>OW240913.1:247094619-247154045 GCA_933207985.1 Pelobates cultripes | reverse complement strand
TGTGTAGTGAGTGAAGAGTGTGTATAATGAATGCAGTGTGTGCGTGTGCGCGCTGGATGACGTGTGTGTGAGTGCTGGATGATGTGTGTGCGAGTGCTGGATGATGTGCTGGATGATTGTGTGTGTGCTGGATGATTGTGTGTGAGTGCTGGATGATGCTGGATGATTTGTGTGAGTGCTGGATGATGTGTGTGTGTGTGCTGGATGATGTGTGTGTGTGCTGGATGATGTGTGTGTGTGCTGGATGATGTGTGTGTGAGTGCTGGATGATGGGTGTGTGTGTGCTGATGATGTGTGTGAGTGCTGGATGATGTGGTGTGCTGGATGATGGGTGTGTGTGTGTGCTGGATGATGGGTGTGTGTGTGCTGGATGATGGGTGTGTGAGTGCTGGGTGTGTGAGTGAGTGCTGGATGATGGGTGTGTGAGTGCTGGATGATGGTGTGTGAGTGAGTGCTGGATGATGGGTGTGTGTGAGTGCTGGTGAGTGCTGGATGATGATGAGTGTGTGAGTGCTGGATGGATGATGGGTGTGTGTGTGCTGGATGATGGGTGTGTGTGTGCTGGATGATGGGTGTGTGTGTGCTGGATGATGGGTGTGTGTGTGCTGGATGATGGGTGTGTGAGTGCTGGATGATGGGTGTGTGTGTGCTGGATGATGGGTGTGTGAGTGCTGGATGATGGGTGTGGGGGAGCATTTTTTTTAACTTTATGTGTCTATATTTTTTTTTATTTTATCCCCCCTCCCTGCTTCTTACCTTGTCAGGGAGGGGGGAGATCGCCTGGTGGTCCGGTGGTATGCTGGAGGGAGGCAGCCGCTGCACAGAGGGGCCATCACACGCAGTGTTCCCTCTCCAGCTCTAACTCTCGCGAGACTCGCCTGTGCGGAGCGTTGCCATGATAACAGCCGCGGGTCTCGCGAGAGTTATAGCTGGAGAAGGAACACAGCATGTGACGGCCCCTCAGTGCAGGGACCAGGGCCGGTCCTGCAGGACAGGTAACGGGAACGGCGTTCCTGCTTTGGAAAAAGTGCAGGAACGCCGTTCCCATGCGTTCCTGCAGGACTCGAGCCCTGGTGCAATGTATGTGATGGGTGCAGTGAGTGTGTGTGAGGGGTGCATTGTGTGTGAGGGGTGCATTGTGTGTGAGGGGTGCAGTGACTGTGTGTGGGGTTCAGTAAGTGTGTGGGCTTTGCAATGTGTGTGAGAGGTGCAGGGAGTGTAAATGGTGCAGTGTGTGTGTGTGTGTGTGTGTGTGTGTGTGTGTGTACTTATTATGAAAGATAAAAATTGTGGTTGAACAGACATTTAGTGCAAATTCCAGGTTTTGTTTGGAATAGAACTTGTAAAATTGCCTCCGCCTTTAAGGGGTTAATTAAGCCTTAAGTTAATTTGGTGACTATAGTGTCCCTTTAAGAAAAACATGGTGTATCTAGAACAGGCTTCCCCAAACTCCGGCCCTCCAGATGTTGCTGAACTACAACTCCCATGATTTTCAACCGATCTATTTCTTTCATAGAATCATGGGAGTTGTAGTTCAGCAACATCTGTAGGGCTGGAGTTTGGGGAAGCCTGATCTAGAAACTCTATCAGTGATGGATCTCGGTCAAGCTCATTGTAAAAATACAGAAAACAATAATCTGTAAACATTATAATTGAGATATACTCTTACTTGCAGTTCTGCTAGCACAAAGTATACCTTGATTCCTACATGCATCACATGTACACTGGAACTACTGTTTATGAACTAACTTGGCCACATTTGTTATTATTACTATTTAGAAAATCACAACATACTCATGGTTCATATCTATTACAGAGTCCTTACTTTACAGCACAGTTTATTGCGAAATGTTAACTGTATGAATGTTTCCATTCAACAAAGTACTGCACAAAATAATTAAATCAACAGATTTTTTGACAATATGTTAACACAGGTGGAGTGCTGATGAGTAAAAGAAAAGATGACTCCACCTAATTTTTCTTTCCTGCAATTAAATAGGGCAAACCGTTCATACAGCTGTACCCAGCTGGCCTATTCTAGGATGTTTGGCTTTACTTCAGACATGTATTCACAGATGTAAAAAATAAATAAAAGTGATTCAAGGTTATCATTTAAACAAATTTATTTTCAAACTTTCATATCAGAGCTAAATATCAGACCTGCTTTAGTTAGTGCATAGGGACAATGTTCTACAAGAACACAATTATAACTAGGACAATTCAATGGTCAGAGTGTTTGTGGTATTGTGGTTTATCACAAAATTCATGATGGAGGTATTATACAAATACTGCCACAGAAGGCCAGTGATCTGAGACATAAGGTAAATGTTTTGCAATAACCATGTGTCATCCTGATAGTATTGATTGCATATAATATAATTGTAAATTGACATATTCTACTGTTGCATGAATAAAATGTTACCCCTTTGGCTGAATTACCTAAAGCAGCATATAAATTCGACAAAGTCAGGGCAACTCCATGTGCTAGCACTTCAGTGAGCAGAACTCAAATAAAGCCAATGAAGAATGGTGAACCTGGAAAATGTACTGTCACTTTTAGGATTGATGAGAGGGATGGAACTGGTTCTTTAGCAGCAGAACATTGCAGCAATCTTATTAAGTGTTAAGGTAAATAGGCATATACTTAGTATAGGGTAATGGTAACTGAGTATTCTAATGAATGTGGCAGATTCTTAATGTGTTGATACTAAGTACGTCATGTTTCGGTTGAATTGGCATATTCTCCTGAGGGGCTATTCACTAGACAGGGATTTTTTCTGTAAATATTCGATTATAAAACCAAGTACAAAAGGTGAAAGCGCACACAGTGATTATTATTTTACCCTTAGTATATGACAAAGAGGTCCTTTTTCAATAGAATGTATTGTTAGACCCTGTATAGCATAAGCATAAAGAATAGCATAGTGTAGTACAGGGGTCCTCAAACTCCAGCCCCCCAGATGTTGCTGAACTACAACTCCCATGATTCACTGGCTATCTATGCAATTCAAAGAATCATGGGAGTCGTGGTTCAGCAACATCTGGGGGGCCGGAGTTTGAGGACCCCTGGTGTAGTATGTAATACACAATAATAAGATGGTAAGGTTAAAATGGAACACTCACAATTTTCAGTAAGTAGCAAGTAGGGGGCATGCCAAATATGTGGTTTACATCTCTGGTGATGTCCAAAATGCTGTTAAGAACTCTGCCCATGGCATAACAAAAAGAAACAGGAGAACTAGAAAATGCAACAAAATGCTACATATGTAGGATAGTTAGTGACATGGTGCTAATAATAGAAAAACTACGGCTGTATCAACAGCAACTTGAAGTTGTGGAGCATGGAAGACGTAGTCAGTCTGTGAGAAGGGTTGGCCAGATGATAGGAGACACCTCATGAAACAGCACACAAAGCCCTTCTCATCCCAGTGGCATTCAAAAACTGTATCACAACCTCCAGCCTTGCTCTCACACCAACATTGTGATGTCTCCCTGTCTACCCATACCAACTCATACCAGCAATATGCTGCCTGTGGGTGCTTTGAGTGTATTTCTGCCACCCAGCATTGGCTCAAGTAGCAAAGAGGAAGTTCAAAGTTTTCTTACACAGTGCATACTGTATTATATCAATGAAATGGTCTCTGTGCCATGACCCCCTCACCTCCACTCTATCCCCATTTTAAAACTGCAGTGTACAATATTGCCATTCTGCAGAACAGCAATATTTTCACTGCAGGGTTTAAATAACTCTAGTACAGGGGTTCCCCAAAGGTATATCTCCAGATGTTTTTTTGGGGGGGTTCCCCAAAGGTATATCTACATCTTTCATGATGCTTTTCCATTCTAAAGGCATACTAAAGGCATGCAAAGCATCATTAGAGTTGTAGTATTACAAAATCAGGGGATCTACCTTTTGGGCACCCCAGCTCCAGTGGCTCCCTACAGGTGGGGGCTGGTAATCTAAACAGCCACCTGGGCATTATAGCATTTGGAATACACATTTTTATTCCTAACATTATCCAGTGCATCTTTTAGTATAACTAAATAACTCACACAGGACAAAATATATATATAATGTCACAAGGCAGGAAATGCAAGATCCCCAGGCTTAAATTGGAAAATTTGTTCCTATTCCCTCATTCCTTTCCCACATTGATGTGGGTGCCAAAGCACCTATCACCTTTGAGTGTTAAACTTATGGCCTCTATGTTAGCCTCTATCAGAATGTAGATAGTATGGGCTCCTAAGTTTTTAAGTCAGATTGGTGGTTGCACCATTAGAAAGCCTATTACACATCTGACCTATGTCAAACAAAAACAATATAGCACCACAGTGAAAATAAGTGTAGTGGAATAAGTATATATAACAATACCTAGCTTGAAATTACAGTACAGCCTCCCAAGATCATTACCCAAAAGACGCCCTTAACAATATGTAGATAAAACAAAAAACAACTATTCGGGATACGACTGAATAAATCTAAAAAGGAACATAAAATAGAATATAGTGTAATACAGTTAGCAACATAAATTATGTGCCAAACATGAATGCACTCGCTAGATAGTGGTGAATGGATCGTTCATATGGTGCCTCCCCCGATGTTATGGTCCCACTTTCCACTTCAAAATGGTCGATCTGATAAACGACTTCAATAGATAAGGGTAAAAAAACAGTGACTTTATTGGTAAAAATGTGAGCAGTCACCATAAGCATAGGATAAAAAAAACAGCAATAGGTCCTACGTGTTTCGTTCGAAAGAACTTGCTCAGGGCCCGCAGTAGTATTAAAAACAAATTACAATGTAAATAACATGTAAACAAACATATCCTCTGACCTATCCCTGAACAACTGGATCAAATTTGGGGTTAGAAAAATTTCATAGACCATTGGAACAGGGGGAATCAAATTGTTTCCAGACATACAGGCCGAATATAACCTTACGAGTAGGGAACTCTTTACTTACTTGTGAATTAAAATCACTCTTCATAGGAAATTCCCTCACATACATGATATCCTGGATCTTAATGTATTTGGTTGTGTATGTATGGGAACAAGTGTCATCAGAAACCTTTGTCACTCTGTTATGCATTATTGGGGGAGTCTATTCTCCCTTAGCCACAACAGTACACCATGACATTGATGTAGCATAAATATAAACTTTTACATATCGCATAATTAAATAAATACTGAAATAATGAACAAAAGAAAACCATAAATAAATAAACAGGCACATAACACACATTTAGTTGGGGAAGTTGGGCGGGGGCCGTGTTTATGTTGAATCCGCTTCAAAGTCTGAGCAGTACAGGCAAGTAAAACTTGTAGCATGCCCCTAAATACACCCAATTTTCACAACATTTTAGTGCCTCATGCTGCACTTCAATCAACATTTGCTCCCTGAATGTTTCATAGGGTGAGCTTCCTGTGCCAAAAAACAGCTTTATCAGAAAGCTGTCACAAAATAGTTTGTATTTTCTTTTACTATCTTTACCCAGCAGCACTGGGTTTTTTTTTTGTGTGTGTGTGTGCCTTCTCTGAATTTACAGCAAAAACAGATGTGAGAAAGTCAGAACTTGATGGACGCATGTCTCTTTTCAGCCTGTGTAACTATGGGCATATACGCCATAGCATTACATACTTTTCAAAAATAGTTTAACACCGAACAGTGCAACAAAATCAGAGAATATGAGAACTCTAAAAACAGGCAAAAGCTTAGAGAAACTCAGTAACTTGCCCTTCAGTTAGTCCCCACTCAGGTCTCAAAAATGTTTTTGCTCACTTGTGCCACAAGTGTGTAATTGGAGAGCCACAGAAAGTCTGGGCTGGGTAACTAGGTGAAGGCAAATGCTTCAGACAAGAGATCTACAATTTTGCAAGCTTTTCTTACATATAGCACCACAGTGGGAACAGCCGGAACAGTGGGAATATGCCAGGGCACTTCAGACACCATACTTACTTCAGCGAGATTAAGTGGTTATGGTGCTTAGAGTGTCCCTCTAAAAAAAAATTTGCGCTCGTGTCTTTCTTTGTGTTAAAGAGTGGTTGGTTACTGGCTTGCCCTTCACATTGTATTACAACAAAAGTTATAGTTTTCATGTATGGCATGCTATTAGGCATACAGTACCAATAAATATATATTACATGCTATTTTTGTTCTGTGTTCATAAAATACTTTAAAATAGGAATTGAAATAAAATGAATTAAATTAATTTACACTGAGAATTTTAAAGAACACAGTAAAAGTATATGTTAAGCTTAAGGGAAGTATCAAAGTGCAAGTTTCTAATTGCCATTGCTCTATAACAATAAAAATACAGGAGTGGTATTAGTAATTTAATTATAGTTATTTATAATTAGAAACTGCTGTGCAATGAAAACAGAGCCATGTTTATATAGATTTAATAATTCCTGAGCACAGGTACAGTCATGCATATTTACTAAGAGTTTTTCAATATATAGTAGTACATTATGATGAATTGAAAAACAAACGTGCAGAATTTAGCCAAACTAGACATGTTGGATGTGTAGTTTTGTTACAGATTTCTTCCATCTTTTTTATAATTCACCACAAATCAATGTTAAATGAATGAATCTCTAGATAAAAAAACTACCTTATTACATTTGAAAAAACATATTATAAGAGACGCTGCCATCTAATGTGTTATGCCCAATATAAAGAGAATTGGGCCAAATGCCCAGTAGTTTTACAGTTTTGTGTCTCGTGCCAGTTCTGTATAGTAAAAGTGTGTAGCTCTGACTGTCTGCCCGCAAACCTTCATCGTTCTATGTAATCTTATATAGGAAACATATGGATCTAAACATCATTTGGGACTGACACACTTTTGTTTCGAACCATATAAAAGGTGAGACTGGGGTTTAAAGTATGCATTTTCCATTTCTATGTTCATATTACACACACTTGAGCAATAGATAAAATGACTGCATAAAACATATGCTTCCTTTGTATCCTCTTGTATGGAAAAAATTCAGTGAAGTTAAAATTGAGTCTAAATTAAAATATTTTCTTATACTAAATAAGAAGACATATCATGTTACTGACATTTTATTTTAGACAGATTTACCAGATACTTACTTTAAAGTATACCTAAACGACAACAATATGCTAGACATAGAAAAATAACTAGTATAGCTTATGTGTATCATGTTCCAGTTAAGAAGTTTAATCGGAGGTATAAATTTAACATCCTGCAGCAAATCTAACAACCTTCAGGCCTCATCTCACACTCATACTCAGTGGAGCTCTGCATTTAACATCCTGCAGCAAATTCAACAACCGTCACCACCAAAAGGTGGGGTAACATTGAGAGAAGGCGATATTATAGAGATATTTTTACCCCACCTTTTATACTTCTCTCCATGTTACCCCCATCTTTTGCCCATCTCGCCTTATTCTTCTGTCCCTTACACCATTCACATGATTACTGGTGCCATACATTCTCTTTGATAGTGTGGCAGAGGAGCATAGGACTGACAGTCTATCAGGTCTCTTCAAGTTTGCACTGGCTGCTGTGAGGAAAGTCTGGATATTAAACATAAAACCATATATATTTCCACATCTCCAGACACCAAAGTGAATAGTATTGACAGAGCCTGATAGCTCACAGGACACAGGGATGGACTGAAAGAAATTTGGGCCCCTGGCAAAATTAGGTCCTGGGCCATTTGAAGGCTAATATAAATGTATTTGATCATTTTAAATATAACTTTCATATAATGTTGTGTATTACTTTTAATGCATATAATGTTTATGAATGCATGTTTGCAATTGAGCATTTAAAATCAGTGTGAATGGACGTTTCCACATATTGTTCCAGTATGAATGCATGTGTGTTTGTAGCATATCAATATGTGTGAATTCAAAGATATATCTGAGTGTAGTGGAAAACTGTGTGTAAATGGAGGGATGGATTTTGTCTACCGCAAGAATATTAATGAAGCCTTTTATTTATATGTACTCTCAAAGTACAAGTGTATGAGTCAAAGTATATATTTGTGTAATGCTGATATGTGTGAAACCCAGAGAATATTTTGTGTAATGCCAGTGAGTATATAATGCAGGAGGTCATATGCACGTAGTGTATGTGCATGAAAAAACAGGCAGTATTTTATTAAAATGTAAAACATATATGTGACTGCAAAGGTTTACTTATAGCGAATTATGGTGAGTGCAGGGGTAAATTAGTATGCAAGTTTGTTGTGTGAATGCAGGAGTATATTTGTTTGAAGTGTCAATATGTATTTGTGTGTAGTGTTTGTGTCTCTGTAAATCTAAAATTAATTTGTGTGGAAGAAGCGGTGTGTGTAAATTAAGTGGATTGTTGGTGTGTGAATGTTTGTGTATTAATGTTGAGAATGTTCTTGTATTTATTTTAGCAGTCAGTATCAGTGTGTGACTGTAGTACTCTATTTGTGAGGAGTGTCAGAATGTGTGTGAATGCAAAACTGCATGCCTGTAGATTATCAGTCTGTGCAAATACAGGAGCAGTGTCACCATGTGCATGACTTTAGTCTTGTGTTTGCATGTAATTATTTTTCTTTTTAATGTCATTTTTTATTATTACATCTTCCCTAATGTCTACTCTGTCTCTCCTCTCTTTTTTTTTCTGTCACCCCTTATGGTCTCCACATCACACTCACCCCAATTGTATCTTTGCTCCATCTCCACATGTGTCTCTGTCCCATCTCACCCTATTTTTACATAGTTTGCAGCCATAAACTCACATTTCTCTGTCACACCTCACGCTATTTACATCCATAGACCCACATATCTCTGTCCATCTCACCCTGTTTACACCCATAGATCCACATATCTGTCCTACGTCACCCTGTTTGTTTCCACAACCCACCTTTTGTGTCTCTCTATGCTCCTAACTGCATTCAGTTAGCTCTCTGTCTCCCAGATGCTGTTCCTGTGGTAGATGGACGTTCTGCATGTGTGGAATGAAAGCAGAGGATATGACATCACATCCTTTCCCCTCCTCTCGTTCCACACAGAGTGCCTGCACTCCACTATGCAGGGAGAGTGAAGAGTCTTGGCAGGGAGAACACGCTGCCAAATCTAACACTGCGGAGGGAAAAGTTTGGAGATGATACTGCGAGAGTTGCAAGCCCCACACACTCAGGGGCCTGCAACTATTGCTAGAATAAAGCACAATAAAAAATTATGGGCCAGATGGCCCTGTCTATGCATCTGTGCCGCTCACTGCAATGGGCCCTCAGTCAATGACCGATGTGCCTGAGTGGTCAGTCCACCCCTGCCAGGACAATAGTCCCCTTGCTGCATGGCTATAAGCTACCTTGATATTTCATTTTTTTTTTAAATGGTGACTTCAGGGAACAAGATCGGCGGCACAATCTGATTACCTCCCCCATCAGCATATATTTTAGAGCAAGAAGTAGAAGTTAAAATAGAGGTACCCAACTCAGGGCTGGAGTTTCAGGAGAGCACTTGCCCTATGGCTTCCCTCCTCGATCTGCACCTGTCTTCAAGGCAGCATGTTATATATGCTGTCTGTTAGCATGTAGATGTGGTATGTTTTAAGGAAATATCAGATTACTTCTAAACAGAGCCAAGGAATGGGTTATAAGATTTATAATAAGAGGAAGGGGGGAGAGATAGTGGTAAAAGACCAAGAGATATGCTGCATGTTCTCAGAAACAAATGCACAAAAGTTGTTGAAATTACCATTCTTATTGACAAATGTTGAGTAACTGGAAGCTAGTAAACGTGGCTTTTTAATGAAATACTCTGAAGAACGGTTATCATGGTGCAAGTCTTATGAAGTCCTGAACTGACTTGTTTCAGTGGCTATTAAAGAATGGAACTAACTCAAAGATAGCACAATAGCATATTAAGACAATGTAGGAAATCAATCAATCAGTCAGTGATAACAAAAATGAAATCATGCGCAACTGATATTGAAGTGCACACCCTGGTGCTACCACATTAAAGAGCTAATGTCTGAAACGTTCTTGTAGTTGGCCACTAGGTTTTCTCACCATGCTGCTTGGCGATGGTCTTGGTAGCCCATTACAGCCTTGTGTAGGTCTACAATCTTGCCCCTGACATCCTTGGACAGCTCTTTGGTCTTGGCCATGGTGGAGAGTTTGGAATCTGATTGATTGATAGTTTCTGTGGACAGATGTCTTTTATACAGGTAACGAGCTGAGATTAGGAGCACTCCCTTTAAGAGAGTGCTTCTAATCTCAGCTCGTTACCTGTATAAAAGAATTCTTGCTGATTGATAGGGGATCAAATACTTATTTCAGTCATTGACATGCAAATCAATTTATAACTTTTTGGACATGAGTTTTTTTGGATTTGTTTTTGGTTATTTTGTCTCTCACTGTTAAAATACACCTACCATTAAAATTATAGACTGATCATTTCTTTGTCATTGGGCAAACGTTCAAAATCAGCAAGGGATCAAATACTTTTTTCCCTCACTGTATACTTTCTGCTCCCATTTGTGGCTTTAGCCTCACACTGTCTTTCAGCAAGTTTGTGCCTTTCCACCAGGCCCTGTCTATTTCTGTCTTGCACCCAGAGTCTTTCAAACCTTTGTGTTTTTAGACTCACCTGTGGTTCTCTTCCTCCTCATAGAGCTTAAGTGCCACAATACTTAAATGCAATTTATAAAATCCTCATCTATCAAATAGTGAGGTTACAGTGGAGTTGGAGGTTTTTCCAAACTGGCTATTTTCTGCTAAAATTTTGGTTTAATTCACTAAAACTTTGAATTTTACTGAAAACCAGTGTGGCTATTTCAGGCTGGGAATTGCAACTCAATTTCAATTCACTACAATTTGATGTTAATAAATTAAAACACATCCATATTATGTCTGTCAGCTTTTCTTATATGCCTTCCAATCTCACATCTGTGCTGCAAAGCTCCACAGTCCCTTTGAGCCAGCCCCCTTGTGTCTTTTTGCAAATCTGTGTATTTTAGCCTTTCTGGCCAGAGCCATGCTGATAAGAGACGTGGGTAAAAAAAAGCTCAATAGGTCCAATAAACAAGCCTTTTTTATGAGTTATCCAACAGTATTTTCATTCATGAATGACATATAAAAACATACATTTTATAGCTGTTTTAGAAGAATTGTTAAATTTCATCAGGAATAGGGCTCAACCCCTTTTTTATCTGGTTGGCAAATTTTGTATTGTCTCAGATGTGTTGTACCTTTTGTCTTTTCATTTGTACCAATTGTCTCAATGTACAGCACTACAGAGTCTGCTTGCGGTTTATAAATAAAGTATAATAATCCTATCTTCGGATCTCTATGGAAAAATATATATTTTGTAATTGTTAGCTAGTTTTATTTCATACTTCCATTAATTATGTAAACATTTCTTATCAGCTTTTGTTTAAACATTCGGGGGTATAGCATTTGTTTGTATAGAAAATAATTGCACAGAAATATTGTTTTTGTGTTTGCACACAGAGTACTTGTAATCTTGATCTTTGCTGACTGGTTTGGTATCAAGACAGATTTCAAGGTGTGTCCACTCATTGTATTGCCATTGTGAATTTGATGCCAATAGAGAGGTGCTGAATCAGAGATTAATTTAGCTTAATAACTATTTAATAGACAGCAATTATAGTTAAAAAAAAACACACTCCTCTATTTCTATTCATGACCCAAAAAAGGTTTTAAGACATGTTCGTTGTTTCTAATTAATGGCCATTGGAATGTGTACATTGTTCACATTATTAGATAAATATATGCTATATCCTATTTCTAAAAAGAAAAAATGAGAACTCTGAGGATGGACAAAAGCTTAGAGTAAACTCAACAGCTTGCCCTTTGGTACATCCCCACTCAGGTCTCAAAATAGTTATTGCTCACTTGTTCCATTACAGAGAGAACATATCTGAAGCATATCAGACTGGTCCCATCCAGACCATCCAGATCTGAAATACCAGCAAGTTCCCTCTGCATGAGAGATTCAGCAACCCCAGACGACCCTTCTTTTGGGCCTCGACAGTAAGGTGTAGCTGATATCCATCTTGGTACATGGAGCACGGGGTCCATGTCTGGATTACTCTTTTAACTTGGGGTGAGCCAAGTTAATGCATTAAAGCAAAAAAGAAAAAATTAGAACTCTGAGGACGGACAAAAGCTTAGAGTAAACTCAATAGCTTGCCCTTCGGTTCATCTCCACGGAGGTCTCAAAATAGTTTTTGCTCACTTGTGCACATATCTGAAGCATATCAGACTGGTCCCACCCGAACGGGTTCATATGTGGTTCATAGTGTTAATTAGAACCAACAAATTATAAGTATTTGGATAAATGTACATCATCATCAGAAGATAAGGCACACTTTCAGTGCAATTGTGACATTAAAATATACACATATACACACACACTGTCCGTAAACAGATCAAGTCAAGCTACTATTCGCACGTACTCTGACCACATGAAAGCACCGGTGATATTGGACGAAGATTTATTCCAGATAAATTTGCTGCTTGTTAACATTAAGTAAACTGAAGACATTTTCTCAGGGGGTGTTGGTGGTGAGCGGTGACTAGAATCTTGTTTTGGACCAGACTTTTGACAGTACATTTAAGGTGAGGTACTCTTTGGCATCAAAGAATCTTACTACAAAAATCGCTACACGTGAACCAATTGGTGGATTGCTGGTGCATAACCAGCCAGTCAGTCGGAGATTTTAATCAATCTTCCCACACAACCAATAGCTATTCTAAGATTGACATGTTCTTCCTGCCCCATAGAAATCTCCACCTTCTGAATGGGGCATCTTTTGGAAACATTACGTGGTCTTACCACACTCCAGTATTTCTATTATACATGGAATCCACAGAGATGCCGGAATCAACAGTCAGTGTCACTTAAACAAAACATTATTGGAAGACCCTAGGATAGAGTAGTATATAAAATCTTCCATTAAACTATACATTGCAGAAAATAAACCACCAGATTATTCAGTCCTGTGGATATGGGTAGCTCATATGAGTGTGATTAATGGAATTCTATTTAAATGGGATGCTAGACTGAAAAAAGAGCACATGGCCTAAATGTAATTTCTGACACAATGCATCCCAGCAGTCTGCCCATAAGAGCCAACCCTCTATAGAGAGCTACCAACACCTAACAGCACTCCAGATAGAAATGAAAAGCTTACTTAAAACACAAGCACATTGTGTTATTCAATTAACTCAGTAAACCTTCTACTCGCATGAAATAAAGGTGGCAAGCTATTGGCGAAAGCACTTAAAAGCAAACGCCAAGCTGCCTATATAGCGAAAATAGCCGACAGTGGAGGTACACCACATTTTACTATAGACTCCATAGCCAAGACATTCCACTCTTACTACCAGAGTCTTTATAATTTACGATGTGACTATTTCTGACTTCATTAGAACTAACCTTGCTCATACTATACAGGCAAAGGAAGCAACTGGGAAAAGTTCAGCATCACAGTGCCATTTTCTGCAGTCCACTAATCTGCCTGCAGAACAATTTTTTTTATATTTAATGTCTACTCTAGTAGCTTTAACACAGCGTATGAATATTTTTGCATTAGTTAAAATAGTATAACTAAATCAAATCAAATCTAGTTTCCATTAACATTGACATTGGAATCAGGTTTTATATATTTTGTTTCTGCTTGCGTTTTCAAGCCTGAAGCTACCACCACCAGGCAACTTAATTGCCTAAACAGGTATATATCTTAAAATGAATAACAGCAGATGCTGGGGAGATGGAACCCTCAAGCAAATCTTTCTTGAACTGAAACTTGGGAGAGCAACAAGTAATATCATGTAATCTGCACAATAGGAAGTACTCTAAACCTGTCAGATGTAGATGGTGTGACTGTAGCATTAAACCAGAATATATAAATATACTTTATGTGTAATATGTTCTACACACAGTAAGATGTTTTAAAAAGGCAGTAAAAAAAAAAAATGGAGGTCTTTACACTGCCAGAGACAAAATGGATTAAAGGGCTAAGGGTTAAGGTGATATGGGATGAGATTGAAACAGGAGCAAGATTGACGCATGGTTTGTTAACATCTCATTTGATGGTGTTAGCCTATGTTTAACCTTTTTAAAGATGCACTTGACTTTAACATAGTATAGTACAGTGGTTCTTAACCTGTTTAACAAGGACTCAGGTTGCATACAATAGCAACAGTATTATAGCTTGATGACCCTTTTCATAATTGCAAAAATGACTGAGTGAGTAATTTTTAATTGTAATATATTGTGAAACAACATAAATTCAACAAAACACATGCATTAAACTCTTCACATTGTTAATGGAGTCTCCACTATACCGGAGAAGGCAGTGCAGCTACAGCAAATAGTTTACCGTGGGTAATTTCCTGCGATTCATGTGGTCTGATGAACGTACTTATTTCAAACTGTAAGGAATCAGTGAATTTATTATAGAGACCTAATTATGAATATTACCATTAGTATAACAACATGACATTTGTTCCAAGACATGCATGTTGTCTTTTTTTTAGTGATACATTTACTTTTGGATGTGGATGTTAAGAAACAGCACACCTTGAGAGGGCCCCAGTTACATGTACCACCAAAAGACCCATGAGTTGTAGGACACGCTCAGGAAAATATAACCAAAGGGGTGGCCAACAGCTCTGCATAACAGAGGTAGGGAGAAGATAGTTTGGTACCATATAGTGTTCTGACCAAAATTGTACATGTATCTGCGGTTTTTAGAGCAGGCAGCTCTGGATACATAACGTTAATATGTCCGTTAAAAATTTCCTATGAAAATTTCCTATGTACACAAATGCATAAAGTTATAAAAAATTTGGGACCTGCGCGTCCACAATGTCACAATTATACATTTGTAATAAGCTGATATATGAACCACAAAATCTCAATAAAAAAGATTTATAAAAAATAAAAAAAAGATGTTAAGAAACAGCACCTGAGCAGTTTATGGATTATATTTTAAAGGAACACTATAGGGTCAGGAACACAAACATGTATTCCTGACCCTATAGTGTCAAAACCACCACCTATGGAGGTATCTCTAGGCTGTGATGTAAACACTGCATTTTCTCTGAAAAGACAGTGTTAACTGCAAAAAACCTGAAGTGAATGATTATACTCACCAGAACAAATACAATAAGCTGTAGTTGTTCTAGTGTCCCTTTAACATCAAGAAATGACCAATTGGAACATTGCCAGGAGTTTTACAATTCATCTGCACATATTTAATTCTAAAAAGTTAAACTGTGGCTTTATCTCGAATGAGAGATAAGTGAACGTCAATATCCAGTAGTGTGCAGTCATAAGATTTAAAAATAAGAAAACATGAATCACAAATAAGCACAGACCAAAAATAATAATTGAACACAAAAACTAAATATAAACATCCAAAGTTCAATTCAAAGTTTATAAAATATGTAATGTTTAGATAGTATTCCTGAGTGTACAAGAGATATAAAAAGTGAGAGGATGCCAGCAGGGGAATATAGGATAAGTAGTTCAGACTTAAGCCACATAAGTCAACTGATAAATATGCTACAGCTCTGTTGTGGCTTCTATCATTTTATACAGAGCCTGGTTCACATATTTATGTTCAAAGATCTTCAGAGACATTAGCTGCACATGCGCAGAGCCACAGTTCACACTTGCTCCAGAGTAGAAGTGAGAAAGGGACAGATGTGCTTCATGTGTGCACACCATATATGCAAGTTGGACAGATCTTGGCAAAAGAAGAAGTAAAGTTCTGCTTTTGATGTCACTGATGTTGAATCAATTTTACCAAGGCTGAACCAGCTGTGGAATTCTTAACCAGTTTTCCTTTATCACTCTGTCAGATAGAGCATTATACAAGAACAAGTTTAAGGACTAGTTCCTATAATCCTCTGTAAACACAATTTTAACCCAAGCTAAGTCATAGATTCTCGTAAGACAAGTTGGCAAGGGGAACAAGGGGACAATAGTTTAGAAAAAAAAAATGTGGGTTACTGAATCACGCTCACATCATAATATTAGACTGTATTGTGTAAATTGTGTAATTTTATTACTTTTGTTTTCTAGTGCAGTATTAGTATAAAATGTTCAACACAAAATTATCAAAAGGAGTGGAATTGGCTTGTTCATGAACTATTTGTTTGCCGATGTCTCTGAGATATGCAGATATTCTGGTTTTCAGATACATCTCCCACTTCCAGTCTGGGTGTTTCTGGATCCCTGTGGTCAGGCTGCACTCAGTTGTCATCCCATAGTCCATATCTATCTTAGTTTCAATGTTTGTTTTTGCTCAAACTTCTGATGGAAAGAAATCAGAATATCATCCGTAATTATCTGGATACCTAATAGCCCTTCCAAAGCATGATTTAGTTTTTTCCAAACCACTTCTGGTGCAGGGTCAATATCCATTGGCATTTGAACCCAGTGGTATCTGTCAAAAGGGGGTCGAAAAGAACATCTACCTCCAATTTCAGTTTTCCTTCCAGACAGTCTACTTCTTGAAATATGTCTGCATACTTTTTAGAGAGGACAAGCCAACCCCATCAAGTGGTATGTGGTTGGTCACGGCCTTGTTCCACATTGAGGATATTCTGTTGCTGCATCAAGATCAGATTCATAGATTATATAGTTTAACTTCCTAGTATTTGATGATACACCTCTTTGTCAATTACTCCAAATTCAGCGTGGTATAACTTCTGATTGCATGGGTTTCTTATGTAGCGTTTACATAACCCTACTGATTTCCATCTGCTTTTGTTAGCACATTCTTAGCATCTTATTACATTGTAGTATTTTTATTTGATTTGCTCATATGACATTACAGTCCGCTCCACAATCCTTTTGAATCTAACTACTAACATAGTATCATACAAAGCTGGTGGAAGTCTTCTTTTCTTCAGTTCACAAATATGTAAAGATGGTTCCAAAGTCAGAACAAGAATGCTTTGCTATTGCTCTGAGTCCTCTGTCTGTTTACAAATAGCTTGTACTGCTGGCTTTCTATGATGTGCACTGGCACAATACTGGTTAATTAAATGATGGGCTTTCCTGTGCCTTCTACACTGTTGCCCAGAACTGACGCTAAGTTTATCATGACGCTTCCTGCAATTTATGCACTTATTGTCTTCTTGGGAGTCATTGACTTTCTGCTGTGACCCTTCTTAAGCATGTACCATGTTTCCATCCCATGAACTGACATTGCACTGGTGCTAGAGCTCTCTAGGAGCATCACCTTTGCTTTAGACAGCTCTATCTATTTGTATACATTTTAGCACGGGTGAATCCACTTCTTTCAGTAGACATGTCCTAAGTTTAGAGTTCATTGTGTCACATACAATCCTGCCCCTTATTGAGTGTGTGATATTACCAAACTTGCAAGTGGCTTCCAGTGTGTGCAGCTCTGTGGCAAATGCATGTATTCCTTCCTAATTTTTTTTGTTCCACAATAAACACCAAATACTTCCTCTAGTTGTGCTAGTAAAAGCCTTAGTCCCCAAGTATATACAAGAACAGTTCTACCTTCATTTCCTCTGGTTTGTGGACAATGGTTAGGCCTGTGTAGATCAATATTTTTTCTTTCCATCTCTTACATACCTGGGACAAATTCCTTACCTGAAAATACAGCAAATCTGGTGGTTTTAGACCGTCCATGTCATCTTTTGATGTAGTGCTCAAATAACATATCCATGTTTCAGTGTTACTGTATGTGAACAGGGCTCTCAGACTCAAGCTTCTATGTTCTGATGATCTTATTAATATACAGTATGATCATAAACAGGCTGCATTAACAGCTCTTGCATGTGACTCAAACTATTTCTGCTAAACTGCAATGCAACCTATTAACCTCCACCCCCTCCCCCTTTGCCCTCCAGAACCAAACTCTCTCTTGGTTCCATACATATGGATAAATATGCAACCATACATATATAAGGTTTAAAATGTGGAGAAAGTGACACTTTGGATTCTTTTTCTCAGTCTATTTTGTGTAATATTTTAAACGGCTTCTTAATGCTTGTGATTTCTATGTTACCAAATAAAAAATGCTGTATACTCAATATTTGTGTACCAAAGAACAATTCTAAAACTTAACCAACAATTAAGAAACTTAACTAAATGTAAGCCAGATTCCTTGCTCTGGGCAATGAGAAAAGGAAGTCATTAAATGTAAACTAGGCAATTGATACTCTACATACAATTGAAACGCAAACAAATAAAAAGTTCTAGTATGCCATGTAATATTATCTACTCATCAGTTTTGTATTCTGTGTGAAACAACATTTGATCCATCTTTAACATTTTGGCACAAGACAGTTTTTTTTTTTTTTTTTGTACTTAATAATAACATGTTGGTGCTTTACAAATAATAAATAAAATAAAACCTTAACATTTCTTGGCTCTGCCAAAGCAGTTCTGCAAACAGCAATATTTATAATGTATGTGAGCTATGATTGGGACAGCATGCTGAGACAAAATTCAGACGGTCCAATGATGAAGCACCTTATGACTGATGGGGCACAAGTGGCCAATATTGCATTCCAAAGGAAATGATTGCATTCATCTACCACCAATCTAGATAGATCTGACTTTCTCATGAGACTTCTTAGATATACACAGCAAACTGTTCCTCCACTAGTCCACTGGGACATATGTATCCAAAACTATCATTTATATCATGAATAGTAGAGCTAGAGGTAGAGTTCTACTTATTTCCCCCTCCACACACCTTCTAATGTTCAGAACACAATATCTAATTTTGCCTCATTTTGACATATTACAATGTTTGATTGTAGATCTTTTTTCCTGTGGAACATAAAATCAAGTTTTGAGTTGGTGCTCATAAAGCTCCAAGCCTGTAGTATTGTTTTTTTGTGAAATGTTCTTAATGTTGCAATTTTTTTAAACAATAAATTATTTTTACATTTTTGAAATATAAAGTCTGTTTTGTAAAACACTGCAAGCTATTCGCATTCTTGGTAATGGAACAAGAATGTGACCAAGCAGATAATTTTTACAGTCATTACTTTGGTATGTTACCTGTCTAATTTACATTGAAACTAGTCAAAAATTTAACTTTCCTTCATGCAAACAAAAAACAGAGGTACTCAAAGGTTTCCCCAGGTTCACACTGCACTGGAGCCAAAGAGATTAGATGTTCATGGTTCATGAGTGATATCCAACCCACATAAATGTCTTGACATATCCTTGTTTAGAGTAGTGCCTCCCCTCTGGAAATGGGTAGTGGCAATGTTTGGTAGCTATGTTTTGCCATTGCAGTCAAGCCCCACCCCTCTCTATTCATATTTTAGGTGTGATTTCTAGATAAAAGGCAAAAGAGAGCCCCAATTTTAAATGTGGGTCCCTAAAACACTGATGTCTATCTTAGGAACAACATGCGCAGCTATCCTGAACTCCCTCCGTATATGGGACAAAGTCAAAACAAAATACACACTGAGCACCGACCCGTCTCCACTGACCCCTGTTCTCCAAAATAGGGCATTCCCCCGGGACTGAGGGCTAGGGACTTCAAAGGTATAGAAGCAACAGGGCTGCAAAGATATATACAACTATACATCGACAATAACATTGTCACATACGACCACTTAAAAACTCAGGCCTCACTCCAAACTAGGGACTATTTCCACTACCTCCAAATCAGAGATTTTTCCCACACAGTAGGGATCCGAACAGGGCCAAACAAAAATTTACATTGTTTGAGAAACTATGTCATGAAGAAACGACACAGACCAAACGTATTACACTATTATACCAACACATCAGCTCAGGATCAGGGGAGTGGGGGCCACTCAGATACACCGACCAATGGGAAGCCGACCTGGGGGAAACTCTGGAGGGAGTGGACTGGCAAGAAATATGGGAGGCGTGCACCAAAGTGTCTATGTGCGTCACACTACAAGAACAAGGCTATAAGATGCTCTTTAGGTGGTAAACAACACCGGTCAAGCAATACCACATGAATTTGAGTTCCACCGATGCCTGCTGGCACTTATGTGGAGAGAAAGGCAGTCATATCCACATGTGGTGGCAATGTCCAAGAGTAAGAGAATACCGGGAGTAAATAGTAGAGTTTAGCTCTTAGAAACTACAGAGACCCTCAGAACTAGATCCATGGGGATGTCTGCTCTCGAGACCTACTGAGGGACTAAACAGACACAAACAAAAACTATTGAACATGCTATATCTAGCGGCCAAATGGGCACAAAAATGGGCATGCCCAGAGCTGCCACATATGTTTAAAGTAATCACAAAAATCAGGGACAACTACTGTATGGATAAACTTACGGCTCAGGTCCGAAGTACCACCTCCACTTTCAATAAAGTATGGTAACAATATGACGATTAATCTCTAAATTCACAGGGATTATATAAACACGTATATACTCCCTCATGCACTGAGGCCAAACCACCTATACCACAGAATAACACCACCTTTCGAAATCGCAGAGCCAATATTACTAATGTTAAGTTATGTTGACAATTATATTATTGTTTGTCTAAAATTCAAACATTGACTAAATGGACTACTGTAACACCACAACATTCGAAGCAATGCAAGGCAGCCTGAAGACCACTTACCAATATGTACAATATTGTGCATAATGCTTGGTTAAACTCTGGCTTCCGAGTAAGCCTTGGTGATCACTTTCATCTGTATCTTTGTCAATGCAAAAAAAAAGATTAAAAAAAAAAAAAGGCAAAAGAGAGCTGATCATTTTTTTTCTGCAGGGCACTGATACAGAAAATGCAAACCTGAAGTAATATTAAAGAAATTTGCAGAATGGCCTTGAGGGGATCAATGATATTACACTCACTGAAATTTTGTGTTCAGTATGATATGTTCGGCAATCATCAATATCCCATAAAAACTAATGCCAACATCAGGTAGTACCATATTAAGGGTCCCGGTACAGGACAGGGGTCTGCATGGGGACCGGTGGTGTTTATTGGTTTGGTTGGGGAGATCAATTTATATCTTCTAACAAGACCACTTTTTCCAGAGTTTTTAATCTTGGTGCTTTATCGTCATCACCATCTGGCTTTCACACTGTACTACCTGGATTGCTTGCTGTCCTGCTCTGAAAACAGTGCTGCACAACAAATCATCTAATAAGATCTCAGCCACACTAGACTGCATTTGAACACTACTGAGAGGGGGGAGTAGAGAATAGTGAGAATTTATTTTTTGTTAATTTGCTTTTTATTGATCAAGATTTATCAGAATGTCAGGAGAAAAGACATACAATGTTGCAATAAAACACAGCATATTCATACCAGTAATAAAGTATACATTTCCAATATCAAACAGTATGTGAAGATAATATGGTAAGTATGCAACATATGTATATCCTGAAATATATATATGCACTGTAAAGTAATAACACTAGGAAAACACATTTAAAGATACCAATTGTGGAGATTAAGTAATCTCCTAGAATGTGGATCTTAAAGAAAGTTGCATAGTATTGACCTAGGGTATGTCAGTATGACTAGAATGTCAATAGGGGTGCAGAGAAAGCAATAGCATCCTGTTTTAGCGTGAATATGTGGAGCACTCTGAGAGTATAGGTGACAGCAAGGGTGTATAAGAACAAAGCGGCCACTGGGACCTATGATGGGGTGCTACGATTATGTGACCAATGATCTATCCAGGGCTGCCACATTTTCCTGTAACTACAGACACAATTGTCTGCAGTTACTCCAAAGTTCCTTTGTCCTCTACCCTGCTCTAAGGTTGGTGGTTGGAGCTTTTTCCAGAGCCTATGTATTAGATTATTGGGGGTGGTAAGGCTGAGGGTGAAGGGGAGTGGTGAGGCTGAGGGTGAAGGGGGATGGTGAGGCTGAGGGTGAAGGGGGTGGTGATGGTGAGGGGGGTGAGAGAGAAGCTACCTTTTCTTCCCTGGTGGTCCAGTGGACTCCCTGGTGGTCCGGTGGCCATTGCTTCCGGTCTGCAGCTCTGCAGAGCGGCCGCCTTAACAGCCTAATTAGAGAGCCGCCTCTGTTGATATCCATATGGGAGCATCCAAACATAGAAGGCATGAAGATATGTGGTAGAAAAATCAAAATCAGCGCATTTGCCGACGATATTTTGCACTACCTAACTTGAAGGAAACACTACCTCACATGATAGAGCTCATAAAGGACTACGGGCGGGTATCATACAACTCACTTGTTGATGCAACTCAAGCCCTGAGCATCAGTATTCCAGCAACCACTCTTTAAAAAATTCAACCAAATCTTTTCTGCTGTTCAGAGAAATGGGGAAAAACAAAGTGAATTTGTGGCTCTGTTTGGTACCAATCCATATTTAATTACTCACAGCATGATTTAGGAACAAAACAAGATAGTTTTTTATATTTCTATTAAAAATATGAATGCCGTTCTGACAATATTAGGTATCTAGGACTGACTTTCACAAACAAACATAGCAAGCCTATATGCCGCGAACTACATTAAAGTATGCAGTGAATGTGCAACACCATTAAAAAAGTAGAAGCAAATGTTCCTAACATGGACGGAGTGCACTGTAGCGATCAAAATGTCCATACATCCAGATTCCAATATTTATTTCGCACACTACCACTAAAACTACCCCACACATTCTTCAGATCTGTGAATAAGGACCTAACACAGTTTGGGCAGGGGGACGACCTAGCATAGCCAGAGGACTGATGCAGGCCTCAGTTAAATCATGTGGCATGGCGTTCCCTCAGATCCAAGCAAACTACTACGCAGCGATCTCGGCATCTATACTTTCAAACAAACTCCCCCCCAATGGATAGGTATTGAGCGAGTACTCATGAAACCACATTACATACCCAGCTTAAAGTGGTTACCTAAAGACAAAAGACCCATTGCCCTAGAAGTTACCCACCTATACCATCTTTATTCCCCGACAGGCTTAATTCATTTCTCAACACTGTCCACTACACACAACATACCCCAAACTTCTAACTTCTCCTATTTACAACTAAAATCATATCTCTGAGGTACAGTTACACCAACCACTGCCCCCGGTACATGTATCAAAAATGTAACAGCTTGGGAACAGATCTGTATATGTGAAGCTTTGCCTCCACAATGTAAGCCGGTCTCCATGTGCTACAGGCTACTCTCTTAACAAACCACCCTCGTACAATCAAGTCCTCCACTTCATTGGGCACACAAACAAAAAATTATATTACATATACTCTTGACGACACAGCGACTCATAGCAAGAGCTTGGAAGTCCGCTAAACCACCGTCCATAGCAGAACTCACTAAAGAAATAGATAAACTAAGTGCTTACGAACAGAGCTTCCGAAGCATTATGTCCCCATCTAAAATTCTCCCAGGCACTTGGAGACTGTGGGACACATGGAGGTCAGCACCTACTACTACTACTCAAATGTAAATAGAAACAACAGTTATAATATGCACAATTGTATCGCTAGTCAAACTCACAAATGTAACCGTGCTATACTACCTATTGTAGCATGTTCTTGTTATGGACAAGGAGAGTATGAAAGAGGCATTATAATACTGATGCAGGAACAATAAATGTATGTCGCATGTATCTTACCTGTAATACTATGTAAATGAAGTGTGTATTACCCCTCTCCTTCCCCTCCCTTTTCTTTTTTTCTGTATACCCCCCCCCCCACCATTATATGAAAACAATAAAACACTAATATGAAGAAGAAAAAAAAACACACAAAAATATATAACCAAAAATAAATAAAAAATAAGGAAATAGAGAAAAGAAAGAAGGGAGAAACTAGGGATATTTACAAAATACACTCCAATTCATAGGTATCTGGAACCAGTTGGGCCAGTATTACATACTCCTAGTTTTGGGTATCCTTATGGTCGAATTAATAGTGAAACCTCTTAAAAGTAACAGAGTATCTGCAAAATGCAGCGATTCCCTGAGAATCAGATTGAATGAGGTGATTGTATCAATTGATCAACTGAGGTTTGTAACTAGTGGGAATACACCCAAAGTGAAGATTTTGTGCTTCCTACTAAAGTGTCTATCTTATGCACCCAATAAAAAATTGTTACTTTAGTAGGATATCATGAATTGTTCTCATTTCTCTTAATTTATTAAAATACAGGTTAAACCTTTATTGTCTTTCCTACGTGCCTCCCTGCCCATGCTTCCCTGCTGGGACAAACCCAGCCTGATCAGAGTAGACCAGTCCAGGCAATAGGGGCTTGAGGTGGAAATCCAACATCTTGGCAAAGTGCTCAAAGAATCAAAGAATTCAGCCTGTAACTTCCATTAGGTAAGGTCTTTGCCTGGTTCAGGAATAATTGTAATGGAGGCAAATAACATCGGAAGGGGCAATATGGAGTACAACATAAGGGAGTTATATGTGTTAAGGAAATGAGGAGCAAAAAGCTCTGTCAACATTCTGTAGTAGCCAGAACTAGCTCGTAAACTAGACTCCCTATATAAGCAACTAACGGAACTTAATGCCACCAAGACCAACTACTTCCTCCACAAGTTGCGCATACCACTCCAGCAGTAAGGCTAACAAAGTACTAGCAAAGAGACTCAGAATGAAACTCTCAAACACTAGAATTTCATGCCTAGTGGGCGACGATGGCAACAAACTCTTTAACCCACAAGAGATAAGTGAGGAATGTGAGAAATTTTATTCCAACCTCTATAACTTACACAAAAACACACAAACACACACCCCGAATAGACAGGAGATAGATGCTTACCTCGCACTAGTAAAGTAACAGAGTATCTGCAAATGCAGCGATTCCCTGAGAATCAGATTGAGTGAGTTGATTGTATCAACTTATCAGCTGAGGTGTGTAACTAGTGGGAATACACCAAAGGGGAGATATAGTGCTTCCTACTAAAGTGTCTATCTTATGTACCCAATAAGAAATTGCAATTTTTATTTGGTACATAAGATAGAATCTTTAGTAGGATTTAGTAGGATTTGTTCTCATTTCTCTAAATTTATTAAACCAATGGTTAACCCCTTGTTGCCCTTCCTACGTGCATCCCTGCCCAGGCTTCCCTGCCAAGGACAAACCCAGCCTGATCAGAGTAGACAAGTCAAAGCAATATGGGTTTGATGTGGAGACCCAACATCTTGGCAAAATGCTTTAGATCAGTATTGATCAATTAATTTAGCCTTTAACTTCGATTAGGTAAGGTCTTTGCCTGGTTTAGGAACAACTGTAATAATAGAGGCACATAACATCGAAAGGGACAATAAGAAGTACAACATGAGGGAGTTAAAGGCGTTAAGGAAATGAGGAGCTAAAAGCTCTGTCAACACTCTGTAGTAGCTAGTCGTGAGACCATCAGGACCTGGGCTTATCCCGGTTGTGGATGAATTTAGCGTGTTAGTGAAGTCTAAATACGTAAAAGACTCCTGCAATAGATCTACCTTCTCTGCCAGTAAAGTAAGATCAAGGTTAGTCATGTGATACTAAATGCTGTGGTAAATCAAAAAGACTCTGGTAGTAAGAGTGGAATATAAATATTCACACAAAATTCTGGGATACAGCTGTTATATTTAAAAATAAAATTGCTTTTATATAAAATGGTTTAAAAATAGCAATATAACACAAACCAGGTCCTACGTGTTTTGTTTTATTGGAAGAACTTCTGCAGGGTCAATATATATATAAAACAAAATCATCAAATGTCAAAATCAAGATGATATTCAGTGACTTTCAGATTAAAGTTACATGTTCACTTTCACTAGTAAGGGGTTCAGAGTTCCCCCTGACTTTAAGATTATTCAACTTTCCCCTTGTCAATGCCAAGAGACCAAGACCAACCCAGAAATTTTTTTTAAGTACATTCTCTTCAATCTGTTTCTAAAAGATCTTTAAGTGGATATTCAATGTCATGTGTCGATGTTTGTAAATGACACAAAACTAGGAAAGATAATACAGTCAGAACTGCTCGACTGTGGAATTTTGATAAATCGGGGGACCTGGCACGTAAGTGGCAGATGAAATTCAACACAGGTAAAGCAAAGTCATGCATTTTGGAATAAGGAACCTACAAACAATGTATACCTCAATTGGGGGATGAGTTAAGGATAACATTAAATGAAAAGGACTCGGAACAATTATAGATAGCAAACCTCTGCAACAGTATACACTGCTGGTCTGACATTGCAAAACCTAGTTATATATATATATATATATATATATATATACACACACACACACACACACACACATATACACACACATATATATATATATATATATATATATACACACATATATATATATATATATATATATATATATATATATATATATATATATACACAAAGGGGTATTGATTCACATGATCAAAATGTAATTTTGTCTCTTTATAAATCAATGGCAAGACACCACTTTGAATAGTGGGTACCAGTTTTAAAGACTGCAGGTTAAACTGCAGAACTAGAAAAAGTGCAAAGGCACACTACAAAATTAATAAGGGGGATGGAAAACATTAGTAATGAAGAAAGGCTGGAAAAACTGCATTTGTTAACTTTAGAAAAAAAATGTGCCCCAGAGGGGATAGAATAGCACTGTACAAATATATACCAGGCCATTACAAACTGCAATGTGCTAACCTGTTCATTAGCAGGGATTATAGACTATACAAAAGACAAGAGGTCACCCATTGAGACTGGAAGAAAGTCATTTTCGCTTACAGCAGACGAAAGGTTCTTTACAGTAAGAACAATAAATATTAGGAATTCTCTACTTAAAGAGGTTGTCTTGTCAGTTGTATAGATATTTATTTAATTTTTTTTTAAATACTTTTTAAAACAGAATATTCAAGGATAAAACTGATATGTATGTGGGCAGGTTGATCCAAGAAAAACCTGATTGTCATAATAGTGGTAGGAAAGATGTTTTTCCTTTTTGTGGAATAATTGGAAATTTCTACAATTGTTTTTTTTTTGCCTTCTTTTGGGTCAACAGCACAAAAGAATGGGTTTCAAGGTTGAGCATGATGGGCTTTAGTTTTTTTTCAACCTAGATTACCATGTAACTATGTATCTGTGTTTATTCTTAAACAGATTATATGTATATTTGTGTGTGGCAAGCAGTGTGTACCTAGTTGGGGGGCCCAGGCCAATTACTTTTTATAGACCCTAAGACACATAATGGAGCTTGTGATAAAACCTATGCAATAGCTTCTACCTGTGCAACTAAAATTGAGTTGAAGGCAATGCTTCAAGTGTCAGAGTTTTCATAGATACTGCAAAATCTACACAAGTCCTTAAAGATCTCAAAACGTGTAACATGTTATGCATCAAGATCGAGGACTTCTCTTGTTTTAGTTAAGTTTTGAATACAATAAACTACAGAGAACATTATAAGAAACTTCTTCGGCTGTTACGGAAACTAAATTAATATTTTGTAACCAGCTTGGAGAAATATAGGGGCAAATTATGATTTGATTAAACAATGTTTTTCTATGTGGGGATTACACATTAAAAAAATAACATGAACAGGGTACTTAATGCTTTATTTAATTATAAAATTGTTGGTGTTGGCAGAGAAGGCAGGAAAAAAACATTAATTTTGTCGTGCTAGAGCTACCCCTAAGTATCTACTGTAATGACATGAAGGGGTGCTGCCCTGGAACAGCACTGTCGCTTTAAATGTGGGAACCAATACAGCAAAGAAATAAATATATTACATTATATTTTAAATATATATATATATATATTGCAGAGAACCAAAAGATAAAAAAAATAATAATATACAGGGAGTGCAGAATTATTAGGCAAGTTGTATTTTTGAGGATTAATTTTATTATTGAACAACAACCATGTTCTCAATGAACCCAAAAAACTAATTAATATCAAAGCTGAATATATTTGGAAGTAGTTTTTAGTTTGTTTTTAGTTATAGCTATGTTAGGGGGATATCTGTGTGTGCAGGTGACTATTACTGTGCATAATTATTAGGCAACTTAACAAAAAACAAATATATACCCATTTCAATTATTTATTATTACAGTGAAACCAATATAACATCTCAACATTCACAAATATACATTTCTGACATTCAAAAACAAAACAAAAACAAATCAGTGACCAATATAGCCACCTTTCTTTGCAAGGACACTCAAAAGCCTGCCATCCATGGATTCTGTCAGTGTTTTGATCTGTTCACCATCAACATTGCGTGCAGCAGCAACCACAGCCTCCCAGACACTGTTCAGAGAGGTGTACTGTTTTCCCTCCTTGTAAATCTCACATTTGATGATGGACCACAGGTTCTCAATAGGGTTCAGATCAGGTGAACAAGGAGGCCATGTCATTAGATTTTCTTCTTTTATACCCTTTCTTGCCAGCCACGCTGTGGAGTACTTGGACGCGTGTGATGGAGCATTGTCCTGCATGAAAATCATGTTTTTCTTGAAGGATGCAGACTTCTTCCTGTACCACTGCTTGAAGAAGGTGTCTTCCAGGAACTGGCAGTAGGACTGGGAGTTGAGCTTGACTCCATCCTCAACCCGAAAAGGCCCCACAAGCTCATCTTTGATGATACCAGCCCAAACCAGTACTCCACCTCCACCTTGCTGGCGTCTGAGTCGGACTGGAGCTCTCTGCCCTTTACCAATCCAGCCACGGGCCCATCCATCTGGCCCATCAAGACTCACTCTCATTTCATCAGTCCATAAAACCTTAGAAAAATCAGTCTTGAGATATTTCTTGGCCCAGTCTTGACGTTTCAGCTTGTGTGTCTTGTTCAGTGGTGGTCGTCTTTCAGCCTTTCTTACCTTGGCCATGTCTCTGAGTATTGCACACCTTGTGCTTTTGGGCACTCCAGTGATGTTGCAGCTCTGAAATATGGCCAAACTGGTGGCAAGTGGCATCGTGGCAGCTGCACGCTTGACTTTTCTCAGTTCATGGGCAGTTATTTTGCGCCTTGGTTTTTCCACACGCTTCTTGCGACCCTGTTGACTATTTTGAATGAAACGCTTGATTGTTCGATGATCACGCTTCAGAAGCTTTGCAATTTTAAGAGTGCTGCATCCCTCTGCAAGATATCTCACTATTTTTGACTTTTCTGAGCCTGTCAAGTCCTTCTTTTGACCCATTTTGCCAAAGGAAAGGAAGTTGCCTAATAATTATGCACACCTGATATAGGGTGTTGATGTCATTAGACCACACCCCTTCTCATTACAGAGATGCACATCACCTAATATGCTTAATTGGTAGTAGGCTTTCGAGCCTATACAGCTTGGAGTAAGACAACATGCATAAAGAGGATGATGTGGTCAAAATACTCATTTGCCTAATAATTCTGCACTCCCTGTATATATATATACACACACACACACACACAATGCCACAAAATATATACAATAAATCAGGATAAGCACGAATAGTGCAGGCAACGTATACTGAAACAGTCCTTTGGTATAAGGGCAGGATTGTGCAGTTACCATGAGATGTAGATAGGGCACAGATCCAGAGTCACAAGACTAATATACTGACACCAGTAACCAAGTTCAGAAGCAGAATAAATGAACAAGGCTGCAGGGTCAGGATCACTGGAAATAAAGCAGAGAACACGGAACAAGAACACAGGATCGGAGGGCACAGGAACGAAGGACCAGGAGGACACAGTACCGCAGGATCAGGAGGACACAGGAACGAAGACCAGGAGGCGCAGGACACAGGACCAAGGAACAGTATGCAGGATCAAGGAGCCAGGAGCCAGAATCACAGGGAACCAGAAACCGGGGAAACAGGAGACAAGTGACAATGATCTGGCAAGGAGTGAGGGGAGAAACCAAACTATATAGGTGCTAAACAAGGACCAGGTGAAGTTCTAATGAAAAGAAATTAGAAACAGTGCCAAACAGAGATAGTGGTGTGAATGGGTACTGCACGAGGGAATATCAACTAAGGAGTGTGTCGTGACACCTACTGTATATATCCCTTATTGCTCAATCTAATTTATCACTCTGAAATGACTTTACAAATAAAAAAAATAGTCAGACATATTTATACATGAAAGCAGTGGAAAACTGGATGATTGATGCTGACTTTAATTAACTAATTTGGCATGTTCTGTCAATTTCAAAATGGTTGTTGATAAATCTGCAGCTGACCGTGGGATAAATGATAATAGTCCTATTGGCACTCCATTCAGGCACCCCAGTGACTGTGATACTCTTTTAATACCACATTTTGGCATAGTTTTTGATGCAGACCAATAGACATGAGCTTAGAGCTATATAAGACCACTTTGCCCTGTAGTGGTCTCTGTTACCCGAGAGTGTGTTTTGGTTATTGACTTAGCTTTTATCTCTGACTATTCTGACCAATGGAATCCATGACTTTGTTTAACTGTTTTCCACGATTCTCTCTGCTTCTTGACTTCGGCCTGTCCCTTTGAACTCTTGTATGCTTACAGCTTGTATTCTATACTTTTGTACATTAAGCCTGACCACCTGTTGCAGTGCAATACTCAAACATACAGAGTTCAGGACAGCAAAGGTAAAGACAAGAAAAAAATGTATAACCTGGCCTTAGAATGGCCGGACTTAGCAGTAACATAGTCAGTAACGAGCCTAGGTCAGGGTAACAGAGAGACAGCAAAAACGATAACTAGCTGTAGAGAAGTACATGGTAATCAGTCAGACAGGCAAACAACACAGGAAAGGGTTAACCCCTTAAGGACACATGACATGTGTGACATGTCATGAATCCCTTTTATTCCAGAAGTTTGGTCCTTAAGGGATTAAAGATAAACGCAGTGTCAGTAACAAAGCCAAGGTCAATACCAGACTATAACACAATAGATCAAGGTATGCACTAAAGGGTATTGGGACAGAAACCACAATAAGGGCGCAGTGTACAGGGCTAGGAAGGTTTAAATATCTTTAAATTACTTGTGATTGATCCACATCATGCCTGCTCCCCCAAAATGTGCGTGCATGGGGTGCAATGGAATGACGCAGACTAATGGGAGCCTGAAAGTACATGGGGCTTCCATTTCCCCTTTAGGAGCATTCTGGTGTCTATAGCCTGTCCCTGCAGTTATTTTGATGTAAACACTGCCTTTTCAGAGAAAAGGCAGTGTTTACATTGCTGCCTAGTAACATCTCTAGTAGTAGTCACTCTGATGACCACTAGAGGTGCTTTCTGGGAGTGCTGCACACTGTGATTCAATGCAACTCTATGCGGAGATGCTGATTGGAGCAGCGCAGTGTTTTGCTGCGCATGCACATAAGCCTCCCAATGCTTCCCTATGGGAAAGCATTGGATTGGTTGAGATCATCAGAATTGTTGATCGCTGCCAAGAAGGCAGAGCGTGGGAAGAGCCAGCCATAACCTGACGAGCCTGGATCTGGAAAAAAGTAAACTACCTTATTTACAGGAGGCAAGGGGGACTGCAGACTATGGTGTCAAATGGTGTGTGAAACCTATATTGTCCTGACACTATAGTGTTCCTTGAACTTATCTTACATGCAACAATTTATTAACAGGAGAGTGAGTAAGAAGTCTTGAGAAAATCAGGTGTACTTTTCTTGTCTTAATGAACTTTATCAACGGCACATAAAACTGAACATTAGTAAAGAGAATCAAGTCACAAAAACTGCTTACAGCTTGTAAATTATTTTGTTATAATAGAGCAAAAAGCAGTGGATTTCCCAATTGTACAGTTGTTTTAGGGAACTGGATTTGTAAAGGTGCGTGCAATATAACAGTGTGTGATCATTTTCTTACAATGTGGCAGAAAAGGGCAGTCTTCTCAATATGGCAGAAAAGGGCAGTCTTCTCTTCACATTTTTATGAAAAGTGGTAAGTAGAACAGATGCATTATTTATGGTTAAAAATAATTTGTTTCTTATCACAAAAATATTTGGCTAAGTGATAAGTGGTCACCGATGGGGACAGGTCATTTCTTTTTACAAGCTGTAATTCTAACTGGATGGGACGGTGGTGAATGTAGCAATACGTATTGTATTACTCATTGACCTCAGCACTGTTTGAATTATAATCTCCCTTAAAAAAAAAAAAAAAGTTACATTAGTTTTTAGTGCTTCTCCCACGTATGTCAGAAACCCTTCAACGTAACTGATACAAAACTAAAGGCCACATGTCAGGGAAACACTCAATCTGTTCCTAGTTTGGCTTCAGGTAATTAGGGTCATAGTTCACATGGCCAAATGTCATTGCCCAGAAGCTATAAAGATCGTTCCAAAGGCATATCATAAAAAAGAATGTTACAAATTATTAATTTCAATACAATAGAAATGGAAATGTAAAAGTCTATACACTTAGAAGCAAAAATGCAATAAAATAGATCATTTTAGTTTTTACTAATTTTATGGAATTTATTTATTCATTTACTGCCATTGTTTCGTTAAATCCCTAATACATAAATTGAATGCAAAACTTGTGCAGCTATTTTCACATTTGCATCTTTTGCATTTAAATATTCTTACTTAATGACACACACTGACAAAAGAAATAAAATGGTTTCATGAGCAATCTAGCTTAAAGGAGCACTGCGCTGTACACAAGATAAAAAATGTAAAAGTCACTGTTAGTAGAAATACCCCAGTTTCGTGTGCATGTGTCAGCTCATGCACCCGCACACACGTCTGGTCTGAGGTCTGTGAGGAGGAGGCAGGCCCGCTCAAGTAGATTGTGCCTGCCACTTCTGTTAGCTCAGGGGAGCTAACGGAAGGAGACAGCAAACCTCCCTGGATGTTTAATTGACAGCAACCCTAGTAGACAGTGGCAGATCCGGGGTGCAACGGGGCAATTACTCTCTCCTGCTATCCAAGCCGGCCCTGCTAAGAGGAGGGAGAGGAGACCTGGGAGGAGCTCTTACCTACAGCTCCGCCGGGTCTCCTCTTGTGAGCACAGAGCGTGACCGCGGTTACCAGGAGGTGCAGGCTAGAGTTATCTCCCACTAGAACCACCAGGGATTATCCACGAGGACCACCAGGGCTTCACAGAATGGATATCCCCCCTCCCTGGGCAAAGGTAAGAAGAGACGGGGTATACCTTTTAAAAGAGCTATTTCAAATGTTTTTTTATTTTTAAAAAAAAATTTAAAATATGCTTTATATCCTCCCTGGGCAAAGGTAAGAAGGGAGGGGGGAATATAAAGCATTTTTTTTATTTATTTTAAAAAATAGAACACTTATTTGTTTTAATCAGCCCCCTCCCCCAACTACACACACACTGCCCCACCACACACTCTACCCCCACTGCACCCCTATACACACACTACCCCCACTGCACCCCCATATATACACTGCCCCCACTGTACACCCATACACACACTGCCCAAAATGCACCCCCATACACACACTGCTGAAGTGCTTTTGGGGTGTGGAGTGGTCATTTAATCTAGGTTACTTGTGTAATGGGAAATAGTTCAATTCATCAGAAATAAAATAAGTAATGAAGCAATTTTGCAAGAAATAGATATCACTCTCCCAGCATACGCAGTCCCTTGCTTTATCATGAATGCATATGCAAAATGCTGTACTATATTGTGTAAATACACACACACATATATACTATAAATAGCTGTACAGAATGCACACAGAGGGGAGTACAGGTTGCAGTTATGTATAATGCACTATAATAATAATTATTATTATAATAATTATAATAATTAATAATAGAATAATAATACAGTATTCCTAATGCTATAGTGTCCCTGTACATATTTGTATTAAAATGTCCCCCCTCCCCCACATGTGCTGTACACTGTAAATTATCAGTTTTACTTATCTTTTCCTGTGCCATGGCTCCCCTTGGTGCTGCTGACCTCGCCACCTCAGCAACATAACGGAGGTGACACAGCCAGTCCAATCCAATCCCATATACACAGAGAAGAATTTGAGATCTAATGTGCATACACTGCAAGTGCCGCATGCACATTTAAGCTTCCTCATAGGAAAGAATTGAATCAAGGCTTAACTATTCGGGCTTACGCACCATGTGACAATGTTGTACTCAGCCTGAATCGACCTCTGCAGCATAAACATCTCTAGTGGCAGTCAGTATGATTGCAGTTTCTAATAAAATGCAAAGTTTTACATTACAGGGTTAAGAAGACAGTGGCACTCAGACCACTACATTGAGATGAAGTGGTTTTGGTAACTATAGTTTTCCACTACTTTTAGAAAGCAGCCACAATAATTTTCAATAGTTGTATCAGTATATACACATAACCAAAGCCAATAAAATCATTTGGCTGGCTACTCCTGAGTATTCCCTATCTAGGTAAGAAGTAGCCCAAAATTTTTTTTATTATTTAAATTTGTTAGACATACAAGTACATACAAATACAAAAACATAGACAAAGACAAGTAAGTATATAGGACGTAGGGAGTATTAAGCGTATCTCTATCATTGATTATCTGCTAATCCCTTTTCTCTTGTAGATAAATATAGAGGGCTCGAGGCAAGGGGAGCATATATGATTTCATACCTTTATAGAAGATTTTAGCAGGACAAAATAGGGAAAAGTTATCTCATAGTTAGTTTTTTGATCCATATATCCCAAGGAGTGTATGAGGAGCCAACTGGGCAAGAGTATTTCTCAATGGCACGTTCCATTTTGCATTGAGAGACAATTCGTGAATGTATCTCAGGCCAGCTGCTTACTACAGAAGATCTGTAGAGAAGAAGTATCCAAATTATCCAAACAACCATGCACTCTCATCTTATGTACAGTTATTGATCATGAGGGTTCCGATGTACTGATAATAGAATAATTAGAACTACATTGAGCAGTCCTTTAAAAATCAGCATTATCATTACATTTGTAGTTAATATTTTCAAATTGGTCATTGGGGACATTGTATTCAAGCCACCTTTATGTCTCTTATGTAGTCACAACATACCCACTGTTTAAATTAATGTGGGGTGATTTAGGAAATACATATTTATTTGTACCTTACAAAATAAATCTTCGTCAGTCAATACCTAATCAGTCATTGGAGTCTTGAAATATTTAGTCAATATTATTACAGTTTAGCAATTCACAGCTGCCACTTGTTTTTGAAAACCATGTAGGTGATTTGTAGACCATGTGGAATATCACAATAAAAACCCTTTGGCCTCCCTAAGAATTCATTCACTGATATGCAAACACTGGATTCATAAAATGCCCTTCCTCTTTTCTGCTTGTTCATGATTGTAGAATTTGAAATATAATAGTTATCTGAAACTTACATGGATAATGGAATCATTTCTTGATCTGTGTTCTTGGTAACTCACAAACACTATAAAATATAACTCAAATCATATTTTTTTTTCTTATAATGTATGTTTTTGTTATATATTTTTTTACTTAATATCTTTTTATTAGTCATATTCTTATAACAAATAAAAAATAAACAAATAAAATATAAATACAATTACAAATCATAATAGAATCAAGCACATAAATACACAATCAATAATAGACAGAATAGGATATCTCTTGGGCTATACGCTTCTAATATAAATAAATAAACGGGAAAAAAAACATAAAAAAATACTTCTCACTCTCTCCCCCTTAGTTTCCAATTTCTTTACATAGTGAAGTTTTTCCATGGATTCTTTCTCTGTTAATACTTTATATATGTTTGAAATCATTATAGTCTGAGGTTCTTGTGACCAACACATTTTTGGACATTATTTTTTAACTTATTCAAATAATGAAGGATTTGTGATTCTACAAAATATCATTGGAATGTTTTTACATTTTGGCTAGTATTTATTGTTGGCTTTTTTTTTTTTATCCATCAGAATATTCCCTAATCTGGGATATAACATTTCTTTTTCTTTTTTTAAAATAATCTTTATTGAAAGGTTTTCCCTTTTTTTTTTTTTCATGAAAGACAATACAATACAACAGTTACATACAAATGGTAGGAAACATTACTTCCATTTGGAAAATACATCCATGAAAAATTTTCTTTATACATTTCACTTAACCAAAAACAAGACAATACATTTAACTTACATATCTACATAAACAAGACAATGCAGCAAAGGAGAGAGGAGAAAACACATATCGAGTAAGAATGTAACAAACCTTTTATTTGCTGAAAGTTCTATTTATTAATCCTCTCCCAACATTTCGTCCAAACAGTTATTTTTTTACTTGATTTTTGTTTACTCAACAACAGTTCCATTTTAATCTGAAACTTAAGCTGGGCTCTAACTTGATCCCAAGGGACATCCCTATCATTTTTCCAGCCTCTCGCAATCACAATTTTGGCAGCTAAAAAAAGATTTAAAAAATAATAATTTTCGACTCATACGCCATTACCGGCCAATTTAGATGAAGCAGGACTACCTCTGGAGAGAGCCTCAACTCAAGATTCAGATCTGCAGACACAAACCTTTGGATATTAGACCACAAGTTATTCAATTTGTTGCACTCCCACCAAATATGCTTAAAAGTACCTGTAACTATGCCACATCTCCAACATAGATGGTTTATTGTGGGGTACATTTTATTCAGTACCATCTATTTAGAACCTTAAAATGGGTTTCTAATAAATTTAGCGAGTGTATATTCTTCGAAACTTCTATCAATGAAGAACCCCGATCTATGTTATATCTATGTTTAATTCTTCTTTCCAAGCAGCTATAGCTGTTGGTGTTTTTTCTTTATTACACATTTTACTTAATAGCAAAGCTTTAGAGAGCGGTTTGTTTATCTTATCTGAATTAAATAGTATATTTATCACGTTATTTGGAATAGATTTTGATACTATTAAATGTGTCGTCAAAAAGCTTTTAAGTCTCAAAAAATTGAACAGCTCTTTTGATGGTAAGCTATATTCCTGTGTTAATTGAACAAAGGTTTTAATTGTACCTTCTGCAAATAGCTGGGACAGCCATACAATTCCTGCCTGTTTCCAATTGTTAAGGTTTATGTCTGCAACTTGTTGTTCAACAAAATTCAACTAAGTAGCTTGGAATTTTTAGAATTTTTTTTATCTTAAACCAGCTATTCATTAAATGTATTAAAATTGTGTTGGAATACTCTTTTTTTTTTAGGGAATTTAGTAGTGTTCCAAATTAAACAATCCAAACTAGGGACTTCTCCTGCAGTAAGTTCCATTTTATACCATCCTTCGTTTTTGTTATCTTCTATTTGCATCCTATATATATGTAAAATTGTAGCTGTTCTATAATTATTTGATATTTCTTGAGAAACTATTATCTCTACTTTTTCCTGGAGGGAATTCTCTATTAAAAGTTAAGGGGCTCATTAGAAAATACTTCTACATTAGTTCATCTTTCTTATACAATTCCTTTATTACTTTACATGTACAGCCAACAGTGGGATGTTTCTTATCTTTTATAACTGGTTGAGTATTGCATAGCCAGGAAGCTACTGCTATTGGGACATTTAATGTGTTCTGTTCTAGTTCTGGCCAAGCTTTTTTCAAATTGTTCCATATTACTACCCGAGACAAATGTACAACTCTATAGTAATTTTCTACATCAATTTTCTTTCTTCCTATATTTTTTGGTCTAATGAATAATAGAGTTTGCATAATATAAAGGATTCTTGGTATAATGTTAATTTTGTTAACATTGATCCGGCCAAACCAAGAGATGTTCAATTGGCTCCATTTTTGGGTGTGTAACTTTATCTCCTCCAATATCTTAAGATAATTAAATTCGTATATTTTTTGTAAATTATTAGAGAGGTAAATTCCCAGATATTTAAGTTTGTCTCTAGCCCATCTATATGGGAAGTTATTGCGTATGGTCTTAATATCATCCGAAATTGATGAATTCACTTATGTATGCCTATAATAACCACACACTTGTTTGCTTGTTATCATTCTTTTACCTCTTTCTGCAGTGGAATGGTGTGATAATGTCTTTAGTCCTGAAGGTTATACCCTCAGTGTAATTTTTAGATTGTAGTTCAGCATTCCTTGCTTTAATATATAAATCATATCTAGCGTATGTCTCTCCCTTGTACTCTGAGAATAGTGAGACACAGCTATATGAGTAAGTGCATACTGTTAAGCTAACTAGACTAACTTGCCTGATGTCATCCTATCTCTTTGCACGTCTATTTGATGAACCATGTTTGAACATATTCAATTTACAAAAATATATATATTTTTAAACTGTGCTGACCTATCTAACGCCATGATATTGTCTAATCTGAATTGTTCTTATATGCTTATACCTGCTGTTGTAGCATTTAAGGTCTGTCTGTTATTTTAAGCACTGAAAATAAAGATTGACAAAAAATAAATAATAAACAAAATAAAATGGTGCTCTAATCACCAAAAAAAAAAAAATAAACATTGTAAACACCACATAGGTTTATCCTAAAAAAAGAAGAAATATGTGTTAAATATGTGTGGCACAATTATTGGCACCCCTATGAATTCATTTGAGAAAAATATATTTGAAATATATTCCCATTGATATTTTTAATTTTTTTGTACACCTGGGTGACTAGAAATAGGAAAGTTTTCAACTATTACTTCAAACTTAACTAGGGTATCAATATGAGGTAACACATGGGCCAAATGTACTTAATCATTTAACACAATGAATAAGATCAAGGAATATAGCTTTGGTGTGCGGCAAAACATTGTTGAGATTCATAAAATTGAAAGTGGCTACCAGAAAATAGCAAAACTAATGAAAATGTCCATTTCCACCACCAAAGCAGTAATTAAGAAGTTCCAGTCAACTGGAAATATTATGAATCAACCTGGAAGAGGACGTGTGTCCCTTTGTCTCAATGCACTGTGAACAGGATAGTTCAAGTGTCCAAAATATCTCCAAGGATCACATCTGGAGAATTGCAAATGTTAGTTTCATCTTGGGGTCAGAAAGACTCCAAAACTACTATCCGATGTCACTTACATCATCACAAGTTGTTTGAAAGGATTTCAAGAAAAAAAGCTCTACTCTCATCCAAAAACAAACGCAAGCATCTTCAGTTTGGCAGGTACTTTTGGAAATTCAATTCAGACTGGGTTCTATTGTCAGTTAAAAACCAAAAATAGATCTTTTTGGCAATAAACACCAGAGGTGGGTTTAGCACACCCAGTGAGGTAGCCATATAGAAAAGGACCTCATACCCACGGTTAAATATGGTGATGGCTCTTTAATGTTTTGGGGCTGGTTTTCTGTCAGAGGATCTGGACGTTTTGTTAGGATACATGGCATCATGGACTCTATTATATATCAACAGATATGAAATGAACACCTGACTGCCTTTGCCAGAGAGCTTAAAATGGGCCATGGTTGGATATTGGTCAGTGATTCAAAAAATACATCATAATCAACACAAAAATGCTTTACTTTTTCGTTACTTAGTTATTTGGATAAATTTGTCTTGTGCTTTTAATTGTTTAATATCCATGTGGAACACTGCTAATGATTTAATAAAAAGGTATACACTGATCATCCACAATATTAAAATCACTGACAGGTGAAGCAAGTGTACAGTCAGTTCTTGAATTTCATGCGTTGGAAGCACAAAAAATATGAAAAGATATGAATGATTTTTACAATTGCCAAATAATGATGGGTAGATGACTGGGTTAGAGCATCTCCAAAATGGCAAGCCTTGTGGGGTGTACCTGGTATGCAATGGTTGGATCGTACCTATTAAAATTGGTGCAAAGGACAGCCTGTTAACTAGGGTCACGAGAGCCCAAGGTTTATTGGTGCACATGGGGAACAAAGGTAAGCCTATTTGGTCCAAGAAGAGGCCCTGTAGCTGAAATTGCTGAAAACGTAATGCTGGCCTTGATAAAAAAAAAGATGTCAGAACGCACAATGCATTGCAATTTGCTGCATGTGGGGGGCTGCATGCTGGAACAACAAATCTCATCCATGGCGTCCCTACCAAGCAACTTGCAAGGCTTAAAGATCTGCTGCAAATGTATTGGTGCTAGATACCACAGGTCACATTCACGAGTCTTGTGGAGTCCATTCCTCAATGCATTAGAGCTATTTTGGCAGCCAAAGTGGGACCTACATGATATTAGGCATGGGGTTTTAATGTTGTAGCTGATCAGTGAATATATTATGTATCATATCTTATGACATAATGTAAATGTTTATGCTTTTTTCTATATGTGACTGTAAATACAATACTGTAAATACATATCTCCATTCCAGAAACAAGCATTCAAAAGACAATACCAGATCCAACATAAGTGTAATCTTAAAAAAAAAAACCTTCAAAAATGAAATGAGCCCCACAATATCTATATCTTCCATGATTCTTAATTTTAATCTTATAATTTTTGTTGATGGTAATCCTTCCATCACTTATCCTTTTAAAACAAAGCACAACCCTTTTTTTGCACAGACTTGTCCTTCTTGATATATACATTTAAACATACCCCATGTGTCTATATCTACATATATGTACACCTATACTTATATACTTTTCCCTATTTCCCTTTCTCTTATCTCTTTCCACTCCTGTTTTTCTATATATATGTTCCCTAATCCTAATATGTAGGGGGCGTGTTGTCCTTCCTACATATGGTAGCTGACAGGGGCATTTAAGTAAGTATATTATATTGTTATTATGACAGGTGATATGTTCCCTGATTACAAATTCTTTTTTAGTTCTCTCTGAAAGAAATTTTGTTTCAGGTTTGCTATTGTTCCTATTTGCATTTTTACATGCAATGCACATTTTGCATTTAAAAAAACCTTTTGATTGTCCTAGGAAAGTTTTCTCGGGTCATTGTTCTCTGTAAAAGCTAAGGACCAAAGTATTAATAAGATTAGGGGCACCCCGAAACGTAATCTTTGGTTCAGGTGGTAATGTGATGCCTATGTCCTTGTCAGTTGTTAATATTGGCCAATATTTTCTTATTATTCGCTTGATCGATCTATGTTGGTCATTAAAATAAAAAACTCAAACATCATTAAAAGAATCCTGGCTACTATCTTGTTTTTCTTCCCTTTGTATAAGTTCCGTCTGTGTGATTTTTTCTACTTCTTCAAGTGCTCTTTCTAAAATCTCCTCAGGGTATTGTTTCTCTCTAAATTTCTTTAAGAGGTCCTGGGCTTGTTGTTGAAACGTAATATCCTCCATACAGTTACGTTTGAGTCTAAGGAGTTGGCCCTTAGGTATGTTATGTAACCAGGGAGAATAGTGACCACTACTATGTCACATAGCCGTTCACATCAACCTTTTTAAAGAAAGTTTCTGTTTTTAGGACTCCTCCTTCCACTTTAATTTTGAGGTCCAGAAAATCAATGGACTCTGTACTGATACTGTTAGTGAGATGTACGCCCCAAGTGTTGTTATTCATAAAATTAAAAAATTCTTTCAAATCCTTCTCTTGCCCATTCCAAATAAAAATCATATCATCAATAAACCTGCGATAGGCTAGTACCCGTGCACTCCAGTCATGCTGCCCATATATAAAACAAATTTCCCAATGGGCCATAAAAAGGTTAGCATAACTGGGCGCATAGGTACTGCCCATCGCTGTCCCCCGTAGCTGTAGAAAAAATTGAGAGTTAAACCAGAAGTAGTTATTCACCACGAAGTACTCTTAATATAGCAAATGGTAATCTGCATACTTTTATGTACATATAAGATTAAAACTGTGATATACCATTTTATATCAGTATTAATTTATACATGTTTTCTCTTCCCCCGTTTATTCAGCCTTTAAATGATTGAATATTTAAACATTTTTAATTGCTTGTATTATTTAATAGTAGGTAATGATATGTTTAATGATGTGTTTAATATGTGTTTTATATATAACTTAATATAATACATGGACCTAAACATGGACTATGCAAATGAGGTGCATTAATTCATCCAATAGCTTATGAGCAAAGATGGTGGATTTATCACAATGACGTCCTGAAAAAGCCAATCGGCGAAACGTGTAGACGGTGTGAAGTAATAAGGTGGCGACGCAAGCTACGTAACCACGTAATCGAGTTGGCGGTGACATTGATATCCAGCAAACTTTGCTATGAGATCCTGAAACCTATTTACCGGAAATGCTTGAACCAGCACAGTGCACTTTTACAGTCATTGGGCAGTCAGATTACCATCTCTCCATGAAGGAACCGAGACCCCTGACTTTACCTAAGCAGCACACACAGAGTTCCATGGAAAACAAAAAGGTGCTTTTTGTCAGGATTACTGTTTGATCCAGCACGTAGAACTGTACAGCACGGATGACAAATAAGTAACGTATTACCGGTCCTTAGAATGGCCGGATTTAACGTACAAAAGAATAGTCAAAAATACTAGCCGAGGTCAGGGAACACAGAAAGGGACACAGCGATGAGGAAAGCCAGGAGTCAGGATACCAGAATATAGAGAAGTCAATAAACAAAGCCAAAGTCAAAAACCAGGTAGAAAACTATAAACAGGAACGCGCTCTCGGACAACCACAAGGGAAACCACGACAGGGCACTGAGCAGGCTGAGAACTGGGCCTAAATACCCCTCCTTTCTTTCTGATAGGCTGTAACCGGCCTTTGACCCCAAAGTCAGTTACCAGGTTTCATTTGCATAATTGCTGCTCAGCATTAACCCTTCTGTGGATTAGGTTGCTGCTCGGCACAACTTTTCCTGTGTGGACAGTAAATGTCATTAACCACTTTTCTATAAGCGGATGAATACATGAGACCAGGTTTCATTTGCACAATTACTGCTCAGCATTAAACCTTCTGTGGATTAGGTTGCTGCTCGGCACAACTTTTCCTGTGTGGACAGTAAATGTCATTAACCACATTTCTATAAGCGGATGAATACGTGACATTACCCCCCACCTGAAGAACGCCCACCGGGCGGACAGGACCAGGCTTGAGAGGAAATTTAGCGTGAAAAGCGCGGATCTTACGGCCCGCATGCAGGTCAGGAGCCGAAACCCAAGAACGATCAGCAGGACCGTAACCTTTCCAAACAACCAAGTACTGTAAAGTGCCCCGAGAAAACCTAGAATCCACGATAGAAGATACCTCATACTCTTCCTGACCACCCACCACCACCGGAGGGGGAGGAACACAAGGAACAGTATATCTATTGCAGACAAGAGGTTTGAGTAAGGACACATGAAAAGTGTTGGGAATCCCTAAAGATGCAGGAAGAGCCAGAGAGTAAGAAACTGGATTGATCCTACGAAGCACTCTATTGGGACCAAGGAATCTGGGGGCAAACTTCATGCTAGGGACCTTAAGCTTGATGTTGCGAGATGACAACCAAACCCGGTCCCCCACTTGGTACACCGGGTCGGCCCACGGGAGTAGTTCTGACCAATTGTCTTGTGTGCTATTAATAAAACAACGCAAATAAACTTCTAATGACTGGTTAGCCCTCTCAGCTGTACCATTGGTCTGTGGATGGTAGGAGGAGGAGAAGGAGAGATCAATCCCCAATTGTTTACTGAACGCCCTCCAGAACCTGGACACAAACTGAGAGCCCCTATCGGACACAATATTGTGGTGGATGCCATGCAAACGGACAATTTCACGTATGAAAATTAGGACCAAATCTTGCGAAGATGGCAACTTCTTGAGAGGAATGAAGTGAGCCATCTTAGAAAATCGGTCTACAACCATGAGAATAGTAGTGAACCCAGCAGAGCTAGGAAGCTCTACAATAAAGTCCATGGATAAGTGGGACCATGGAATCTCAGGAACAGGAAGAGGCTGCAACAGGCCACAAGGAAGTGCATGAGTCACCTTAGAAACTGCACACACAGAACATGCCTGCACATACTCCTTTACATCTTTCCTGAGTGAATCCCACCAAAATGATCTAGTGATCGCGGCAGTGGACTTATTGATGCCCGGGTGTCCAGCAGTTATATTGTCATGGAACACTTTCATGATATTAACCCTTTCACATAGGGGAACGAACAGTTTATCACACGGTTTACCACTGGGCGCCTGAGGCTGGGCCTCCAGTATGGTGCCAAGCAGTGGAGAAGACAGTGAGAGGACAGTAGTGGTAATAATACACTCTGGTGGAATAATAGGAGATGTCACCTGTTCCGGAGCTGACTCATTATCAAATTGCCTGGACAAGGCATCAGCCTTGGTATTTTTAGAACCAGGTCTATAAGTAATGAGAAAGTTAAAACGTGAAAGGAATAGTGACCATCTAGCCTGTCTGGAAGACAAACGTTTGGCATCCCCTATATATGCCAGATTTTTGTGGTCGGTTATGATCAACAGGGGGTCCTTGGAACCCTCCAAAAGATGTCGCCACTCCTTGAGGGCAAGAATAATGGCCAACAGTTCTCTATTGCCAATATCATAGTTGCGCTCATCAGGAGACATCTTTCTGGAGAAGTAGCCACAAGGATGCAATGGTGTTCCCTGGCTTTCTCTCTGAGAGAGAACAGCCCTACCCCTGTCTCGGATGCATCAACCTCCAATATAAAAGGTTTACTAGTGTCGGGATGTTTTAGTATGTCCGCAGAGGCAAATCTTTGTTTAAGAGTCTCAAAAGCATTCACAGCCTCTTTGGACCATACTGTGCTACTAACCCCTTTGTCAGTCATATTTGTGATTGGGGCTATTACAGAAGAAAATTCCTTGATGAATCTTCTGTAATAGTTGGCAAAACCAATAAACCTTTGAATGGCTTTTAAACCAGAGGGTAATGGCCAGTTTTTTAGGATCCATTTGAAATCCCGATGCAGAGATGTTGTAACCCAAAAAGTGGACTTCAGGCTGGTCAAATATGCACTTTTCTAATTTGCAATAAAGTTTATTTTTCAACAACGTCTGCAGAACCTGTTTCACATGGGAGTGGTGAGTCTGAAGATCAGGGGAATACACCAAAATATCGTCCAAATAAACCAAGACAAATGAGTAAATGAATTCCCTGAGTACATCATTTATAAAGTCTTGGAATACGGCCGGGGCGTTGCATAACCCAAATGGCATTACCAGATATTCATAGTGTCCACTACGGGTATTAAATGCCGTCTTCCACTCATGATTCTCTTTAATTCTAACCAAATTGTAAGCGCTCCTAAGGTCAAGCTTAGTAAATACTTTAGCTCCCTGAAGTCTATCGAACAATTCGGAAATGAGTGGGATAGGGTATGCATTTTTTACAGTGATTTTATTAAGTGCCCTGTAGTCTATGCAAGGGCGTAACTCACCACCCTTTTTCTCAACAAAAAAGAATCCTGCACCAGCTGGTGAGGATGACTTTCTTATGTGCCCTTTGCTCAAGGATTCTTTGATGTATTCCTCCATTATTTTAATGTGTTTTACACCCCACCTCCTATAGAATGTAAGCTCGATTTGAGCAGGGTCCTCTTCAACCTATTGTTCCTGTAAGTTTATTTGTAATTGTCCTATTTATAGTTAAATCCCCTTTCATAATATTGTAAAGTGCTACGGAATCTGTTGGCGCTATATAAATGGCAATAATAATAATAATAATAATAATACTCTCCTGGGGAGATAAGGCATAAACTGCCCCCTTAGGTGGCATAGCGCCTGGAAACAGGTTAATGGCACAGTCATATGCTCTGTGGGGAGGCAATACATCAGATTGAGCCTTGTTAAACACCTCCTGAAGTTCTCGGTATTGTATGGGAACTCCAGGAGTTTGGGGAGTGGTAGTGGAAGGTCAATAGTATCCAATCTCTTTAGTACTGGTTTTATACATCTCCCCATACACTCTTTACCCCATTCTAATATCTCCCCATTAGCCCAGTCAATATAGGGATTGTGCTTACTCAGCCACGGAAACCCTAATATGATAGGACATGATGGAGAAGTAATAACCTGAAACGTCATCTCCTCCCTATGGGAGGCCCCAATGGAGATCGTAATAGGGACAGTTTCGTGGGTTATAAGCGGTTGTGTGAGTGGTCTACCATCAATAGCCTCTACAGCTAGCGGCGTAGGTCTCTCCCTGACCGGTATCTCATTACCCCTAATAAACTGGACATCAATAAAATTTCCAGCAGCACCTAAGTCCATTAGGGCACTGCAAGAAAACTTCTTGTTATCAAGGGAAATAGATACCTCAAGGAGGAATCTACTTTTGTTTTTGTTAGAGGACAACTCCATCACACCTAAGATCTGTCCCCTTAAGGTTCTTAGGTGCGGAAGTTTTCCGGACGCACTGGACAATTAGTTATCATATGTCCCTTTCTACCGCAATATAGGCATAACCCCTCCCTTCTCCTATACTGTTTTTCGGCCTCTGACAGTCTAGTGACCCCCAACTGCATAGGTTCGGGTTCGGACTGTACAGGGAGGTTAGACAAAACAGGTTTAGAGAATTGAGGTGCTAGGGACATAGCCGTACGTCTGGTCTTGCTTCTGGTGACTTCTCTGAGTCTTAACCTATTATCAATATGCATGACAAACGTAATAAATTTGTTAAGACTCTTAGGTAATTCTTTAGCGGCTATCTCATCTAGTATAGTCTCTGAGAGACCCTTTTTGAATGCTGAGATTAACCCATTGTTAGTCCAGTCTACCTCGGAAGCTAAGGTACGGAATTCAATAGCATAATCCGAGATAGACCGGTTACCTTGTCTGATGTGCATTAGGGCAGTGGAGGCGTCATCCTCTCTACCCAATGGCTCAAACGTGAGCTTGAATTCGGCAAGGAATTCCTGGTAATTATGAGCTATGCTCCGATTACTCTCCCACAACGGATTAGCCCAGGCAAGGGCCTTGCCCTTTAATTGATTCATTAGATAACCAATTCTTGCTCTGTCCGTGGGGAATGGCCCTGGTGAGGCCTCAAAATGGTACTCCACCTGATTAAGAAAACCACTGCATTCCTGGATATTGCCATCAAACTGTAGGGATGGTGATAAGGAGATGCTAGGAGTCATATTAACAGTGGGTGGAGGTACACAGGGTAGAGGTGCTATAGGAGGAGACGCTGCAGGCTGCAGATGCTCCGTTCTAGCGAGAAGCGTACTTAAAGCCTGAGTGAATTGATCCATGCGGTGATCATTCTCCTCTAATTTCCTCTCGCAAGCAGCTATGTGCTGACACAGTTCTACAGGATCTATGGCCATGTCGTAATGTCAGGATTACTGTTTGATCCAGCACGTAGAACTGTACAGCACGGATGACAAATAAGTAACGTATTACCGGTCCTTAGAATGGCCGGATTTAACGTACAAAGAATAGTCAAAAATACTAGCCGAGGTCAGGGAACACAGAAAGGGACACAGCGATGAGGAAAGCCAGGAGTCAGGATACCAGAATATAGAGAAGTCAATAAACAAAGCCAAAGTCAAAAACCAGGTAGAAAACTATAAACAGGAACGCGCTCTCGGACAACCACAAGGGAAACCACGACAGGGCACTGAGCAGGCTGAGAACTGGGCCTAAATACCCCTCCTTTCTTTCTGATAGGCTGTAACCGGCCTTTGACCCCAAAGTCAGTTACCAGGTTTCATTTGCATAATTGCTGCTCAGCATTAACCCTTCTGTGGATTAGGTTGCTGCTCGGCACATCTTTTCCTGTGTGGACGGTAAATGTCATTAACCACTTTTCTATAAGTGGATGAATACATGAGACCAGGTTTCATTTGCACAATTACTGCTCAGCATTAAACCTTCTGTGGATTAGGTTGCTGCTCGGCACAACTTTTCCTGTGTGGACAGTAAATGTCATTAACCACATTTCTATAAGCGGATGAATACGTGACACTTTTGAGTAGCAGTTTTCGACTGCATATACTCACGAACTACTTTCCTGTAAGAGGCTTTATGGATTATCAACTATATTGTGTTTTACCGTTATGATTCTTAATGTATTTTTAGATTGTCTTTTTCTTTTAGATTGTGTATAATTCTAATATTGTTACTAATAAATGTACCTATTATTTTTAATCTATTCATGACTGGTTAAGTCCATCGGTCTTACAGTACTTCATTATTATATATATTCTTCCTTTCTCTCGTCTATGTGCATCTGAGCTTTATCTCCAAAAGGATTATTCATTTCAAGCGCTCCACCAGTTTAAGTATTAATGCTTTTCATAAACTCTGTAGGGAATCCCATCTTACTCAAGATCATAATCATATACGTCCAATTTAAGTGATCGGATGCTTTTTCAGCTTCTAATGCCATAATTACACCTTGTTGTTTACTATTTTGTGCTTATTCAATGAGATCTATAAAATATCTGGTGTTATCACCTACTTGCCAATTTGGCACAAACCCAGCTTGTTCTATTGAAACTAGATCGTTTTATAAGGGTTTGATGCGCATAGCTAATAATTTGGCATATCATTTTATATCAGAATTTAAAAGCACTATAGGTCTTAGGTTTGCGCCCTCAATAGGTGGTTTCCCTGGTCACTACGTATGCTTCCAGCATTTCTTTTGGTATGTGGCCAGAGTTTTTTATAAAATTAAAAAGTACAGTAAGGTGAGGTGTTGGAATGGATTCCATTTCCAATTTTTTTCTTTCCTTCTTCTTTGGTAAGAAATATATTCAAAGCTCCATTTGACCAGATCATCAACTTTGTTGGGTAACCCCACATACATGGAATTTTCTTTTCTCTTAGATTTTTTGTAAGATTCCCAAATTCACACCTTAAAGCCATAGTTGTGGCGGAAATAATGAAAGCAGGTAATTACATTGCCAGGTTTATCTGTGGGAGCACAAAATGGCTTCGGTAAACGATGGATCCGATCTATAACCCAAGAGGAAATTTCTGTGGTGAAAATAGGCCACAGCTTTTATTAAATATTTCACATATTTTGGTATGTGGCCAGAATTTTTTATAAAATTAAAAAGTACAGTAAGGTGAGGTGTTGGAATGGATTCCATTTTAATATAATAGTAATTCTAAAACCCATCTGTGCCTGGAGCTTTTTGTTTTGGAAGAGTTAAGATTGCCTCACGCATCTTCTGTAAAGGCATTTTTGAAAAACCTTTTTTGCTCCACATTTATTTCCGTTAATGGAACCTCATCCAAAAAACAATTAATTTCCTCTCATGTAGGCTGATGTGTTTCTACATCCCCTGTTAATTTATACAGTTTGCTATAGTACAAGGTTAGCTCCTCTACAATATCCTCTGGATTGTAAAGTTTCTCATTCTGAGCAGAAATAATATGGTATTTCAGTTTGTAAATAGTTTGTTTTTAATTTCTGTGTGAGTTGCTTTCTTTATTGCCATAGCTGCAATGTGTTTGTTTTAAAAATCACATTTGTTTCTCAGTCTCTTGTAAAGAAAAATTGTAGAATTTTTTTTTTAATATTACCTATCCTTTTAGATAGCATTTTTGAGGTATTCAATTTATTTTGAGATTCTTAAAAGAAAAAGTCGCGACAGCTCCGTATCTACTCTCCTTTTATTCAAAAAACCAATTTGAATCAAAATGCCTCTCATAACAGCCTTATGAGCTAACCACTGTGTCGTTAGTGAAATTGGGCCTATTAAATTTTCCTGAAAATATAATTCTATCATATCCTTTACTTTTTGTTGATTTATTAGATCATCTAGTAATGCCTTGTTTAGTCGCCATTTTCCTCTACCACAAGCTAAATAAAAGGATTTAAAGTTAATAGTTAGCGGCGCATGATCTTACCAAGTTCTACTACCTATTTTGATATCAATTATATTTTTAATTATATTTTTATCCACCACACACATATCAATGCGTGAATATGTGATGTGGACAGAGAAAAAAACAAGAATATCCCTTGCTGTTGGATATAAACTGCGCCAAGTATCAAATAAATCATGCATATGAAATTATTTAGCTAATCGCTTAGCTAATAAAGTGAAATATGACTGGGGTTCTTATTACATTCTCTTTTAATATCTAGTCCTGGGTGCAATGTACAATTGAAATCCCCGCAAATAATATCATAACCTTTTTTCAAAAATGCTATTTTTTTAAATGCTTTTTTCAGAAATGCTTCTTGAGTTTGGTTTGGGACATACAAAGATGCTATAGTAATTTCACAGAAAAGTAGAATAAATAAAGCAGCTGTGAAATAAGAAGAAAGTGTCTAGTGCTGCTAAAAAATCCCCAAGCGTAATGTCACTCTTTACACTTAAAGAAACACGTGATTGTACAGAATAAAGTGACTAGCGCACATAAATAAATATGTTTACCTTAAAAGATATATAAAACAGGTTCTTTCTTAAAAAGGTATTTTTGCCTATATTAAATAAAACAAATACACATAGTGTGACCTGTATTTAAACAATTATTATGAATAAGAGTAGTCGGCAAACTCACAATTTTTAGAGCCTATTATAAGTTGGCTCTGGACTTATGGTGCATTTCATCTCACTTCAGAAGATATGTAGGTAGAAATTCAGCAGTCACACCCACAAAAACTCAGTACCTCTATGGTTAAATGTAACAAAGATTCCAGGGTCCATTGTGGAAATTAAAAGTAAATATTTATTTAACTTTAGTAAAAGTATAAAGAATAATAAAAGCACAACGCGTTTCAACCTATATAAGGTCTTCCTCAGGTGCAGGTATCTCATACACTGAATATCCATCAGTTATATATGTAACATACTTAATTACAAAATAATATCACTTGTGTTAGTTGAAAAAACAAATTCCCTCCCATTTCCAAATATGGTCTGGACAGGATGTGGTTTAATATCATCGTAAATGAAAGGAAAGAGAATCTAATTGAGATAGATGGTCTCATTAAAGAAATAGAAACAAAATTGGAACCCTTTGTGGGTACAAAAGACTTTGAAAGAAAGTAAAAATCAAAATTGACAGAATTGAAAGTTCAATTGTCGCGAATAAGAAAAGAAAATTCCAAAGAGACAGAGAAGACTACACTAACAACAGAATCAGAAAAGTCCCTCATAATAAGAAAAACCAAGAAAGATTTGGTAGATACAGTAATGATCAGGAACGACCAAATAGGATTTCTTCTCAGTCCCCAATAAGAATAAATAGAACTAGAAGGCCATACTGGAACAGAGAAAAGGAGATTAGTAAACCATTTAGACAAAGCCGTAATGAAAATATCAGACCCTATATAGCCCAGAATCCCACTAACCCAAGATATTGCCCTATGTATAGTGAGAGAATCAAAGAGGGGGGTCCTCGTAGTAAAAGTCCCTATAGGAAGATACCACCTCAGAACAAACAGTCTTTCCAAATTCCTCTTAAAAATCGCTTTGAACAGCTGAAACAAAAAAGAGACGAGGATGTGCCTTTTTTAGATCAAAGACCAAGATGAGAAAATCACTTAAGAGATACCCTAAGAAAAAGGTACAGGGTATTAGAAGAGGAAAAAGAGGAGGGAGAATTATTTCCATAAATAAGAAGAAAAAGACCAGCAATATAAAAGTGTTTAATCAATCTAAAAAAATCTTATCAGAGACACAAACCAAAGTACTAACCAAAGGGTTCAAGTTTGCACCGAGCTGCTCTATAAATAAATTTGAGACCTTCCTTGACATAAATAGGTACACCAGATAATTGTGTTTAAAAAATTTTTTAAGAGAAAAGAAACAAAATTGCCTTTGAATCAAGAGATAACTCATAACAAAAATTCTGGTATTGTGCACGCCAATCTAAAAAGTAAATCTAAATTTTATCGTTTGTTTTTAAAATCAGATAATATGAAAGTTTTTGAGTGTGCATGCCTTTATAAAATAAAACCTTTATCCAAAAACTGCCAAAATTTTACGTTCCATGAAAAAAAAGCAATAGATGAAATACAAAAAGATCCAACAATAGTAGTTAAACCTGCGGATAAAGGGGGTGGAGTAGTAATTTTAGATAAAGTCAAATATTTAGAAGAGATAGGACAACAATTAGGAGACAATAATACGTATAAGAAATTTAAAAAAGATCCAACCAGTGACATTAAAGAACTCTATACAATTGTCACAACACTCCTTAGTTAATATGCCCACGTGCAGTACTCACACCACTGTTTCTGTTTGCCATTTTTTCTCATTTCTTTTCGTTAAGCACTACACCTGGCCCTTGTTTAGCACCTATATATTCTGGTTTCTCCCCTCACTCCCTGTCAGATCATTATCCTTCATACTTTATCCTGTACCTGCTGTTTCCTGGTTCCTGTGATTCTGACTCCTTGCTCCTGTGTCTTGTATCCTGTGTATCCTGATCCTGTGTTCCTGTTCCGATGTCCTTATGGTCCTGCGTTCTCGTCTCTGCCTGGTCCTGTGCCTCCCGTTCCAGTGTTTGCTTGCAGTGTTCCTGCCTATACATTTCCAGTGATTCTTACCTTGCTGACTTATTTACGTTTGACCTGCTTTGGGCTTTGCTCCTTGGTGTTTTTTATTTAGTGCTTGGTGGCTTAGGATCCGTGCCCCACTTATATTCTGTGGTGGCTGCACGATCCTGCCTAAGGACTTTACGTTTGCCTAAGGACTATCAAGTGTACTCTGCCTGCTCTATTTGTATTTATATTGAGTTCTTGTATATATATTGTGATAAAGTGAAGGCAGATAGGCCTTTTAACCCCAGGGGAAGTACGTGTAGTTTGTGTGTTGCACAACACAAAGCTTTGTTTAGTTATGGGCCCCTGGGGTGGAGCATTTGGAGAGAAGGGTGGGCCAATGCTCCACTCCACAGTTTAGTGGTTTTCTGGGGAGACATAGATCCAAGCCAGGGTTTTTTGGACCGTCTCCAACCCACTGCTCAGCTGCAGTTAATGAGCTGTTGCAGTGGGAATAAACCCCTCCCGGCTAGGCAGGAAAAGGAGAGGGATTACTGGCTTCCTCCCAGGAAGCAGGTAGGAGAGAGGCTGTTCTCTCCAGATAGAGAGTCAAGGAGACTAGGCACTGGGAGTGCAGAAAGGAAGCAGTCAAGGCTGGCTTGGAGCACTGGGAGTGCAGGAGGAAACAGTCAAGGCTGGCTTGGAGCACTGGGAGTGCAGGAGGAAGCAGTCAAGGCTGACTTGGAGCACTGGGAGTGCAGGAGGAAGCAGTCAAGGCTGGCTTGGAGCACTAGGAGTGCAGAAAGGAAAGCAGTCAGGGCAAGGCTTGGAGCGGAGAAACCCACTATTAGTCCAGTCTACCTCGGAAGCTAGGGTACAAAATTCTATGGCATATTCCGAGATAGACCGGTTCCCTTGTCTGATGTGCATCAGGGCAGTAGAGGCGTGATCCTCTCTGCCTAAAGGTTCAAACGTAAGTTTGAATTCCGTAAGGATCTCCTGGTATTTGTGTGCCACACTTCTATTACTCTCCCATAATGGATTGGCCCAAGCTAAAGCTTTACCTTTTAATTGATTCATTAGGTAACCAATTTTAGCTCTGTCTGTGGGAAAAGATCCCGGTGAGGCCTCAAAATGATACTCCATTTGGTTAATAAATCCCCGGCATTCTTGAATATTACCATCAAAATACAGGGGAGGAGATAGGCAGGGCCGGTGCAAGGATTTTTGCCGCCCTAGGCAAAAGTAAAGTTTGCCGCCCCCCCATATGACATCACAATGCCCCATTTTAACGAACGCAAGTGCTGCAGTGCCGCCGTGTTTACATTAAAAGGCCTGCAGGGACAGGCTATAGACACCAGAACCACTACATTAAGCTGCAGACGTTCTGGGGACTAAAGTGTCCCTTTAATGTGAGGTAAATTAGAGCTTAGTGCCACGAATAATATACTAGATTGCCTACTTACAATCAGATGAGGATGGTGATGGGCTCTAGCTGCAGTCTGGCTCCACTCGTCTGGAGGCTGTTTGTGTTCTGGGAGAACGGGAAGCAGCTCCATTTTTTGGGGGCCCTTTACACAGCTCAAGGTCTGGGCCCCAGGGTCCACCTTCATGTTCCACCAATTATTTTGTTCACAGGAGTAGGGGATGTCCTGATATGTGTGTAAGGAATGCATTGTGTGAATCTGTGTTTGTATGTGTAAGGGCTGCAATGTGTGTTTCAATGTATGTACGGGATGCAGTGTGTGCGTCATTGAGTGTGTGTAAGGAATGCATTGTGTTTCTGTGTGTGTAAGGGATGCATTGTGTGTAAGGGTTGAATTGCTTGTGTGTGTGTGTGTGTCTGTGTGTGTAATGCATTGTGCGTTTTTCTGTGTGCAAGGGGTGCATTGTGTGTGTGTGTGATGGATGTCAATCTCTCCCCCCTCCCTTGTCCCTCTCTTCTCCACCTCTCCCTCCCTCGTCACTCTCTTCTCTCCCCCCCTTGTCCCTCTCTTCTCCCCCCCTTGTCCCTCTCTTCTCCCCCCTCTTGTCCCTCTCTTCTCCCCCCTCTTGTCCCTCTCTTCTTCCCCCTCCCTTGTCACTCTCTTCTCCCCTGCGTGTCCCTCTCTTCTCCCCTGCGTGTCCCTCTCTTCTCCCCCTCCCTTGTCACTCTTGTCTCCCCCGTTGTAACTCTCTTCTCCCCTCCCCACTCTCATTCCCCCTCCTAACCCCGTCAATTCCCCTCCCTGTCAATTTCTCCCCCCCACCTTGTCAATTTATTCCCCCCACCCTGCCTGTCCATTTATCCCCCCACCCTGCCTATCCATTTATCCCCCCCCCACTGTCCATTTATTCCCCCCCTCCCTGTCCATTTATTCCTCCCCCTCCCCTCCCCTCCCCCTCCATTTATTCCCCCCCCCCATTTATTCCCCCCCTCCTGTCCATTTTATTCCCCCCTCCTCCTGTCCATTTTATTCCCCACCTCCCTCCTGTCCATTTATTCCCCCTGTCCATTTATTCCCCACCTCCCTCCCTGTCCATTTATTCCCCCCTGTCCATTTATTCCCCCTGTCCATCCATTTATTCCCCCTCCCTCCCTGTCCATTTTATTCCTCCCCCCCTCCCTCCTGTCCATTTATTCCTCCCCCCTCCCCTCCCCTGTCCATTTATTCCCCCCCCTCCTGTCCATTTATTCCTCCCCTCCCCTCCATCCCTGTCCATTTATTCCTCCCCACCCCCACCCGTCCATTTATTCCTCTCCCGTCCATTTATTCCCCCCCACCCTCCCTCCCTCTATTGTACCGTGGCCGAGCCCTCTATTGGTCCGCGGGTACAGGTTGCTTTTGTTTCCTGTACCCGGCCGGACTAAAAGGAAGTGAACACAGAGTGTGCACTTCCTGTTAGTCCGGCCGGGTACAGGAGACAGCTGCTCTCTGTACCGGTCGGACCATGCCATAGAGGGCTCGGCCACGCTACAGAGAGGGAGCTGACAGGTGGGAGCGCTCAGCGCTGAGCGTGTCCCTCCTGTCAGCCCCCTTTCTCAGGCTGCGCCCGGGCGGTGCGGTCCGCCCTCATGGAAGCACCGCCCGGGCAAAGCTGCAGCCGCCTGAGGCTCTTTACAGAGCGCTCGGGCGGCTGCAGGATGAGCGGGGCCGGCGCTCCTGGCGGCGCCCCCTCCCAAGGGGCGCCCTAGGCGGCTGCCTAGTCCGCCTTACAGGTAGCGCCGGCCCTGGAGATAGGGAGATAGTAGGTGCCTTGTGTACTATAGCTGTTAGTGTGCTGTGTGAGGGTGCTGTGTGTAAGGGTGCTGTGTGTGAGGGTGCTGTTAGTGTGATGTGTGTGTGTGTGTGTGAGGGTGCTCGTAGTGTGCTATGTGGGTGAGGGTGTTAGTGTGTTTGTGAGGGTGCTGTGTGTGAGGGTGCTGTTTGTGTGCTGTGTGTGAGGGTGCTGGTTGTGTTCTGTGTGTGTGAGGGTGTTGTGTGTTTGTGAGGCTGCTGTTAGTGTACTGTGTGTGCGAGGGTGCTGTATGTGTGTGTGTGCTGTATGTGTGCTGTGTGTGTGAGGGTGCTGGTAGTGTGCCATGTGGGTGAGGGTGTTTGTGAGGGTGCTGTTAGTGTGCTGTGTGTGAGGGTGCTGTGTGTTTGTGAGGGTGTTGTTAGTGTACTGTGTGTGTGTGGGTGCTTTGTGTGTGTGCGCTGTGTGTGAGGGTGCTGTTAGTATACTGTGTGTGTGGGTGCTGTTTATGTGTGTGTGAGGGTGCTGTATGTGTGCTGTATATGTGTAGGTGCTGTGTGTGTGGGTGCTGTTTGTGTGCTGTATGTATGTAGGTGCTGTGTGTGTGGGTGCTGTTTGTGTGCTGTGTGAGGGTGCTCTATGTTTGGAGGGATTGTGGCGGTGGAGGTGGGGGCAGATTAGTTAATATTCCCCCTCCCTTCTTACCTTATGTAGGGAGTGGGGATCCTTGCTGACATGTGCCATCCCTGGTGGTCCAGTGGAGAGTGAACTCTAGCCTGCGGGGCTAGAGTTCACTCTCGCGAGAACTGAGCGTTGCAGCGGCAACGCTCAGATCTCGTGAGAGGAACCCAGCAGAGCTGCTGGCTCTCCCCACCGGCCCATGGAGGCTTAGAGGAGAGCCAGCGCTCCTGAGATCTCCCCTGCCGGTCTCAATCCATAGGCATGCCGTGGGGATTAGGGGGTGCCCAGGCACACCCGGCACACCCCGTGTGCACGCCTATGCCGCTCACCAACCAGAGTTTAATCAGCACACAAGTGATTAAGACTCTTCAGACGACTCTGCACCCACCACACAACACCACTCACTCTCCAGAGGCATCCCCATCTTCACCGCACCCACAGGACACACAGGACCCTGGACCATGCACTCAAGGTGCTTGGGGCGCTCGGGGCTGTACGGAATGAGATAAGTATCAAGGGGTATTCACTTGGTATTAGAGTTATCTCAAAGTACTTGCTGATGTTTGGGTGCTTAGATGCAACGCTCCACTTCACCGCTACTGCTCACCGCTACTGCTCTTTCTAACAGGCTCACCGTAGTTTTTCCTTTTTCGGCCTTGCACAATACAGGACGTGCAGAGCAGAGCCCTGCTACATAAAGCTGCTCTCACCAGAAGGCAGACAAACCTTCCTTTTGCTTGACAACAGTTTAATTGCATTTGTAACTGCTTACAAATTAAACTTAAAATTATTTGGCATGTTGAAAGCCATACCATTATTTGCCATAATTTTCAAATTAAATATTTTCTTACTTATAATGTGGTTTATTCTTCTTTCTTTAAGTTTGTGTCACATGTGTTTTACTTGGTTGACCTTTGGCCCAAACAGCTCATTTTGGTGATTTAGATCAAATGATAACCTCAGACAATGTGAGCATCAACATCATTTTGAGGAAGTGCCTTTGTACATTAATGAAGTAATAGTCATGAGAAAAAATGTACAATGAAAACATCAATTATTTGATTTACTGAGCTCACACAAAATTGTGATAGTAATGTTTATAAATGTTAGATTTTTTCACTTTTCTGTAAATATTTTGTAAAAGCAAATACAATTAAATATATACAATTTAAAATATAATTTGCTACCTTCAGTAGCATATGTGATCCCTGCTATGGTGTTTCTTCTAGATACTGACAAGACTAACTATGTTGTTTCGATTCCTGATTTCTGTTATTTGTCATCCCGTTATTCGTCTTTGACCTTTCAACGTATAACTATTTTACTCTCTTGTGATTCATACCTTATTGTGCACCAAAACTCAGAGAGTCCACTTACCTTGTTAGCTTGACTACATGCTTTGTTTGCCTTAATAGTGGTGTCAGAGGTGTAGCAAGGTCATGTAGTGTGCCTCCACCAAACCTCCTAAAAAACCTTAGGTTTATCTGGCACTCATTGCTCACCCACACACCTGCTTCTACATACATTAACTCACATACACACACATTTACCAACATACACATACACTGGCTCACACATGGGGCTACTCGCTACTTCAGATTTCAGAAATCGGACATGCTGAGCCATCCCTATGGAGACACAACAGAGGAAAATGCAATCAGGCTACAGGGCTGAACATAACTTCTGAACCTCCTCGATTGCCAGTGCCCAATTCTACGAATAGCTTGCTCAGAAAACCCAAGACATGATGCCTCCGTAGTCACCCTGATGCAGAATAAAATCTCCCCAAGCTCTGAACTCGGGATGCCCAGAGCATCCAGCACCAGTCGAAAAACCCGAATGAGCTGAAACCGTGACAGAAAACCAGCATCCTGGTGCACCAAGAGGGGGCCCCCACAGGAGGGGTGTAGGACCTGATACTAATGAAAACAAGTCACCAGACATACAATCGATCCTGGGATGCCCTGTACAGCGACCCATGCTCCATGCCCCTGTACATCCGTCTTAGACCGGCGGACCAAAATACCAACCGATGCAGCCTTGCAGTAGACATCCTGGTACCAAACACCCCCTGGAACCCGCTTAGAAGAGCTAACCAATTCCCCAATCTGAAGCGCCCCTTAAAAAAAACAAAAGAGAAGGCAAGCCAAAAGAGCACCACCTCGAAATCAGAAAAGCACACCACCGGCAGAATGGAAAACAGATATGGACCTGAATGAGTCGGGTGCCCTAGGGCCCCTCCTCCACCCTTTCATCGCCAACGCGACCATCACGCCTTTAGTGACATACAGAACCCTGGACAATATGAACTAAAAGCTAAGCCTCAATAGTTTAGTCGAGACCAATGCCGGCGAGCACCCAGAAGCCTTTCAAAACCAAAGAAGCTCCAGCAACCCTGTGATCTTCTGTAGTAGAAAACACACCCTGGGCCTGTTTGAATGCCACACATTGCTCCCAAGCCTTACCATACCGGGACCAAGTAACCTCCGAAACTGATGCCCGAATCCAAGCTACTACATGGTCTGCCCAGGGGTACCACAGTTCTATTGGGCAGGGGAACCCGTCTGTATGCGCCTTAGGTGTGGTCGCACGGAACTCCCGCCACTGCAAACGAGAGAGGGCATCTGCTGTAACATTTTTGACCCCAGGAATATGAATCGCCCTGCGACAAACAGCGTAAAACCGATGCATCAGCCGAACCAGGAACCAGAAGGTCATCACAATGGAAAGCAACCCTGTGATCCTGCAGCAACTACCCACAGCTCCAAGGCCACCACTATAGGGAACAATTTGAGAAACATCATATTCTTCTTGAGGCCCAACACAGACCTCCAGCCAAGTATAGCCCCAAAACCCACCGAGCCTGCCGTGTCCGTGAACAAGTGCAGCTCGGCATTGGATACTTCCGGCCCCTGCTAATAGGACCGGCCATTAAAAGCCACCAGAAAGGCATCCCAGAATGGTGTGGCCCGGAGATGCCAGACATAGCGGCAGACAGGCACCAATTAAACACCCTACCCATTGGCAAGATGCGACAGGCAAAGTTAAACTTACCCAACAGCACCTGCAGCTGTTGGCCCAGAGGGCCCAACCAGCACAAGTAAGCCGCCCCATGCGCTGCCTGTGCCACCTCCCTGTCAGGATTACTAATTGATCCAGCACGCAGAAATAGTATCAAACCTAGGATTAAGGATAACGTCTAATCAGACCTTAGAATGACTGGACTTAACGTACCCAAGAGTAGTCAAAAAACTTGCCGAGGTCAGGGATACAGAATGAGACACAATGGTGACAATGACACAATGATGAGGGAAAGCCAAAAGTCAAGGATACCAGAAATCAGGGAATCCAAAATCAAAAAACAGAAATAACATGATCAGTAACAC
>OW240913.1:246882456-247094519 GCA_933207985.1 Pelobates cultripes | reverse complement strand
GTGGAAGGAAAAATTAGTTTAAATAACCCTCCTGCAAATCTGATTGGCCGTACCTGACCTCTGACCCCAAAACGTGCGTGTTCGTCTTTTGTGTGACGTAACACGCACGTCGACGTCGATATTACCGTGAGCGTACGTGGGGCTATAATATGGCGTGGATCCGCAGCGGCCGGCATCCACCAACATGTTACAAAAGTCAGGTATCATGGCGCAGGACCGCTGGGCGGCACTTCCGCAACTCTCAGGAAGGTAACCTTCACTACAATCTACATATGGAGAGGATGGATACATGAGACTCCCCCACACTAGCAGTAGCCAAATCCGTAGTCCCCCCACATAGACGAAGAAACCGGCACCTCTGGAACTACTGGGGCAATCATCACAATGGACGAGGACGGACCAGCCGACCCCCACCAGGGATGAAGTAGCTGACCCCCACGCCGCCAGAACCTGAACGTCCAACCCCCCCGCCTTGCGGCTGGAGCAGGCCCTGTGCAATGCTCCCATTGATCCAGCAATGAAGAGACAAACCCACCCAGATACTGCCCTGGAAGCACGCCAGAGTTTGTTTTGTTTTTATCAGTTTTTTGTTTGTTTTTTCTTTTTATAACTCTGCAGACTTGGGATTGATTTGGACTTATTTGGACTTTATGTGGAACTGAATTATATGGCACCTTACTTCCCCCCTGCGCAAATGCCGGTGGAACACACTGTGGACCGCATAAGAACAGCGCATGCGCCCAGTGTGAAGAAAGCGGATGTCACTACTTCCTCCACAAAATCAAGGCTTGGATCATATCACAAGCAGAAGCAATCTGAAGTCTATTTTCAACAGATGGATTCTGTGAGATTCCACCTCCGATTGACTTACAGTTATCAGGGGCGGCAACAAACAGGCTTTTAGATACTAAGACTGAGAGAGCAAGGTATACAGATGCTGGGAACCCTGACGAAGTCCAAGGTCGGACAAAATACATAGGGTAGAGAGACAGAACTTAGTGTCTATTTTTATCTTATTTTATTATGTGTCTATTTTAAGATGATTTCCTTTTGATGGTCCTGGATATGGTCCTGGATTTTCTCCTCTGGACTAAGCATAGTGGCTTATGAACGACAGGCGGATGCGTATTAGGGACTTTAACTTGTGGCTTGGTGAATGGTGTCGGGAGCAAGGATTTGGCTTTATTTCTCATGGTAGCTCTGTTTGGAATGGAGATAAGCTGTACAAAAAGATGGTTTGCATCTTTCTCAAAAGGGAACAAATGTTCTCAGTGAGCAGTTCAGAGGTTTTGCTAGGATGTATTTAAACTAGGAGGGGGGGGCAAAAGGGTGATAAAACATCAATCCAATTGTCCCCCAAAACAAGGACAGAAGGTGCCTGTAGCAAGTGTGTTAAAAAATGATAAGCTTAGAGTCATGTCTACAAATGCTCGCAGTTTAGGGAATAAGATCCATGAACTTGTGGCAATAATGGCAACTGATAGTGTAGATTTAGTCGCTGTTACTGAGACATGGTACAATGAGAAAAATGACTGGGACATAGCAATACCAGGGTACTCTTTATATAGGAAAGATAGGGAAGGCAAGAAAGGGGGAGGGGTGGCCTTGTATGTGAAGGATAGCATAAAATCTAGCCTAATAAAAGTTAGTGAGGCAAACATAGAGTCCGTTTGGGCTACGTTAGAATTTGGTAATCACACAGTAACTCGTGTAGGTGTGATTTATAGGCCCCCAGGACAAATTGAAGAGTTAGATAATCTACTAGTTGAGGAAATAGCTAAAATGACAATGAAGGGGGAAGTTATCATCATGGGTGACTTTAATCTTCCTGATGTAAATTGGAAAACAAAATTAGCTACTTGTGCCAGGAGCACACATATTCTAAACTCCCTACTGGGATTGTCTCTAAAACAAGTTGTTGAGGAGCCAACTCGTAAAGAGGCCATACTAGATTTAGTGTTAACAAATGGAGATTTGGTATCAGATATTACTGTAGGTGAAAGTTTAGGATCCAGTGATCATCAGTCAGTGTGGTTTAATATAAGAACAGTGACTGAGTCACACCACACAAAAACAAAAGTTTTAGACTTTAGAAAAACAGACTTTTCTAAAATTAGAATATGGGTAGAGGAGTCATTATCAGACTGGAGCAATTTAAATGGAGTCCAAGAAAAATGGGATTATTTAAAAGTTGCACTATTGAAGGCAACAGAAAATTGCATTAGGCTTGTCAGTAAAAGCAAAAAATTCAAGAAACCACTGTGGTACTCCGCAGATGTGGCCAAAATAGTTAAAAACAAAAAGTTAGCATTTAGGAATTATAAAAAAACCCAGAGTGAGGAAGACAAAATGATCTATAAGATTAGGCAGAAAGAGGCTAAGCAAGTTATAAGAGCTTCCAAATCACACACAGAAGAGAAAATAGCACAGTCAGTAAAAAAGGGGGATAAAACATTTTTTAGATACATAAATGAGAAAAGAAAAGTAAAACAAGGATTAGTTAGATTAAAAACAAAAGAAGGAAGGTATGTAGAAGAGGATAAAGGTCAGGCTGACTGCCTCAATGAATATTTTTGTTCTGTATTTACAGAAGAAAATGAAGGAAAGGGACCTCAGTTGAGAAAAAGGATAAATGAGTCATTTATTACACGTGAGTTTACAGAGGAAGAGGTTCTATTTCAACTGTCAAAAGTAAAGACAAATAAGTCAATGGGACCTGATGGAATACACCCAAAGCTATTAAAAGTGCTTAGTGGTGTACTAGCAAAACCATTAACAGATTTATTTAACCAATCATTGTTAACAGGAGTAGTCCCAGAAGATTGGAAGTTAGCGAATGTTGTGCCCATTTACAAGAAAGGTAATAGGGAGGAGTCGGGCAACTATAGGCCAGTAAGCCTTACTTCAGTAGTGGGGAAAGTGATGGAAACCATGTTAAATGATAGGATTGATGAACATCTAAAAACACATGGATTTCAAGATCAGAGACAACATGGGTTTACTTCAGGGAGATCATGCCAAACTAATCTTATTGATTTTTTTGATTGGGTAACTAAAATTATAGATCAGGGTGGTGCAGTAGACATTGCTTACCTAGATTTCAGTAAGGCTTTTGACACTGTTGCACATAGAAGGCTTATCAATAAACTGCAATCTTTAAGTTTGGATTCCAATATTGTTGAATGGGTAAGGCAGTGGCTGAGTGACAGGCAACAGAGGGTTGTAGTTAATGGAATATATTCGAAGCTTGGACTTGTCACCAGTGGGGTACCTCAGGGATCTGTACTTGGACCCATTCTCTTTAATATTTTTATTAGTGATATTGCAGAAGGTCTTGATGGTAAGGTATGTCTTTTTGCTGATGATACTAAGATATGTAACAGGGTTGATGTTCCAGGAGGGATAAGCCAAATGACAAATGATTTAGGTAAACTAGAAAAATGGTCAGAATTGTGGCAACTGACATTTAATGTGGATAAGTGCAAGATAATGCATCTTGGACGTAAAAACCCAAGGGCAGAGTACAGAATATTTGATAGAGTTCTAACCTCAACATATGAGGAAAGGGATTTAGGGGTGATTATTTCTGATGACTTAAAGGTAGGCAGACAATGTAATAGAGCAGCAGGAAATACTAGCAGAATGCTTGGTTGTATAGGAGAGGTATTAGCAGTAGAAAGAGGGAAGTGCTCATGCCATTGTACAGAACACTGGTGAGACCTCACTTGGAGTATTGTACACAGTACTGGAGACCGTATCTTCAGAAGGATATTGATACCTTAGAGAGGGTTCAGAGAAGGGCTACTAAACTGGTTCATGGATTGCGGGATAAAACTTACCAGGAAAGGTTAAAGGATCTTAACATGTATAGCTTGGAGGAAAGACGAGACAGGGGGGATATGATAGAAACATTTAAATATATAAAGGGAATCAACACAGTAAAGGAGGAGACTATATTTAAAAGAAGAAAAACTACCACAACAAGAGGACATAGTCTTAAATTAGAGGGACAAAGGTTTAAAAATAATATCAGGAAGTATTACTTTACTGAGAGGGTAGTGGATGCATGGAATAGCCTTCCAGCTGAAGTGGTAGAGGTTAACACAGTAAAGGAGTTTAAGCATGCATGGATAGGCATAAGGCTATCCTAACTATAAGATAAGGCTAGGGACTAATGAAAGTTTTTAGAAAATTGGGCAGACTAGATGGGCCGAATGGTTCTTATCTGCCGTCACATTCTATGTTTCTATGTTTCTATGTTTCATTAATGACTTTTATTTTGTGAGTGCAATACAATAAAGTGTAATTTAACTTATTACAGCGCTGCACTATGTTTTTGTTTCTCCTTTTCCCCTATATATATATATATATCTGGATGTAAAGGGAAGAAATTAAGAAATAATATTTCTACATTTAAACCCTTTCTGCTCCTAACTTCCTTAAAGGACCACTCTAGGCACCCAGACCACTTCAGCTTAATGAGGTGGTCTGGGTGCCAGATCCAGCTAGGGTTAACCCATTTTTTTATAAACATAGCAGTTTCAGAGAATGAATGGGTTAAGCCTTCCCCTATTTCCTCTAGCGGCTGTCTCATTGACAGCCACTAGAGGCGCTTGAGTGATTCTCACTGTGATTTTCACAGTGAGAGCACGCCAGCATCCATAGGAAAGCATTATGAATGCTTTCCTATGTGACCGGCTGAATGCGCGCGCATTCAGCTGACGGGGAGGAGAAGAGGAGGATCGGAGGAGGAGAGCTCCCCGCCCAGAGCTGGAAAAAGGTAAGTTTTACCCCTTTTCCCCCTTCCAGAGCCGGGCGGGAGGGGGACCCTGAGGGTGGGGGCACCCTCAGGGCACTATAGTGCCAGGAAAACGAGTATGTGCACTATAGTGGTCCTTTAAGTCTGTGAGTGCAATATACCCCAAAGTTGGATTTTGGTGTCAAGGCTTATCACACTATTGTGGTCATTTTTATATTTCTTAGCAGATTATGTTTTATATGTTGTAAATTAAGAAGTTCTAGAGGAATCTTCTAATAACATGCACAGTTTAAAGGGACACTACAGTCACCAGAACAACTACAGCTTATTGAATTTGTTCTGGTGAGTAGAATCATTACCTTAAGGCTTTTTGCTGTGCTGTAAACACTGTCTTTTCAGAAAAAATGCAGTGTTTACATTACAGCCTAGTGATAACTTCAATGGCCACTCCTCAGATGGCTGTTAGAGATCCTTCCTGGGTCATGGCTGCCTAAAATGCATCCAAACATTCAGTATCTCCTCCCTCTGCATGCAGACACCGAACTTTCCTCATAAAGATTCATTGATTCAATTCATCTCTCTGAGGAGATGCTGATTGGCAAGGGCTGTGTTTGAATTGTGCTGGCTCTGCCCCTGATCTGCCTCCTTGTCAGTCTTGGCCAATCCTATGGGGAAGCATTGTGATTGGATGAGGCCACCACTTCTGAGGATGTCAGAGGTCAGAGAAAGTTCACAGGCAGAGGCGGCAGCTTCAGACTTGAATACAAGTAATATTTTACTATCTTTAGGGAGGCAAAGGGGGCCAAGGGGGCTAGATAGTGGTTTCAACACTATTGGGTCAGGAATGCATGTTTGTGTTCCTGACCCTATAGTGCTCCATTAAGGGTAATATGTTTCCTTTATTCCCACTGGTATATTTCATATTGGGTATTGTGTTGTGTTTGTTCTCTAGGGAAGCTACTGAGCTACAACTAAGAAGTAACAATAATGGTTGTTTGAGTGACAGACATGGGGTGTAACAAGGTTAATTTATAAAAGTACCAATTTCTATTGAAATCTGCACTTTTTGTAAAATGAAAAAATAGGACACACTCCTCATGTGTAAAGCATTTCGGCAGACTAAAGTGCTTTAAGGGTCCAGAGTGAACCTTTAAGGAAAGGATCAACTGGCTTACAAAATAAAGCATTATTTTTAATGTAAGTTAAATCACTTAAATGTACTGCTGAAAAACAAAAACATTTCATTCATATGCTGCTAATATGTCAGAACATGAAGATTTACAATCCATTTGAGTTTTTCAATTTTATTTTCTCAGGACTATCGTTAGTAAGCAGATGTAGCACCTGCTACAGTATTTAACATGCAAGACAGCTGCAAATAAACATTGTTTTCAAAATTCTTTCATATGGACCCGTCTGAGAACAGCATGGGAACTTAGTTGTAATATATTAGTGGATGTACAGTTCAACTTCATAAGGGTATAAATGATCCCAGATCCTATGTGGAATACATGCTGGGGATATCATAACACATAACAATGAACATAAAAATGTGAAAACAAAATAAAATAATATTATCCAATAATGATATCCTGATCAGACCCAGTTACTTAACTGTCTCCTTCACTTTTAGGGATCCAACCACAGGAAACCAAAACTATGTGCGTTCCATACACTTCCTTGCATGTTATGGGGATCAGTACCACATATTCACATTTTTGGAATCCAAAAGACTGGTTAAAAGAAAATGTCAGATTGTGTGGGTTAAAATTAAGATGTTTATAAAAAAATTTAAAATGGTAAAAATCCCCTTCCATTCAAAAATGCAGTAATCTATAGATCTACACCAGAAGACGAGATTTGCTCCAAGTGGGCAACCATTCCAGATAAATAATCATTGGCATAATCGCCAAGTGGGAAACCATTCCAGATATACTCGTCTTCAAAGTCCCATACTAGTTATGGGCAAAATAAATTCCACACAGCAAACTAAAGAGTAAATTTGATCCACTCCTTAAATGGGAATAAATCGCTAATACATACTGAATGGCATCCTTGTGACTAAAACATACTCTACGTGCAATTTAATTACTGAAACTATTAATCACCTGCATAGTGTCCCTTAGATCGGACTTTCATTTAAGCACTTACTTTTGTAAAAAAAAAAAACTTAGATAAATTGAAAGTTAGTGACCCAGTCCCTGAAATAATGGAGTTTGTGCCCGATTTTTATGAATCTTGGGTAAATTATTTTAAAAAATGAATTCTGGCAACTTTATTAACTTTATTAAAAAGCTGATCAATTGTTGTTTTTTTCTTTTTCTTATTTAAAATACATAGTAAAAAGAACAAATATTTTTTCTTTAAAATCTATATAAGGATTAACCAAGTCTGTGAAAAGATTTGTACACTGTGTAGTATGTAGGTGGGTGTTCATACCATTTAATAACTGTAAAATGTCTTTTTCATAATCAGCCAGTGGAGCCTATGTAAAAGATACAACACACCAAATAATGAAAACTGTTGAAACCTAGTGTAATTGTATAGACTAAGGTGTATATATTCTACAATTACAATGTCTGTGATGTATCCGTGCTTGTCCACCACTATCATTACTTTAAGCTATATTTTTATGTGTTTTTTTATTTGTTCTATTTTTTCAGAAATATTTTCTTGTTTTGTTTGTTTGTTTCACGTGCTGGTAGTTCATTTGCTTTCTTTTAAAGGGCAGCAAACTATTTCCTTAGAACTTGTAAGACATATTTAAGCTGCATATGCTCAGAACATCATAAAATGTTTATAGATATTTGCTGCTAACCATAAAACATATCAAACATTAAAAGACATATGCTATGAGCAGGATTAGCTTTGTACAGATATGGGGTTAAACTTAACTGTATCCTGATTATTCACAGTAAGGCATACAAATTCTAAAGGAACTTCTAAACACAGGAACTTCTAAACACAGAAACAATATTATTTTCAAACATATATATATATATATATATATATATACACTGCTCAAAAAAAATAAAGGGAACACAAAAATAACACATCCTAGATCTGAATGAATTAAATATTCTTCTGAAATTCTTTGTTCTTTAAATAGTTGAATGTGCTGACAACAAAATCACACAAAAATAAAAAAATGGAAATCAAATTTTTCAACCCATGGAGATCTGGATTTGGAGTCACACTCAAAATTAAAGTGGAAAAACACACTACAGGCTGATCAAACTTTGATGTAATGTCCTTAAAACAAGTCAAAATGAGGCTCAGTAGTGTGTGTGGCCTCCACAAGCCTGTATGACCTCCCTACAACGCCTGTGCATGCTCCTGATGAGGTGGCAGATGGTCTCCTGAGGGATTACTATTATTATTATTATTATTTTATTATTTATATAGCGCCAACAAATTCCGTAGCGCTGTACAATTGGTGGACTAACAGACACATAATTGAGATCAGACCAATGACGTACAGGAACAGAGGGGGTTGAGGACCCTGCTCGATTAGCTTACATGCTAGAGGGAGTGGGGTATAGTGACACAAAGGGTTAAAGTAGGGGAATTAAATAGTTTGTTACAGAAGGGTTTATTGAGTGCTTGGTAGGTCATTTGGATGGAGGATAGGTATGTTGGAGCAGCATTATGTAGGGATTTGTAAGCAAGCGCCAGAATTTTGAATTGAGTTCTATATCTAACTGGAAGCCAATGCAGGGACTGACCATGTCCTCCCAGAGCTGTACTAAAGCATCTGCCAACTCCTGGACAGTCTGTGGTGCAATGTGACATTGGTGGATGGAGCGAGACACGATGTCCCAGATGTGCTCAATTGGATTCAGGTCTGGGAAACGGGCGGGCCAGTCCATAGCATCAATGCCTTTGTCTTGCAGGAACTGCTGACACACTCCAGCCACGTGAGGTCTAGCATTGTCTTGCATTAGGAGGAGCCCAGGGCCAACCGCACCAGTATATGGTCTCACAAGGGGTCTGAGGATCTTATCTTGGTACCTAATGGCAGTCAGGCTACCTCTGGAGAGCACATGGAGGGCTGTACGGCCCCCAAAGAAATGCCACCCCACACCATTACTGACCCACTGCCAAACCTGGAGGCAGCACGCTGGAGGATGTTGCCGGCAGCAGAACGTTCTCCACGGCGTCTCCAGACTCTGTCACGTCTGTCACATGTGCTCAGTGTGAACCTGCTTTTATCTGTGAAGAGCACAGAGCGCCAGTGGCGAATTTGCCAATCTTGGTGTTCTCTGGCAAATGCCAAAAGTCTGCACGGTGTTGGGCTGTAAGCACAACCCCCGCCTGTGGACGTCGAGCCCTCATACCACCCTCAAGGGGTCTGTTTCTGATGTTTGAGCAGACACATGCACATTTGTGGCCTGCTGGAGGTCATTTTGCAGGGCCCTGGCAGTGCCCTTGCACAAAGGCGGAGGTAGCGGTCCTGCTGCTGGGTTGTTGTCCTCCTACGGCCTCCTCCACGTCTCCTGATGTACTGGAAAACGAGTATGTGCACTATAGTGGTCCTTTAAGTCTGTGAGTGCAATATACCCCAAAGTTGGATTTTGGTGTCAAGGCTTATCACACTATTGTGGTCATTTTTATATTTCTTAGCAGATTATGTTTTATATGTTGTAAATTAAGAAGTTCTAGAGGAATCTTCTAATAACATGCACAGTTTAAAGGGACACTACAGTCACCAGAACAACTACAGCTTATTGAATTTGTTCTGGTGAGTAGAATCATTACCTTAAGGCTTTTTGCTGTGCTGTAAACACTGTCTTTTCAGAAAAAATGCAGTGTTTACATTACAGCCTAGTGATAACTTCAATGGCCACTCCTCAGATGGCTGTTAGAGATCCTTCCTGGGTCATGGCTGCCTAAAATGCATCCAAACATTCAGTATCTCCTCCCTCTGCATGCAGACACCGAACTTTCCTCATAAAGATTCATTGATTCAATTCATCTCTCTGAGGAGATGCTGATTGGCAAGGGCTGTGTTTGAATTGTGCTGGCTCTGCCCCTGATCTGCCTCCTTGTCAGTCTTGGCCAATCCTATGGGGAAGCATTGTGATTGGATGAGGCCACCACTTCTGAGGATGTCAGAGGTCAGAGAAAGTTCACAGGCAGAGGCGGCAGCTTCAGACTTGAATACAAGTAATATTTTACTATCTTTAGGGAGGCAAAGGGGGCCAAGGGGGCTAGATAGTGGTTTCAACACTATTGGGTCAGGAATGCATGTTTGTGTTCCTGACCCTATAGTGCTCCATTAAGGGTAATATGTTTCCTTTATTCCCACTGGTATATTTCATATTGGGTATTGTGTTGTGTTTGTTCTCTAGGGAAGCTACTGAGCTACAACTAAGAAGTAACAATAATGGTTGTTTGAGTGACAGACATGGGGTGTAACAAGGTTAATTTATAAAAGTACCAATTTCTATTGAAATCTGCACTTTTTGTAAAATGAAAAAATAGGACACACTCCTCATGTGTAAAGCATTTCGGCAGACTAAAGTGCTTTAAGGGTCCAGAGTGAACCTTTAAGGAAAGGATCAACTGGCTTACAAAATAAAGCATTATTTTTAATGTAAGTTAAATCACTTAAATGTACTGCTGAAAAACAAAAACATTTCATTCATATGCTGCTAATATGTCAGAACATGAAGATTTACAATCCATTTGAGTTTTTCAATTTTATTTTCTCAGGACTATCGTTAGTAAGCAGATGTAGCACCTGCTACAGTATTTAACATGCAAGACAGCTGCAAATAAACATTGTTTTCAAAATTCTTTCATATGGACCCGTCTGAGAACAGCATGGGAACTTAGTTGTAATATATTAGTGGATGTACAGTTCAACTTCATAAGGGTATAAATGATCCCAGATCCTATGTGGAATACATGCTGGGGATATCATAACACATAACAATGAACATAAAAATGTGAAAACAAAATAAAATAATATTATCCAATAATGATATCCTGATCAGACCCAGTTACTTAACTGTCTCCTTCACTTTTAGGGATCCAACCACAGGAAACCAAAACTATGTGCGTTCCATACACTTCCTTGCATGTTATGGGGATCAGTACCACATATTCACATTTTTGGAATCCAAAAGACTGGTTAAAAGAAAATGTCAGATTGTGTGGGTTAAAATTAAGATGTTTATAAAAAAATTTAAAATGGTAAAAATCCCCTTCCATTCAAAAATGCAGTAATCTATAGATCTACACCAGAAGACGAGATTTGCTCCAAGTGGGCAACCATTCCAGATAAATAATCATTGGCATAATCGCCAAGTGGGAAACCATTCCAGATATACTCGTCTTCAAAGTCCCATACTAGTTATGGGCAAAATAAATTCCACACAGCAAACTAAAGAGTAAATTTGATCCACTCCTTAAATGGGAATAAATCGCTAATACATACTGAATGGCATCCTTGTGACTAAAACATACTCTACGTGCAATTTAATTACTGAAACTATTAATCACCTGCATAGTGTCCCTTAGATCGGACTTTCATTTAAGCACTTACTTTTGTAAAAAAAAAAAACTTAGATAAATTGAAAGTTAGTGACCCAGTCCCTGAAATAATGGAGTTTGTGCCCGATTTTTATGAATCTTGGGTAAATTATTTTAAAAAATGAATTCTGGCAACTTTATTAACTTTATTAAAAAGCTGATCAATTGTTGTTTTTTTCTTTTTCTTATTTAAAATACATAGTAAAAAGAACAAATATTTTTTCTTTAAAATCTATATAAGGATTAACCAAGTCTGTGAAAAGATTTGTACACTGTGTAGTATGTAGGTGGGTGTTCATACCATTTAATAACTGTAAAATGTCTTTTTCATAATCAGCCAGTGGAGCCTATGTAAAAGATACAACACACCAAATAATGAAAACTGTTGAAACCTAGTGTAATTGTATAGACTAAGGTGTATATATTCTACAATTACAATGTCTGTGATGTATCCGTGCTTGTCCACCACTATCATTACTTTAAGCTATATTTTTATGTGTTTTTTTATTTGTTCTATTTTTTCAGAAATATTTTCTTGTTTTGTTTGTTTGTTTCACGTGCTGGTAGTTCATTTGCTTTCTTTTAAAGGGCAGCAAACTATTTCCTTAGAACTTGTAAGACATATTTAAGCTGCATATGCTCAGAACATCATAAAATGTTTATAGATATTTGCTGCTAACCATAAAACATATCAAACATTAAAAGACATATGCTATGAGCAGGATTAGCTTTGTACAGATATGGGGTTAAACTTAACTGTATCCTGATTATTCACAGTAAGGCATACAAATTCTAAAGGAACTTCTAAACACAGGAACTTCTAAACACAGAAACAATATTATTTTCAAACATATATATATATATATATATATATATACACTGCTCAAAAAAAATAAAGGGAACACAAAAATAACACATCCTAGATCTGAATGAATTAAATATTCTTCTGAAATTCTTTGTTCTTTAAATAGTTGAATGTGCTGACAACAAAATCACACAAAAATAAAAAAATGGAAATCAAATTTTTCAACCCATGGAGATCTGGATTTGGAGTCACACTCAAAATTAAAGTGGAAAAACACACTACAGGCTGATCAAACTTTGATGTAATGTCCTTAAAACAAGTCAAAATGAGGCTCAGTAGTGTGTGTGGCCTCCACAAGCCTGTATGACCTCCCTACAACGCCTGTGCATGCTCCTGATGAGGTGGCAGATGGTCTCCTGAGGGATTACTATTATTATTATTATTATTTTATTATTTATATAGCGCCAACAAATTCCGTAGCGCTGTACAATTGGTGGACTAACAGACACATAATTGAGATCAGACCAATGACGTACAGGAACAGAGGGGGTTGAGGACCCTGCTCGATTAGCTTACATGCTAGAGGGAGTGGGGTATAGTGACACAAAGGGTTAAAGTAGGGGAATTAAATAGTTTGTTACAGAAGGGTTTATTGAGTGCTTGGTAGGTCATTTGGATGGAGGATAGGTATGTTGGAGCAGCATTATGTAGGGATTTGTAAGCAAGCGCCAGAATTTTGAATTGAGTTCTATATCTAACTGGAAGCCAATGCAGGGACTGACCATGTCCTCCCAGAGCTGTACTAAAGCATCTGCCAACTCCTGGACAGTCTGTGGTGCAATGTGACATTGGTGGATGGAGCGAGACACGATGTCCCAGATGTGCTCAATTGGATTCAGGTCTGGGAAACGGGCGGGCCAGTCCATAGCATCAATGCCTTTGTCTTGCAGGAACTGCTGACACACTCCAGCCACGTGAGGTCTAGCATTGTCTTGCATTAGGAGGAGCCCAGGGCCAACCGCACCAGTATATGGTCTCACAAGGGGTCTGAGGATCTTATCTTGGTACCTAATGGCAGTCAGGCTACCTCTGGAGAGCACATGGAGGGCTGTACGGCCCCCAAAGAAATGCCACCCCACACCATTACTGACCCACTGCCAAACCTGGAGGCAGCACGCTGGAGGATGTTGCCGGCAGCAGAACGTTCTCCACGGCGTCTCCAGACTCTGTCACGTCTGTCACATGTGCTCAGTGTGAACCTGCTTTTATCTGTGAAGAGCACAGAGCGCCAGTGGCGAATTTGCCAATCTTGGTGTTCTCTGGCAAATGCCAAAAGTCTGCACGGTGTTGGGCTGTAAGCACAACCCCCGCCTGTGGACGTCGAGCCCTCATACCACCCTCAAGGGGTCTGTTTCTGATGTTTGAGCAGACACATGCACATTTGTGGCCTGCTGGAGGTCATTTTGCAGGGCCCTGGCAGTGCCCTTGCACAAAGGCGGAGGTAGCGGTCCTGCTGCTGGGTTGTTGTCCTCCTACGGCCTCCTCCACGTCTCCTGATGTACTGGCCTGTCTCCTGGTAGCGCCTTCATGCTCTGGACACTATGCTGACAGACACAGCAAACCTTCTTGCCACAGCTCGCATTGATGTGTCATCCTGGATGAGCTGCACTTTAAATGGTAAGCTCTGTACCATATGTTGGTTCATCCTAATTTGTATTACATTATAAGGGAGAAAATGAGTTAATAGTGAGTGTGCAGTTCTTGTTTCTTATTTAGTCTCTAATTTGTAAGAACAACGTTTCCCTAATTCTCATAGATAACCATTACTTTACAGTTCCTGGTTTATGTGTTGGTTATCATGGTGGATGATGCAGGGCAAGATAAATCACAAGCAAGGAGCAAATCAACACCAAAATAAATGTGAGATGCACCAATATATATACATATATATATATGTATAAAAATAAATAAATATAAAGAATATGAGAACTCTGAGAATGGACAAAAACTCAGTAGCATGCCCTTTGGTAAATCCCCGCTCAGGTCTCAAAATAGCTCACCAGTACGATTACAGAGAGAACCTATTCCAAGGAATATCAGACTCATCCCACCCAGGGCTGTGAAATGCCAGCAAGTTCTCTGTGCACGAGAGATAAAGCAACCCTGGACGATAATTTCAGCCTTCTTTAGGCTTTGTCAGCAAAGTGTAGTTGATACCCCTCTAGGCACCATGAGCGCGGAGTCCACGTCTGGTTTTGCCTTTTAACTTGAAGAGAGCCAAGTTGGCCAAAAAAAAAGAATATGAGAACTCCTAGAATGGACAAAAAGCTTAGAGGAACTCAGTAGATTACCCTTTGGTAAATCCCCTCTAAATTCTCAAAATTGTTTTTGCTCACTTGTGCCATTTTGGAAAGAACATATTCTAAAGCACATTATACTGATCCCACCCATTATGGCAGTCCAGAACCGAAATGCCGGCAAGCTCTCAGCTGCACGAGAGATACAGAAACCCCAAACAATTGTTTCAGGCATTCTTGGGCCGAGTCAGTGAGGTGCAGCTGATACTTCTCTAAGCACAGTGATATATACACACTATACACACTATACACACACTATATACCCTTATAGACGTACACACTACACCCCCTGTACTCACACATTATACACATTTTATGCCCTTAAACACACATTATTCCACCTGCATTCACACATACTATAAACACACTACTTAGCCATATAAACACACACTACACGTCTACACCCCCTGCACTAGCACCATACACACTACAAACACTTTATATCTGCTATAAATACACACAGTACACCCCATGCACTCACATACAAAATACATTCATAAACACACTACTTACACTCTATAGCCCTATATAAACACACACTACACTCCTTGCACTAGCACCAATACCCACTCCATACCTGCTATAAATGCAAACAGTAAACCCCTGAACTCACATATACACACCACACACACTCTATACACCATATAAACACACACAGTACACCCCCTGCACTCACACACTATACACACTATATACCCTTTATTAACACACACAACACCACCTGCACTCACACACATGCACTCTATAGACACACTCTATACCCCCTATAAATACACAAACTACACCACCTACACTCACACACTATAAACACACTACACACACTTTATATCCCAATGCACATACACTATATCCACTATACACACACTATATCCACTATACACACACTATAGCCATACACCTATGCACACACACACACTATCCCTATACACACAAACTAAAACCCCATACACATACAGTCATGGGAAAAGGAAATTTCACCCTCTTTGAATTCTATAGTTTTACTATCAGGATATAAAAACAATCATCTGTTCCTTAGCAGGTCTTAAAATTAGGTAAATACAACCTCAGATGCACAACAACACATGACATATTATAATGTGTCAGATTTATTTAACAAAAATAAAGCCAAAATGGAAACACCATGTGTGAAAAACTAAGTACACCTTATGATTCAATAGCTTGTAGAACCACCGTTAGCAGCAATAACTTGTAATAATAATTTTCTGTATGACTTTATCAGTCTCTCACATAATCGTGGAGGAATTTTTTCACACTCTTCTTTGCAATATTGCACATATACACACATGTGCACTGCACCCCTGTAGACATAGGCACATTAAAGCTTCTGTATACACACACAATGCAGCCACTCTGCATTCCCTAGACAGGGCTGGCTTTAAAGGAGGGAAACGGGGAAGCTGCTCCGGGCCCAGCTACTCCTGGGGGGCCCAAAGCAGCTGCCTGTGGGCCCCCTGCCGGCGACCAAACCCTGTGGGCTGCGGCACCTGATGTAATCAGGGGCCCCCGGCCCTTTGAGAATGCTCCGGACCGGGTCCCTTTCATGTTAACTGCTGGGTGGAAGTGAGGTGAGATCACTTCCTCCCAAGTAACAGAGCGCCACTGGGCAACAGTAGGAGGTGGCATACTCAGGAGGAGAAGAAGGACTGAAGAAGTCAGACTCCCATCAGCCTTGGCCATCCAGCTCCCTCTGGGCCCCAGAGAAGCCATCCTTCTGTACCCAAAAGGTCAGGAGACAGGAGAGTGGCTAAACTATTATGTAAATTGATTGTGTGTGTGTCAGTGTGTGTGTGTGTGTGTATCTGGCTGTGTGTGTCTATCTGTGTGTCTGTGTATGTAAATCTGTAAGTATGTGTATCTGTGTGAATGTATACCTATGTCTGTGTATGTGCACTTGTTTGTCAATGTGTATGTGTACCTGCGTGTGTGTGTTTCTGAGTGTGCGTGTGTGTGTATGTATGTATGTATATATATATATATATATATATATATATATATATATAATGTATGTGTAAGTGTGTATCTATCCGTGTGGCAATGCATTCATCCCAGCATTCCAATGCAAACACTGCACACACATACGCTAACACTCCACACACATACACCCCTGTATTTCAACACTAACACTGCTCACAAATACAAACCTACAAGAATGGTCAAATAGTAGATCCCCAGCTGGCATAGCATCACGAGAGTTGTACTACAGATGGGTATCTATATTTTCTTTACTCTTGAGCTAGAGGGGAGACCAAAAAAAAATATTGCATTAGTCCCTCTCTACACTAGTTCCATCACTAGGCTGGGGTGGAGGCTGTGTTTGCATTCAAGGGAGCTGGAGGTTGGGGGTTGGGAGTGGGGGGGGGAGGCAGGGGACCCAAGCAAATTCTTGCCCAGGGTCTAATCAATATTAAAGATGGCCCTGCCCCTAGATAAACACTGGCACACACTATAGCCCCTATATGCACACACAACACCCCCTAAGTGCACACACTCTACAGGTCCTATACGCACAATTTTTAAGTGCACATATAAACACGCACACATACATACTTTGCAGCCCATAAGTAAACACACATGCTACAGCCCCTACCCACACATAATACCCCACAAACAGACCTGTTTACACACACCACAATACAAAATGTCCACAAGCAGAATCCAAACACATACATCACAGGAAGCACAACACACTTCAACTATGTACCACTTTTGTCCTCTGGTATCCCACTACTGGGAACACCAAAAACAAGTCACTAACAAACACAGAGCATGGATGTAATTAAATTTGCATGTACTGTGCAGAAACAAAAATAAGTAATTTTCTTCCTCTGAGAGCTCTACGCAGGGGTTGCCCTGAAGTGGCATCACATTAACAACATTTTGTGTTGTATGCTTGTCATTGGTGATGACATAACAGGCCATCATTCTGGCCCCACTCCTTCCAGTGGGCTGCTCTATCTTTAACTGCTCTGTCGTAACTTTTTTATTCTGTTGTTTTATACATGTATTTTATTCTCCCCTGATTCAGTCACTCTGTTTCACACTAGATGCTATCCCGTGTTATCTTTCCACACTCATAAACCATCTCACCAGGCTTTCCAGTGTCTGACATCTGACTACAACAGGTGGCCTTCCCTTATCAATTACACCATCTGCAGTTGAGGAGAATTTAATAAACCAGGTGAAGCACGAACACTTCTTCCCCTCCCTCCATCCAGTGATGCAAGTGATTGGATGTTAGCCGGATAATTAGAGCAGAATTTATTTCCAAGAAAGATGAGATACATACCTTCTTGGGTACTTTAATGAAATAATCCTTCATCATTTATTGATTCAATGAATCTCTATGAGGAGATGAGGACTGGCGCAGTGTGGCATTTTGTAGCACATGTGAAACAGCCTCCCAGCGCTTTCCTATGGGAAAGTATTGATAATCTCAGCTAAGGAGGCGGGGCAAGCTGCGGCGAGACCAGCTAAAGTAAGCACTCTCTCCAGAGACCTAAGCTGTGTTTTTAAAATATTAGTGTCAGGAATAAACGTTTCTATTCCTGACACTATAGTGTTTCTTAATCTAAATGTTTTTAATTAAGCATTTCTAGTAATATAATTTTTTTACACTGTTAGTTACACATGTGGGTATCTAAAATAGAGGGAGAGGTGGGGAGTAGTAAGAACATATGGAGGAGGAAGGAGTAAGAAGAACACAGGGAGGGGGAGGAGTAAGAAGAACACAGGGAGAGGGGGTGAGGAGATGAGGAGAACACGGAGGGGGGAGGTGAGGAGAAGCGGAGATGAGGAGAACAGGGAGGGGGGAGGTGAGGAGAAGCGGAGATGAGGAGAACACAGGGAGGGGGGTGAGGAGAAGCGGAGATAAGGAGAACACTGGGGGGTGAGAAGAGACTGGTAGGGGAGGGTGGGGGGAGAGAAAAAAGACCACTAAGGGGCAGGGCAAAGCTCTAAGGGACGGAAGAGAGAGCTCTATAGGACAGGAGGCAGGACAGGGAGCTCTTTCACACTACGTGCACAGCAGTTTTAGATAATTTGCACATGTTTGTGAGAACTGAAAAATGTTAATGTGAGTGTGTATGTGTGTGTTTGTTTTAAGTATGTTGGATTTAGTTATTGTTCACTTTTTTAATGTATATTTGATTTTATGGTACAGTGGTATTTTTTGCAAATGTTAAATTGTTGAAAATGTTCAAATTTTATGCACATTATATGCAACAGCAGTATTTGCACTGTAAACCTTTTTTTTATTTATATAAAATGTGGGTGAACTTAAACTGTATGGTTATGCTGTGGTTCCTGTAGGCTTTGCGTGCATGCGTGTGTGTGGGGGGGGGGGAGGGGCCTCCATGTCCAATTTGCTTGGGGCCCCCAAATTCCTTCAAATGGCCCTGCTCTCTTCCGTAGCCCTCCCTTCACGTGTCTCTCTCCTATAGCCCGCCAGACCCTCCTCTTCCACAGCCCATCCATGTATCTCTCTCCCCTAGCTCCCCTCCATATGTCTCTCTCCCCTAGCCCCCCCATTAGCTCCCTCCCCTCCTGAACCTCTTTGTGGATACTGTACTTGTCTGGCAGGAACAACATCAGTACTAGTAAGTATAATAGAGGAAAGTATAAAAAAGGAAAATCCTGTTAGGGTAAGTGCAGTCCAAATGGCTTGCTCTTACTACAAATTACATCAGTCCATTTAGATTCCAAAAGGGAAACCTAAAAAAGAAAATCAAAAGTACAGCATCTGAGGTTCTAAATGAAAGCCATGAGATAAGTTTTCAAAGTATCCAAATGAGATTACTGAGACTAGTTGTGAAGGTATATATGAAGCTATAAGAAGAGTATTAACATTCTGTGTACTTAGGTCGGAAAGGTTGACTTTGTACTCGTAGACATTTCTAGTAAAGCTTTGTATTTGAATCATATTCAGCTTGACTGTAAGTCTATATATGCAATATTTTTAATAAAAAATGTTTCATCCTTAAAGAGTTACTCCAACCAAAAAAAAAACAAAAAAACAATGGTTTTGGTTGGAGTAACTCATCTTATCCTATCCTATTCTGCTCCCACCCCCCTAAACCAGACATCCCAAGTCTCCCGGTAGTTCCGGGAAACTCCATCATTGTGCATGCGACTCCCTGACACCCGCAGAACATGTATAATACAGTGTATATCAGATTGTGTGTGTTGGTTTTCCAGGATATTATACATGATTTATGTCCCCAGCCCCATCCCTCATACTCACTAAGCAGAACCCGGTGGGGTGCTGGCCCTTTAAGAGCCGACCATAGTATCAGCCGGCAGGGAGGAAGTGATAACAGCCTGTCACTTCCTCCCTGCTTCACAGAGAGCCGCACAGGAGGACTGGAGTGAGGAGGCAGCAGCTGTACAGGCAGCAGAAGAGAGACTGAAGTGAGCTGCTACTGAATGCTCACTCCAGTCAGCCTCAGCCAGAGCTCCAGGACACAAAGGTAAGGTAACATGAGGGTGGCTGAAAATATATAAAGTATGTGTGTCAGTGTGTGTATCTGAGTGTTTGAGTCAGTGTGTTTATCTGTTTTTCATCTGAATGCTGCATATACTGGCTTCAGTGCCAATATCGTACCATTGAAAGCTGCTGGAGATGGCATTACAACTCCAGCAGCAGAGGAGTTAATCTCCATATGTTCAGCACTTAAAAGGGAAAATAAGTAGTTATGGTGCATATAGTGACCCTTTAAAACATACAGTAGTCTCTTTATTTTGAATTTTGCACCATTGCCTTCTACTACCTATTTGTGTGATATGTGACTTTCTTTATGCAATATTTTATTATTTTTCAGATTCTATTTTTTATGATTGTGATGTCATAATTTATATTAATTTGTTAGGTTAGTGTTAAAATTAACTAAATGCACTATTTTTTGTTTAGGTAAGGTAATTATACAACACTTCAATGCCTTTGTGATCTATTATGCATTAATTACCTCAGTTACATTTTTGTGTTGGTGTTCAAATGCAGGAGTGTGTTTGCAGGGTGCACACCTTGAATTTCCCTCTTGTGTGCTACAGCACTATCACTGATAGTATCGAAGCATTGCTGTAAAAACTCTTACAACAAGAACATACATCTGCACCTGGTGAACGTGCAAACCAGAAGAGCCCACCACTGGACCACCAGTGATCTCATAAGACTGGTAAGGGAGAAGGTTCATGGAGCGGTTGACTCCATGAGTCACCATGACATGCGCACAGTCGTTATTCGGCTTGTGGCATTTCCCTAACAACCCACCCCAAAAAACACAGACACCGAATTTTCTGTTGGAAATATAAAAAGTCCACAGCTTTATTTTAATGTAATTATAAACAAGATAACAAATTAGGGTCATTGCCGTGTAACAATAATTTACCACAACCCCCTTCCGTACAGCATTACCCCTGGCAATGACCCCATACCATAAACAATATATAACAATATAAATAACACATAATATATAACACACGGCCTACCAAAGAGGCCCCATAACCATAACTTTCTTAACTTTAGGGGTGTACCGAGACACCCCTACACCACCCGGTTTGGAGCCACCGATGAGCTCGAACCAACAGACCACTTACCACTCTGGCCTAATCCAGCCTAACCTTAGCCTAGCCACTTAATACTCCTCTTCCATCCCAATTACCCTAGCCCTATCCCGCCACATCAGACCATTGTGACAGGTCCCCCTGTGACGCCACCCCGTCTGTATGGGAGTCCCTGCGCTGTCCCAGGCAGCCAGAATCCCCTTCCGCTGCCGCCCTGGCCTGCTTCTGATGTCCCAGCTGGGTGACCCGGTCGGCTGTCCCCCTGCCGCCATGCCTGGCCCTAACCCCGTCCGTACCCACCGTGCCCTTACTGGTAGGAGCCCCCTCTGCCCCCAGGGGAGCTGTTAGCCCGTCATCCACATCCACCTGCCTGTCCCCTTGCCGCCCGGTTGTAACACAAGCAGCGCTCCGCGTGGTAGGCCGCAAAGCCGTCACCGGCCAATCCGCCGTCCTTGCCCGACTGGCACCGCGTCGAACAGGCAGTGCCGGCGGCATTTTTTCTGCCTCCCAGCCGGCATCCACAGCCAGGGATCCGCCCGCATCCGCGGACGGGCTCAGACGCCGCTGTGCAGCGGGCATCACACCCGGACTCAGCCGCTGGGGCGGTCTCGCCCTCCTCACCGGACGCTGCTTCGCTGCCGCAGGGGGGTTATCACCGGTCCCAGGATCCCCCAACTGCTGCTGAAGCCAGGCCATCCCCCTGTCACGCACAGCCACTCTCACTCCATCCAGGATCTCGTCCAGCGAAGCCATCTGCAAAAGAAAAGAACAAGAAACCACACAGACTTGCCAAAAACAATTAACAGGTAAGTGCAGATTCTGGTTAAAATGGCCATTTGCTAAAATGGCCACTTAATATACTCCCTCTTACAACCCATTACTAAATTCCCACCCCTAAATTTTTTAACTCCACCTGCCTACTCCTTGGCTCTGTCAAGGCCCATTCCCCTGACTGCGCTGATCCATGGGCTTCACACTGGGTGACACCAACCCTAGTGATGCCACTTTGGCATTGGGGTGCTGTTTGCAATTTTTATTTGTGTGTCCTTTACTTATGCCACCTAATCTATGACAAGGACTGTCGATATAACTTTGTTGTAGCTATTCTTTCTGTCTACAGATTTTTAAGACAGTTGGGAGGTTGCAGAGTTTTGTGTTTACAGAATCTTTTATATAAATTGAGCTCTTACGAACCCTGAAAAAAAGAAAGAAATGTATGTTTTATTTATGTTACATCTTTAAATCATGCTTGAGTTCACAAAGAGGTTACATACATCCTTCTAATATGTTATCTTTAGTTTGAACAGATTCTAAAGATATAAATCAAACAGTATTAACTACCCCACTATTGAAGGAAAACTCCAAGGCAGGGGATATAATTCTCAAGAGATAAATTTTTGTCGGCCAATAACTAATGAATTAAGCAGAACTGACTCTAAATGTATGTTTGCCAAAAGATCCATAAAAGCTTTTAGACTACGACAACTTTCACCTTTCAGGTTGTAGGGCTTTGAAACATTGTTTTATCGTTCTCCCTGTACAGCATCGTAAATAAAAATACTTTTAATGCAGTTACTGGATTTTTCCTATATATAAAATGTTGTTTATATGACCACCAAAAATATGTTTTGATGATTATACAAAAATAAGTAATCTTCAATGTAATTCCAATGCATTAAACATGTTTTGTAGGAGAAGAGCTTCAATTATGTTTTCTCGTATAGAACAAATACTGCTTACCAATATTTCCAAAACTCTTCTTTAACCCCTTAAGGACCAAGCTTCTGGAATAAAAGGGAATCATGACATGTCACATATGTCATGTGTCCTTAAGGGGTTAAGTCAAGTATTTTGAAGCTAAACTCTGTTTAGCTCCTTTCCTCTCATAATGACCACAGCCCAGATGTTTCCAATGGCAGTTTTTATCTAAAAGTGGAATATGAATTCATGTTATTTTCATAAGATCATGGAGAGACATGACTATAAAGAATGATTCATTAGATGCCTGAAAAACAATCTGTTGGTATTCTGGAATTCTTGGTATGTTGTGACTCAAAATAAAGTTCCATAAAATTATTAAAATAACATACATCATAGATCAGAAAGATAACTTGTATTATAAATCAGAAAGATAAAAGCACTATTTAAATCTCCAAATATTATCAAATAACTCAGAATGTAAATGTGATAGTTGTAACTTAAAGTTACACTATAGTGTTAGGAATACAGCTTTGTATTCCTAACACTATACTGTACCTCAGCCCCTGTGACCCCCTATTATGTACCATTTCAACTCTGACAACCAATATTTGGCATTACATACTTGAATTTAGGACTACAATTACAATATCTCCACTTTGTCAACACTTGTATAAATCATCTCAATTCTGACTGCCAAAATTGCACTGCTTGTTCTAGAGTAAAATGTGGCATACATTCTCTGTCCACATGGTGGTGCTTGGCAAGACTGAGTTTGAACAATGCTCTATTTGTAACAATTTTTGGCAGCTCTAACAATGACTAAAAATAATGTGGTATTATTGTTTTATTGAAACTCATTCATGTCAAGTGCTCCAGAGGTTTTCTTTTTGGAAGCAATTTGCACTTCACTAAATGGCACTGTGGTTTCACTGGCTGAAATTTTTTTATTAAGTAGGGAAATACTACTCTGAGTAAGACCAGGTGTATGGTCACACTAGGCAAACACTGCCAGTACACCTCTATGCCAAAACAGTTCTGATGTGTCAAAGCATTGACTGCACAAGACTTCTGAACGTGTCCTGTGGTATCTGGTACTAAGGCCTTAGCAGCAGATTCTTTAAGTCCTGCAAACTGCAAGGTGTTGTCTTCATGGATAGGATTTGTTGTTCCAGCACATTCCTCAGATACTCAATCGGATTGAGATCTGGAGAATTTGGAAGCCAAGGCAACACCTTGAACTCTTTGTCATGTTCCTCAAACCACTCCTGAACATTTTTTGCAGTGTGGCAGAGTGCATTATCCTGCTGAAAGAGGCCACTGCCATCAGAGAACACCATTGCCATGAAGGGATTATGTGGTCTGCAACAATCTTCAGGTAGGTGGATCGTGTCAAAGTAACATCCACAAAATTCCAGAACCCAAGGTTTTCCAGCAGAACATTGCCCAAAGCATAACACTGCCTCCGCCGGCCTGCCTTCTTCACATGTGCATCCTACTGCAATATCTTCCCCAGGTAAAAGACACACACCACCTGATCTAAAAGAAAATGTGTCACGATTCCGGAACCTAACACGCTAACAGGTCACAGAGAGGAAGGGTGCTATACCGGTCCTTAGAGTGGCCGGGCTAAGCACACTAAGAATGGTCAGGAGACAAGCCAAGTAAAGGGAGCCAGAAAACGCGAGAACGAGAAACAAGCCGAGGTCAAAGGAGTGGAGAAGACAGGATAATCGGAATAACGAGCCAAATAATCAGTAACCAGAGAGCAAGACGAGAACACTACGCTACAGGTATCACAAGACCACAACAGGGCACTGAGGGACAGGAAAGGTAAGTATAAATACCCTTGGTTTAATTCTGATTGGATAACTTCCAATCAGAATTAACAATCACACGTGGGGGATATCTATACCTCCCACTGTGATTGAGGTACTGTTTCTTTAACGCCGGGTCACTCACGTGACCCAGGCGTTTGCATAATTTAGTGTCCTCCCAGAGTGCAGCGTTATACATGCTGCCGCAGGGGGGCGTGGAGGACGCGAGCGGCAGAGAGGAGACGCCGCTCGCTGACAGGTGAGACGAGGGGAGACCGCGGGAGGCGACGGACTGAGGGTGAGTGCTGCCAGTGGCGTGCAGCCTCCCCTCCAAGCCAACCCGCGGATCCCTGACATAACCCCCCCCTCGAGGCCCGCCCAAGGCTTCAAAGGGAACCGCGCATGAAAGGAGCGGATCAAAGAGGGCGCATTCAGAGGCAGAAACCCAGGACCGCTCCTCAGGGCCGTAACCCTTCCAATCAACCAGATACTGCAACCGACCCTGAGAAAAACGGGAATCAAGTAGAGCAGCCACTTCGTACACTCATTAGAGACAGCGCGGAGGGAATCTGGATGCCTGAGAGGACCAGAAAATCGATTACAGAGCAGGGGCTTCAAAAGGGAGGTGTGGAAAGTGTTAGGTATACGCATGGAAGGAGGCAAGGCCAGGGAGTAGGACACAGGATTGACCCTACGCAATACCTTATAGGGGCCAAGGAACCTGGGCGCAAATTTCATTGAGGGGACCCTGAGGTGGAGATTCTTGGAGGACAACCAAACCCTATTACCCGGGACATAAGAGGGAGCAGCACCCCTACGACGATCAGCAAATCTCTTCTGAGTAGCAGTCGCACGAGAAAGAGTAGCATGGACCTGAACCTACATCTTCCGTAAGGAGGTGAGGTGCTCGTCCAAATGCGGGTATTCCCTTGTCGGAGAACACGCCGGGAAGGACAGAGGGTTGGAACCCATAGGCAACCATAAAAGGACTTAAGCCAGTGGACGAATGAGTCACAGTGTTCCTGGCGAATTCAGCCCAAGGAAGGAGGTGAGACCAGTTGTCCTGGTGTGCATTCGTGAAGCAACGTAAATATAACTCCACAGATTGATTCGGCCGAATTCAGCCCAAGGAAAGAGGTGAGACCAGTTGTCCTGGTGTGCATTCGTGAAGCAACGTAAATATAACTCCACAGATTGATTCGCCCGTTCGGCCGCTCATTGTGGATGATAGGAGGAAGTAAATGACAAGGAAATCCCCATCTCAGCACAAAAGCCCCTCCAAAACCGAGAGACAAATTGAGGACCCCTGTCAGATACGATATCATGTGGTATACCATGTAAGCGGCAAATACCTGAGCCAACTGAACCGCAGAAGGTAGTTTCTTAAGTGGAATAAAGTGTGCCATTTTAGAGAATCTATCAGTCACAGTCAAAATTACAGTCAGTCCATCAGATGAAGGAAGATCCACAATAAAGTCCATGGATAAGTGGGTCCATGGTTTCTTGGGTACGGATAAAGGCATTAGGAGTCCCGGGGGTTTGACATTAGGGGACTTACACTGTGCACAAACACGACAAGCCTGCACATAATCCACTACGTCTTGCTTAAGTGAAGGCCACCAAAACTGTTGAAGGAGACCCTTGTATGTCTTGGTAACCCCTGGGTGGCCAGCCGTTTTGGCAGTGTGAAATAAAGCTAACAATTTCTTTCTATCTTTTTCCTTCACGTATAGTCTACCAACAGGTGTCTCAGAGGGTGCTTGGGTTTGGTATGCCTTGATACCATCAAGGAAAAGAGACGAAATAACTAAACGGGTAGCGGCTATTATCTTAGACGTGGGTACAATGGGTTCAGGAGCAGGGGCGATAGACTCCAAAGGTTCGTATTGTCGGGAGATAGCATCAGCCTTGACATTACGGTACCCAGGCCTATATGTGATAATGAACTGAAAGCGTGAAAGAAATAAGGACCATCTGGCTTGACGAGAGGACAACCTTTTAGCATCAGCTATATAAGAGAGATTCTTATGATCAGTTATAACCAGGATTTTGTGTCTAGCTCCTTCTAATAAGTGCCTCCACTCTTTAAAAGCCATCACAATAGCTAATAGTTCCCTATTCCCGACGTCGTAATTCTTTTCCGAATCAGACAGTTTTTTAGAAAAGTAACAACAGGGATGGAGGGGTTCGTTATAGGATAATCTTTGTGATAACACAGCTCCTATACCTGATTCTGAAGCGTCTACCTCCATTATAAAGGGAAGGGAAGGATCAGGATGGTGTAGCACAGGGGCAGTGGCAAATGCCTTTTTGAGAGTTTCGAAGGCTTTAATGGCTTCAGGAGTCCAAACCCTGGGGTGCAAACCCTTTTTAGTTAGTTTCATGATAGGAGAAATGACCGAAGAAAATTTTTTAATAAACCTGAGATAATAATTGGCAAAGCCTATAAATCGCTGTATTGCCTTAAGGCCTTGAGGGAGAGGCCAAGACAATATGGCTTCTAATTTAGAAGGATCCATGCTGAACCCCTGTTCAGAAATGATGTACCCTAGGAATTCTACTGATTTCTGGTCAAATAAACATTTCTCCAATTTACAATAAAGACCGTTCTGTAGCAATCTCTTAAGTACCTTCCTCACATGGGCATGACGTGACTCCAAATCAGGAGAATATACAAGTATATCATCGAGATAAACCTGTCAGGATTACTGTTTGATCCAGCACGTAGAACTGTACAGCACGGATGACAAATAAGTAACGTATTACCGGTCCTTAGAATGGCCGGATTTAACGTACAAAGAATAGTCAAAAATACTAGCCGAGGTCAGGGAACACAGAAAGGGACACAGCGATGAGGAAAGCCAGGAGTCAGGATACCAGAATATAGAGAAGTCAATAAACAAAGCCAAAGTCAAAAACCAGGTAGAAAACTATAAACAGGAACGCGCTCTCAGACAACCACAAGGGAAACCACGACAGGGCACTGAGCAGGCTGAGAACTGGGCCTAAATACCCCTCCTTTCTTTCTGATAGGCTGTAACCGGCCTTTGACCCCAAAGTCAGTTACCAGGTTTCATTTGCATAATTGCTGCTCAGCATTAACCCTTCTGTGGATTAGGTTGCTGCTCGGCACAACTTTTCCTGTGTGGACAGTAAATGTCATTAACCACTTTTCTATAAGCGGATGAATACATGAGACCAGGTTTCATTTGCACAATTACTGCTCAGCATTAAACCTTCTGTGGATTAGGTTGCTGCTCAGCACAACTTTTCCTGTGTGGACAGTAAATGTCATTAACCACATTTCTATAAGCGGATGAATACGTGACAAAACCACAGCACAGACATGCAGTAAATCTCTATGAGGTCCTGAAAGACAGCAGGAGCATTACACAGTCCAAAAGGCATGACTAGATACTCGTAATGCCCACTGCGTGTATTGAACGCTGTCTTCCATTCATCATTTTCTTTTATACGAACCAAGTTGTAAGCCCCCCTGAGGTCTAGTTTAGTAAAATATCTAGAACCTTTAACACGGTCAAACAACTCAGTAATGAGAGGGATAGGATAAGCGTTTTTAACTGTTATATTATTCAGGCCCCTATAGTCTATACATGGCCTCAAATCGCCTTCTTTCTTGCCAACAAAAAAGAAACCAGCACCAGCCGGAGAGGAGGACCTTCTGATAAAACCTTTACGTAAGGATTCCTGTATGTACTCCTCCATGACCTGGTTTTCTTTCTCAGAAAGCGGGTAGACCTTACCACTAGGAGGCATCGTACCAGGCAACAGATTTATGGCACAATCATAATCCTGGTGTGGGGGTAGTTTATCAGCTTCCCTCTTTTCAAAGACCAATGCGAGGTCTGCATACACAGGAGGGACAGAAACAGAAAGTGTTTTAGCTGAAGGCACATTAAGTAAACAAACGGGATGTAAACGGGCCATACAGTCTTGTTGACAAGATACCCCCCAGGAGAGTATATCTAGAGGATCCCAATCAAATACCGGGTTATGATTAACTAACCAGGGGAAGCCCAGAATGATGGAAGCTGTAGGGGAGTCAATTATTTGGAAGGCTATCTTTTCTTTGTGTAAGGCACCCACGACCATAACCATTTCTTGGGTTTCATGGGTCACCAGAGGTTTCTCAAGTGGTCTACCATCTATGGCCTCAACGGCCAATGGTGTGGCCTTTTGGATCAGATTCAAGGCTGCGGTTTTAGCAAAGTTTTCATCCATAAAGTTGTCTGCAGCACCTGAATCGATGAAGGCTTTAGTTGTTATCGTGGTTTTCTTGACCAAAAGAGTAACCGTGATGAATGGTCTGGAGATGGACACATGAGGGGAAAAAACCATAACACCCGAGGCCGACCCCTCTCTAGGCCTTAGGTGCTGGAGTTTCCCTGCAAACTAGGACAGTTTCTTCGGAGATGCCCCCTCTTACCACAATAAAGGCACAAACCCTCCCTTCTGCGGTACGTTCTTTCAGCTTCAGATAAGCCTACAGCACCTAATTGCATGGGTTCGGGAGGTGGTTGATTAGGGGGAGGTAACGCTAGTAATGCAGTACTGGGTAAAGCAGGTAACCCCTGTGTATTCATCCTTCTTTGACTACGCCTCTCTCTAATACGGTTGTCAATTAGAATGACATAATCTATTAGATCATCCAGAAGAACAGGCATTTCCCTGGATGCTATTTCATCTAATATGTAAGCGGCCAAACCCTCCTGAAAAGCTGTTACGAGAGCGTCGTTATTCCAGACCACTTCAGCTGCCAGAGTGCGGAATTCAATAGTATAATCCACTACAGATCTATTGCCCTGTCGAACCCTAAGCAGAGCTTTGCCAGCAGAAGCAACCCGGCCGGGTTGATCAAACGTACGTTTAAAGGCTGTTAAGAAGTCTGCAAAGGACATTGGGGACGTATTCTCCCACATGGGATTAGCCCATGCTAGAGCTTTCCCGGACAAATGGTTAATCAAAAAAGCAATTTTGGTTCTGTCAGTGGGGTAAGAACGAGGATTCATCACCAAATGAATATCAATTTGGTTGAGGAAACCACGGCACAATGCTGGATCACCGCTATAGCGCTGAGGTGGCATCATGTGAACCACGTGAGCAGGAGCGGGTACTGGATCAGGAATGGGTTCTGGCACAGCAGCAACAGCTTCTTGAACGGCAGGTTGCAAGTGGGCAGTACGAGCCAGTATGGTTTGTAAAGCCTGAGCAAACTGATCCATACGGTGGTCTAAACCATCCATTCTAGCCTCCTGATTTACTAACAGCTGTGGAATGTCAGCAGGTTCCATGGTGGCCCTGTTGTAATGTCACAATTCTGGAACCTAACACGCTAACAGGTCACAGAGAGGAAGGGTGCTATACCGGTCCTTAGAGTGGCCGGGCTAAGCACACTAAGAATGGTCAGGAGACAAGCCAAGTAAAGGGAGCCAGAAAACGCGAGAACGAGAAACAAGCCGAGGTCAAAGGAGTGGAGAAGACAGGATAATCGGAATAACGAGCCAAATAATCAGTAACCAGAGAGCAAGACGAGAACACTACGCTACAGGTATCACAAGACCACAACAGGGCACTGAGGGACAGGAAAGGTAAGTATAAATACCCTTGGTTTAATTCTGATTGGATAACTTCCAATCAGAATTAACAATCACACGTGGGGGATATCTATACCTCCCACTGTGATTGAGGTACTGTTTCTTTAACGCCGGGTCACTCACGTGACCCAGGCGTTTGCATAATTTAGTGTCCTCCCAGCGTGCAGCGTTATACATGCTGCCACTGGGGGGCATGGAGGACGCGAGCGGCGAGCGGCAGAGAGGAGACGCCGCTCGCCGACAGGTGAGACGAGGGGAGACCGCGGGCGGCGACGGACTGAGGGTGAGTGCTGCCAGTGGCGTGCAGCCTCCCGTCCAAGCCGCCCGCGGATCCCTGACAAAATGTGATTCATCAGACCAGGCAACCTTCCTCTATTGTTTCATGGTCCAATTCTGACACTCATGTCCCCATTGAAGGTGTTTTGACAGTGGACAGAGGTCATCATGAACAATATGACCAGTCTGTGGCCCATCTGCAGCAAACTGTGATGCACTGTGTGTTTTGATACATTTCTATCATGACTAGCAGCAATTTCAGCTATAGTTGCTCTGATGTGTGCTTGAACCAGACAGGTCAGCCATCACTCCCCACATGCATTAATCAACCTTGGGTGCCCATGGTTCACCGGTTGTCCTCCATTGCATCACTTTTGGTAAATACTAACTACTGCATACCAGGAACACTCTGACTCTGACCCAGTCGTCTACAGACCCAGTCCTCTAGCCATCACTATTTGGCCCATGTCAAAGTCACTCAGATCTTTTCACTTGCCCATTTTTTCTGCTTTCAGCACATGAAATTCAAGAACTGATTGTTCTCTTGCTGCATAATGTATCTCATTCCTTGACAAGTGTCATTGTAACCATAAAGTCAATATTATTCACTTCACCTGTCAGTGGTTTTAATATTGTGGCTGATCAGTGTATATTAAATAATAGTATTAAATATCAAATTGTTTCACTCTTAGATTTACATTAAAGGACCACTATAGTGCCAGGAAAACATACCCGGCTCTGGAAGGGAGAAAGGGGTTTAAACTTACCTTTTTCCAGCGCTGGGCGGGGAGCTCTCCTCCCCCGATCCTCCTCCGTTCCTCCTCCTGGGCTGAATACGCACCTGCGGCAAGAGCTGCGCGTGCATTCAGCCGGTCACATAGGAAAGCATTCATAATGCTTTCCTATGGACGCTGGCGTGCTCTCACTGTGAAAATCACAGTGAGAAGCACGCAAGCGCCTCTAGTGGCTGTCAATGAGACAGCCACTAGAGGATTAGGGGGAAGGCTTAACCCATTCATAAATATAGCAGTTTCTCTGAAACTGCTATGTTTATGAAAAAATGGGTTAACCCTAGCTGGACCTGGCACCCAGACCACTTCATTAAGCTGAAGTGGTCTGGGTGCCTAGAGTGGTCCTTTAACATTAATGTATTATCTACATTAACTATAACTTAGACAGACTATTATAATCTTGCAGTAATCAGGTCAAGTTTCCTCTTCTATTCTTTCATCTGACATCTTGGTGGCTAAAGCAATTTTTAAAGCAGTGAATCATTTGGCAGAGATATATACTGTATATCTCAAGGTTTGGTCAATTTATAACTGTGGGAATTCAAAGCTCTCCTAGCGGAGGTTTAAATGCATCCTTAAAATTACGATTGTTTTGTTTTATTTGTATTTTGTGTGCAGTATGAGGCTATAACGGCATTTATAGCCCCTTTTAGTGAGATTATTAGCTGCCCTTATGAGCACAAGTTTAACAATAAATGTTGCTTTGTACGAAGGATATTTTCAGCCGCTAAATGGAACATTTAAGGACTTCTCTGAGTCAATGAGACAGTCACTAGAGGCTGGATTAACTCATTTGTAAACATAGCAATTTCTCTGAAACTGCTATGTTTACCACAGAAAGGGTTAATCCTAGATGGACCTGGCACCCAGACCACTTCATTAAGCTGAAGTGGTCTGGGTGCCTATGGTGGTCCTTTAAAGGGATACTATAGACATGAAAACTTTAGCTTAATGAAGCAGTTTTGGTGTATAGATCATGTCCCTGTAGTTTCACTGCTCAATTCTCTGCCATTTAAGAGTCAAACCACTTTGTTTATGCAGCCCTAGTCACACCACCCTGCATGTGAGTTACACTGCCATCCTAAACATTTCCTGTAAAGTGAAATCTAATGTTTATACTTCCTTTGTCCCGCTCTGTTAATAACTTGCTAGACATTGCAGGAACCTACTGTGTGTGATTTAAATTCAATTTACAGAATGGGATTTAAAAAGTAAATTAACTTTTGATTGGAAATTAAACCATTTCTTTTATGTAGACAGTGTGAGTCACAGCCAGAGGAGGTGTGGCTAGGGCTGCATGGACAGAAACAAATGTTATTTAAAACTTAGTGGCAGAATATTGAGCAGTGAGACTGCAGAGGCATGATCTATACACCAAAACTGCTTAATTCATCTAAAGTTGTTTTTTAATGACTATAGTGTCCCTTCAACCATAAGTCACACTTACATACACACTCATCTTACACACTAACATGCACTCTCACCTCATGTATTTTTTAGGTCATTCCAGCATAAACGCAATAGTGTGACCAGTAACATATAGGGTGGGACAACATTCAGAGTAAGATTTGACAAGTAAATAACTTTATTATAGTTAATACAGAAATTCATTCCAAATTAGCCAGAGAAAAGAATGAATTTATTCATCAACTCATTGACAAAGCTCATTTTAATTTAAATGGCTACAGAAAATACATGGATAATTCAATTGCACCCTACTAAATTACTGTCTTATGCAGGGTGATCTCTCAGGAAGTCAATGGGCAGTAATTCGATCATTAGAGCCTCAGACATGACCTTCTCCTGTCCGCTTCTCACACCCGTATGTCCAGCTCATGCTTGCATGACCTCTCATGGGCAGCTCCTTTCCTTTGGAATAGCCTGCCTACCACCATCAGAATCTCCCTTAGTCTTCAATCATTTAAGAAGTGCCTTAAACCCATCTCTTCAGGAAAGCTTATGACCTCCTAGAGTAAGCTCTACTTCACATACCTGTCCCTTGCTCTCTTCTAAAGGGCAGCACTCTACTCTCTCCTCCAGCTCTGATTTACTTCTACATTGTTTGATTGCCATCTCCTGTCCTCTTGTGTATTATACTTCACCTCCTCTAAACTGTAAGCTCGTTTGAGCAGGGTCTTCTTCAGTCTATTGTTCCTGTAAGTTTTTCTAATTGTCTCACTTATTGTTTAAATCTCCCCCTCTTATATTATTGTAAAGCGCTACTGAATATGTTGGCGCTATATAAATGCCAATAATAATAATAACATTAACTAATATTATCACAATGCAATCGAAAGAGCCTGATTTTGCAAGACAGCAAATTAACTCATTTTTAAAGATATCTTCTGTACCTAGTCAAAAAATCTTCATATGTTAAGCATTCATTTTAAGTAATATCATTGAAATTGATGAATTAATTTTTAAAAAACATATTGATTCCTCAAACCCTACTCTGAATTTTAGCCCACCCTGTACATATACTGGCACATAATATCGCTTACTTCCATACACTGTGGGGCTGCTGGGGGCCTCTGTGAAATGTGTGGGTCCAGGCCTGCTGTTCCTTTTTTCCTATGTTACAAATAGCTCTGAAATTAATAGTATAGACAGTAGGTTGATAAAAAAAATTGAAAGTAATAGGATGAAAATGGATTTACATTAATACAGGCACAAGCAAAATATGCAAAAATAATTTATGAGGGTAAATATTTTTAGATGTGTAATTCCCCTACATGTGCCTTATTAATAAAGTTTTTAATATTTTCTTCCATATGTGGGTACATAGATAACTACCTTTGATTCCTTACTTATCTGAACAATAAATTTCTTTACACGATTGAAGAGCTTGCCAGATTCCTTTTTATACAATTTCTCAGGGAATATTCCATATCAAACCATTTGCCATATAAAAGGCTTTTATCAGGTTAATACATTATATACATTTTCCATGACAGAGAAAACATATGCACATCAATTTTGAAAACCTTGAGGGACTGATTGCGTTTTAACTGAAGTTCTTTAAACCTATTTTGGTATTTCAATTAACAATGCAATCTGGAATGTCCATTTCCACTTTCACCAACTGATTTTAACTTCAGACAAAAGATAAAAATAGCAACATTCAAGCACATAAGAATGGACAAAACAATCATTCAGCTCAGTATAGAGCTGTTAGTATATTTTGGCAACATTAGACAAGAGATTTAGCAGTGATGCAGTTGGAGGATTTTGAATCTCTAGGCAGTGGTGTATCCTGGTTTTGTGCTGCCCTAGGCAGGACAAAACTCAGGCAGCCCCCCCCCCCACCTTCTAAATACACACACACACACACACACATTCACTGACAGATACGCATACACTAGCTAAAAGATACACACACTCGCTAACAGAAACACACACTCACTAACAGACACACACTAGCAGACACACACTCACTGACACACACACTCACAGGCAAACACACTCACACTCACTAACAGACAAACACACACTCACTAACAGACTCACACTCACTGACACACACACTCACAGTCAAACACACTCACACTAACAGACACACACACTAACAGACACACACACACTCACTCACTAGCAGACACATACACACTCACTAACAGACACACACACACAGGCAAACACACACTCACTAGCAGACACACACACTCACTGACACACACACTCACACTAACAGACACACACACACACACACACTAACAGACACACACAGTCAGACACACACACTCACAGGCAAACACACTCACACTAACAGACACACACACACACTCACTAACACACACATACTAACAGACACACACACACACACACTAACAAACACACACTAACAGACATATACACACACTCACTCATATTAACACATTTTTATTTTTTTTATTTATCCCCCCCCCAGCCTCCTTACCTTTGGGAATGCTGGGAGGGGTTCTCTTTCTCCCTGGGGGTCCAACGGCTGCTGGGTGCGCGGGCTGCTGGGCGGCTGGCGAGGGAACTCTTCCTCTGAGCTGTCTGCTCAGCTCCCTCGCGCGCTGCAGAGTGAGGCTGAGAGCCGGAATATGACGTCATATTCCGGCTCCCAGCCTCACTCTGCGGCGCGCGAGGGAGCTGAACAGACAGCTCAGAGGAAGAGCTCCCTTGCCAGCCGCCCGCCAGCGCCGCCCGCCCAGCCCAGCATGTCAGTTAGCCGCAAGGCTAACAAGACATTTGCCCTGGGCATTTGGGAGTGGCGTTTTTTGCCGCCCCCTGGAAAATGCCGCCCAAGGCAAATGCCTTGTTTGCCTTGCGGCTAAAACGTCTCTGTCTCTAGGCCAAGCATGTCAAAGTCTGGCACGGGCCACATAAACAAGGTTTAAGTTTATGTGGGCTGCAAAAAAAAAAATATAACTTAAATTTTCATAGAAACATAGGTTTATTTTAAGTACAGTATAAAAAAAACGGCATCCCCCTCTACTAAACCACAGCACTCCCTCTACTAAATCCCAGTCCCCCCTCTACTAAACCACAGCACTCCACCCTGTGCCAAATCTGATCCTCCCGCTGACACACACACATATTCACTGACAGACAGACACACACACTGACACACACACTCACAGACACACACACATACTCACTGACAGACACACACACATACACTGACACACACCCTGACAGACACACACACATACATACTCACTGACAGACAGACACACACACATACAGACACACACACACTGACAGACACACATACATACTCACTGACAGACACACACACATACTCACAGACACACACACACTGACAGACACACATACATACTCACTGACAGACAGACACACACACATACTCACAGACACACACACACTGACAGACACATACATACTCACTGACAGACACACACACATACTCACAGACACACACACTGACAGACACACACACATACTCACAGACAGACACACACATACTCACTGACAGACTGACACTAAGATACAGACACACACACACTGAGACACACACACACACATACTCATGGAGAGACACACATACTTAATAACAGACACACACTCAAACAAATGTTAGAGAGTACATTTCTCAGTATGTACCATTGAGTATAAATATAAAAGAAACAAATTGAAACCAATGTGGCTTAGTGGGCAAATAAATCAAGAAATTAAAAATAAGAAAAGGGCGTGTAAAGCATTTAAATCGGACAAGAGGCATCCTATAAAAGATATAAGGAATCCAATAATGCATGCAATAAGGTGATTAGATCTCTAAACTTACAAAGTAATAGCCAGAGAGAGCAAAACCAACCCAAAAAACATTTTATAAGTACATAAATTAAAAAAAAAAAATTTTTAAAAATTCAAGTGTAGGTACACTGAAAAATGAGATGGGAGTGTTAGCTAATGAAGACAAGGAAAATACAGAAATTATAAATAACTGTTTCTCCTTAGTATATATTAGGAAATAACCTTTGGCTAGAGATATGCAAGTGATTGCTGCAGAAAACTTACAGAAAAATTGTGATTGGATGACTCAAGACAAGGTGCTGCAGCAACTAAAGAAAGTTAATACAAACAAAGCTCAGGGGCCTGACGGTATTCACCATGAGTACTTAGGGAACTAAGTGAAAATAAGTGAACTTAGGCAATCTTTCAAGATTCTTTTCTTTCAGGAATTGTACCAGAGGATTGGAGGAAGGCAGATGTGGTTCATATATTCGAAAGGGTTAAAAATCCTTGCCTGTAAATTATAGACCTGTGAGCTTAACCTATGTGGCTGGGAAAGTATTTAAAAGGTTATTAAGAGATAATATTCAGGAATTCATTGAGAAGAACATTGTATTAGCAAAAATAAGCATGGTTTTATCAAATATAGATCATGTCAAACTAACTTAATTGCATTCTACAAAGAATTAAGTAGAAGTATAGATCAGGGTGTTGCAGTGGATGTGATCTACTTGGATTTCACAAAGACGTTTTATACAGTTCCAGACAATAGCTTAGTGTTGTGATCTGCTCGGGTTTCACAAAGACGTTTCATACGGTTCCACACAATAGCTTAGTTTTCAAACTAAAAGAAATTGGTCTAGATGAAAATTATTGTACAGAGTACAGAGAGTTGTTATTAATGGTAAATTGTCAAGCTGGACAGATGTGGTAACTGGTGTCCCTCAAGGTTCTCTTCTGGGACCGCTTCTATTTAACATATTTATAAATTATCTTAAAATAAGCATTGAAAGTCATGTTTCCGTGTTTGCAGATGATACAAAACTCTGTAAAGTATTACAATGTGAGCAGAGGGATTTTGATAGATTGGGGGACTGGACACTCAAATGACAGATTAAATTTAATATAGAAAAATGCAAAGTTATGCACTTCAGGGTAAAGAATGCACAAGCAACCTACACAATAAATGATTAGGGAATTATGGAATAGCAACACACAAATAGGGTTTGGGAATTGTTATAGACAACAAACTAGGCCACAATGTGCAATGTCAATCAGCAGTGGCTAAGGCCAGTATGTTACTGTCATGTATAGAAAGGAGCATTCATTTTCAGAATGAGAATACAATTTTGCCTTTTTATAAATTACTGGTAAGACCACATCTTGAATATGCTGTGCAGTTTTGGGCACCTGTTTTAAAGAAGGATATTTTGGCACTAGAGTCAGGCTACAAAATTAATAAAAAGAATGGAACATTAAGAAATTTAAAACTCTTTGGTTTAGAAAAATGGCACCACAGTGGGGATATGACAGCATTATACAACTATATTCAGGGCCAATACAAACCATTGTCTGGAAATCTAGTCACAAACAGGACTTTACATAGGACACAAGGCCATGTGTTTAGACTGGAAGAAAGGAGATTTAGTGTAAGGCTAAGGAAAGGGTTTTTTTTTACATTAAGAACAATAAGGATATGAAATTGTCTACCTGGAGCAGTGATTTTATCAGAATCCATACAGCTGCATACTTGAAAAAACATAATATTTAGGGTTATAATTTTTAATTTGTGGAGTAATAGCTTCTTCATCCAAGGATAAATGTGATTGCCATTTAAGGGGCCCAGAAGGGTTTATTTTGCTAGTTTTTTTGCAAAAACTTGATTTATTTTGTATTCTTTTTGATCAACGGCAAAAACAGATGTGAGAAGGGCTGAACTTGATGGATGCATGTATCTTTTCAGTCTATATAATTATGTAACTGAGAATCAATTAATCGTATGTATTGGTCAATTCAGAATTAACAGGTCTTGAGAAAGTTCTTCCTGTAATTGTGAAATGCAAGGAATTCAGATTTTAGAAAATGTAAAATAAATTTAAAATTTTCCCTTCATATGTAAACTCATTTGAGCACGTCCCTCAGCACCTTATGTTCCCATTTGCCCAACTTGTCATGTTGCAACTACTTGTTGGTTAGTCTACCTATGGTACAGCGCTGTGGAATTTGTTGACGCTTTATAAATAATAGTAATAATTAAAATAATAATTCACTGTAATTTCTTGATAATTCGCACTGAATAATTCTATATATGTAAACAAACTAGAATATGCAAATGTGAATGCATATGCAGACAGAAAGACAAACACTACGTAAGATGAAAATGGAAAACACTGAATTTCCCAAATATAACATCAGGTGAATAGTAAATGCATACAGAAATACATTTTGCATACACCTCATAAAAATAATAAGGATGAAAAAATAATCATGATAATCATTTTGACCATAAGCTTCTTCTACACAATGCAACCCCTATTTTTTTCAATTTGGGTGTTAGTGGTGGTCTCTTGTTTGGGTCTCACCTCACAAAGTCTAAGGCCACCACTGACAGTCTGACTACTTAGAATGAGGAGGGGATGCATGAGCACCCTCCTGGCACCATACAGTGCACTGTTGTTATGGTGCTGGTAGTGTTCCTTTAATCAACGACAGATGAATAGCAGATGACTTATTACGTGAGAAGATACATTCAGTTATTTTTGTTCATAACATTTTAGGCTTCTGAAAAGTTGTCTTTCAATCACGTATGACTAAATGCTCACATTTCATAATCATAAAATGCCTAAAGGCTTTCATTATTTCTAGTATGTGAGACGCTTCATCCTTCTTCGAAAAAATATCTGGACCACCAAATGTGTTTCCTGTAGGGCATTGATAAATACTGAAAACAAATCTATATCTGCAAGAATGAACTTGCCTCCATTTAATGGGAAGTAAACTGAAGAATGTCAGGAAAATGCTTACATTTATTTAAACAGATTAAAGATTGATTCACCATAACAACATGTTTTAATTATTTGAATGGAAGTTCAATTTTACAGCTATTATATTGAATGATGCAATCTGGTTTTATTAATGAAACAAATGCTATATATATGTCACGTAATGAAATAAATCTATAACTTGAGGCTTCAGGATAGCCATTGTCACTTGAATGTATGAATGAATACAAATGAATGTAATTTAAAGAGAATTAACTAATTGCATAAAAGGAACTCTTTTTTGATAAACACAATGGAAATTGAATATATTGTATCCAGAAATAAAAAAAAATTGACAAATTAATTTAGGCCAAAATAATCAAGCTGAGAAAATTTTATATATGTGGTAGGCAAATAGAAATTTCAGGCTAAAAGCTTTTGATTTGGCAAATAGTTATCTGACCTTTTAAAAAAAAAACTGTAATAAAAAAGTAAAACTATTTGCTAAATACTAGTTAGGCAAAAAGATTTTGCCTAGGCAGATGGAGCTTTAAAACTAAAATAACTATTTACCTAGGCAAAAGATTTTTGCCGGAATATAAACTATTCAACTTTATGGTAAAGTCCCAACTTGTTATAGTACAAGTTGAGCTAAAACTAGCTTGAAAATTGAGAGGATGGTCAAGCAGATGGGGCAAGCAGTTTGAGTTGTTTTGCATTCTCGGTATCTTTTTGAGAAAAAAGTAAGAATTGATCTAAAAAGTATGCAAATTATACATATTACAGTAAATTGCTAAAATGCAAGTAGGTAGCAATTAATACTAAATTATGCATTAGATCCTTACAGAAAAGAGATACCAAGAGATATAAGGCCCTGACAGACTAAGCACCATATCTGTCTTTGATGTGAGCTAACAAATAACATATGTACAAAAACAGGTAGAAAGAAATAAGAACAGCAAAACATGTTCAGCACAATCCTGAGACTGGAGGTATGCGTATCCAGAAAGAACTTGTAGAACATTTCTCGTAGTGGAAGATGGAAGATCACAATGAAAGAAACAGAAAAAAGTGAAAGGAATCAGAAATCACACATTGCCAGCATTAAATCATAACCATATAAAACCCAAACATATTGCGAATCAAGTCAAACTAAACAGAGCAACTTAAGTAGAAAGTAGTTAGTGAATCCATCTTGTCAACATAGTAGTTGATACAGTTTTTTGCGATTTGACATACAAAATGAAGAGTTGACCCAGCCTTAATGATCCTAAGAGAGCGATGACCTCCACATACTGCAATAAAATTTTAGCTATGCAGAGTTGAGGAACAGCCTGAAAAAAAACAGGTTAGAAAATAAGGAAAAATCTGTTTTGGTGCACCATGAAAATAAGAACGATATGCCCCCAGGACAGAACGAGAAACCATCAACGTCAAAAGCTCTCATGTCCGCAACTTGATGGAACGAGACAAGACACAGTAAGAGTGTGATAAAGCTGAATTATCCACCCATTTATGAAGGAAACAAAGTACCAAGTCTACATCCTAAAGGTGAGAGCATTTTTGTGCCAGAAGCTAAGACAACTTAATCCCACATAAGAGTTGAAAAACCAAAGAATCCTGACCGACCGGGATCCCCAAAATGGAAATATGCGCCATCAAAATGGCTGATCGAAGAATGTTGATAGATCGGTATAACCATCCCAAGAACAGATGTGACAAAAATTTCAAGATGATGGGGACAGGTGCTGTAACGGGATCGGATCCCTCTCCTAACACCAGCTACTCCATAAGTTTCAAGCTGAGATGTAGCTCTGTCAATTCCCGGGAGCCCATGAGTCTCATAAAAGGTCCTTAGCCACTTGCGATAGGATGTTCACAGACCAGAATCCCCAGAAAGCATCCAAGCCATTAAGGGCTAGCCGATCTTGGAGTACAAGTGGGTTCTCTGGGGTTCTGCATGGGGATCTGAAAGGACAAAAGGAAATTACTTCAGGAAGAGAGTATGTGTGTGGGTCAATTCCAACAGGTCTGGAAACCATGCTTGGCTCTGCCAGAGGAGGAGGATGAGGAGAAGGGATATCCCCTGTACCCAAACCTGATAGAGAACTCTCACCAACATCTAGAACGATGAAAACGCATACACCCCTTAAGCATGCCCGTCTGTAGAAAGACATCCAACTCTTTGCATTGCAGGTCCGGGAGCCAGCTGAAGTAACTTAAAACCGATGGTTGGTCTGAGAGGCACAACGGGCCTCTCAGTGAGTACAGCATGTGAAAGATGGATTTCTTTAGCCACCAGTCACTGATGTCCCTCCAATGATGAGAGAACCAATACACCGTAAGATTGATAATCCTGGGGATGTGATAGGCAGAAGTCGTAAGTGTCCTTTGTGACCTCCCAAGGGGCCCAGGATCTGCCCCTCACCCCAGTAAGTTTATATATTGGACTGCAGAGACATTGTCCATTTATAGAAGTATACAGCAATCTGACATGTCCTTGGCCAGGCAATTTATGTGCAAGCTGGTTTCCTCATCCCCCTAAGGTCCCCCTTGGAAGACTTTGAACAGTGTTCTCCACAGCCCTAAAGACTTGCATCCAACTCCATGATGAAATATGGCGAAGACCTAAATATCACTTTGTCATTCCAGGCCTGCATGTAAAGAATCTGCCTATGTAGCTCAGTCTGGACTTTAGGAGCAAGAGGCACCAAATTGTTGCACTACTAACCTGACCATACGTACATCGCTTTCAGACACTGCATCACCTGGTAGTGTCGAGATCCAGTCAAAGAATGCAAATGACAGTCTTTTTCGAAACCAAGAAACTTGACAACCTGGGAAATGGACAATGTCGACTTCTCCCTGTTCATCACTAAACCTAAGAACTGCAGCCAGGAAGCTGAATCCCAAAATATTATTAAGTCATCCAGGTATATTAGACATCGATTGCCTTGGATCACAGATGAGCCAGGACTGGTTTAATCAGTTTTGTAAAGCACTATGGAGCCTAAATGACACCAAAGGGAAGACAGGTAAATTGGTAGGGACAATCCTGATAAACAAAGTGGAGAAACCATCAACATGTGAATGCAACGGGAACATACGCGTCCGTCAGAATGAGAAGAGTGAAGCAGTCATTCTTGAGGAAAAGATCCAATAACAGATGGATGCTTTCCATCTTGAAATGCCAATATACCACGAACGCGTTGAGTTGACGCTCATTGCTGACAGATCGATAATCCTCCGTCTTCTTGACGTGAAAGATGTTTTCGAAGAAACCTCCTGTGTCCAATGTTAACTGCACCATGCCTTTGAAAGAGAGTGTATGGATATCCTTTTCAGTGAGAGTCTTTTCTTCCTTGGAGACTCGCAATAGAGGAGTATGATGATGGAGGGTTGGTTCTGGGCTGGATATCCAGAATCAGCTGATGGCTCAGCACCTTTGCTGACCAGCACTCTCAAATACACCCCTGCCGAGTGATGGTCAAAACATCTGCTTTAGCAAGGTCTGTGCCTTGTTAAATGCGTTGAATAGGTTCATGTGCCTCATCAGCTCAGTGATGAAGGGGTCCCTGACAAGAAGTCCCTTGGCCAAAGGTCCCAGGTCTTTCAAGTTTGGCATCTATCCACAGGAGTGCGGCCTTGTTACATAGTTACATAGTTACATAGTTACATAGCTGAAAAGAGACTTGTGTCCATCAAGTTCAGCCTTCCTCAGAAATGTTGTTGCTGTTGATCCAAAAGAAGGCAAAAAACCTGGTCTGAAGCACTTCCAATTTTGCCACAAACTAGGAAAAAATTCCTTCTTGACCCCAAAATAGCAGTCAGATGTCTCCTTGGATCAATCAGCTATTACCCCACTAATTAGAAATTATATCCCTGTATGTTATGTTTTTGTAAGTATTTATCCAATTTCAGTTTAAACATCTGTATGGACTCTGACAAAACCACCTCTTCAGGCAGAGAATTCCATATCCTTATTGTTCTTACTGTAAAAAAACCTTTTCTTTGCCTTAGATGAAATCTCCTTTCTTCCAGCCTAAATGTGTGACCTCGTGTCCTATGTATAACCCTGTTTATGAATAGATTTCCAGATAAAGGTTTGTACTGGCCCCGAATATATTTGTATAAAGTTATCATATCCCCTCTCAGGCGCCGTTTTTCCAAACGAAACAGATTTAATTTTTGTAACCTTTCTTCATAACTAAAATGCTCCATTCCTTTTATCAATTTTGTAGCTCGTCTCTGGACCCTCTCCAGTGCCATGATATCCTTCTTTAGAACAGGCGCCCAAAATTGCACAGCATATTCAAGGTGTGGTCTTACCAGCGATTTATAAAGAGGCAAAATTATATTTTCATCCCGAGAATTTATGCCCCTATTTATACATGACAAAATCTTACTGGCCTTAGCAACTGCAGATTGACATTGCATATTGCTGCCTAATTTGTTGTCTATAACAATGCCCAAATCCTTCTCGTGTGTGGTTATCCCTAATTCACTACCATTTAGTGTGTAAGTTGCTTGTGCATTCTTAACCCCGAAGTGCATAACTTTGCATTTTTCTATGTTAAATTTCAGCACACAGGGTTGCATTTGTATTGCCTAGCAGGCAAAGAGAGCGCTGGGCATTCTCATATGTTATTCAGGTCTAGTTGAGTGCCCTGTGACAGAGCCAGGTCTGCAAAATACAAGATCTTTGCTAGTGGCCCAAGCATGTCCAGGAGTTTGTTTTGGGTCACATTTAAGCCCTTTTCTATCCCTTTGTGGGGAACGTGTCCCATCAGGGACATGCAAACCATGATAACATGTCAAATGCCGGTGTGTTGGCAGGGGAGTAAACGCTGAGGACATTACACTTTGAGGCGGTTTGTACTTCCTATTCCAGTAACTTCATGAGCCAGAAATGGATGAACCTGGCAATATATTCTGACAGGCTCCACTTCAATGACCTGGGGTGTCTAAAATATCTTGGATCCAACAATGGTACTCCCTGTGTATCCAGGAACATCTGTTCTCAGCCTGTGCAAAGAACTTGTGTGCATAACCCCAGTAGTACATCATGGGGCTCACCACAGCCTGCACCTACAATCACTCATATGTGAATATAAAAAATAAAACATGTGAACTAATAAAATACCAACACAATTGTGCCACCACTGGCTGCCACACGCGGCAAGAAAAAAACAGGTTAGAAGAGCCAGTAGGCTCGAGATTGAAGGAGTAAGGCAGTAAAAAGGGGTAAGAAAGAGGAAAAAAACAAATAAGTTACAAGTGGGACAGAGGGTAGACAGGTGGACAAAGTCACAAAATAAAATATACCAAATGAGAAAATAGCAATTTTAAGCAAGATATATAACACTAAATTCAAAGTAAGAACAATAAGGGCAATACTCTGACCTGTGCAGCAATGCAGGGCCAGCAAAGAAAAAAGAGGTGCTCGGGCTGTCAGGGCCTTATATTTCCTGGTATCTCTTTTCTGATTGGTTGTTAGTTTTATATTTGATCAGTGTTGTTGGGATTCCGTAAAGAGAGTTAAATACAAAAGATAAAGCCTCCAGTCATGCGGTAAAATCAGAACTGAATTGGGTTATATTTCTTTTACATATTCCATTGAAGTTGTATTTTCTATGGGAAAAAAATAAAGTGAGATTTGCCTTGTATTGTTTTAAAAAAATATGTTTAGGATAAAGTCGAAGTATGTTGCACTCTAAATTTCAATATTTAAATGAACAATTATTCTTGAAGAATCTGTTTGCACATTTCCTAAACAATGTGTTGACAATATCACCAAAGTATTATTTTGCAAGTATAATGTTCACGATTGTCATATGCAAATATTGAGTGCACTAGGATTGTTCATTTGTAATTTGCAAACGCAGATGGCTACTAAGCCCACAAATTCACCTGTTAAGATAAAGATGTGCAAATTAGAAAACTGCATTCTTATGATAATCATTTATTATAAACATTTCCATTTAGTCACAAGGGATATGCATGGGTTTGTATTCCATACATATATAATGGAAAAAAATAATGCTTTTACATATTCTCCGGTACTCATTTATATTGTTATAATCACATTTGACTCATCAGCATCTTTGCAATGTGTTCGGGAAAGAAGCATCTCTACAATATGTATCTTGTCAAAGAATTTTTGACAAGCATTTATAAGTTGTCTTAATTGTGATGCCTCACGAATGATGATGTAAGCAACATAAACTGTGGCCAGTCACAGTTTTTATTGCTGGAACTTACATTTTACAGATCAAGTGGAAAAAAATCTGTGACATATAAAGGAGAACAATATAATTAGAAACAAAACAATACAGGATCCCTTTCATATAATAAACAAAAGGTTAATTAAATTGCAAGCAATGGCAGCTGTGGAATTCAGGGAGGCTTTCCTGTGACTGCTGATTCATCTATTTCTTTGTTATCAGAGCACGCATTCTGTCAGCAAGTCAATAGCACTTTAAGAAGAATTGAAATACCAGGATTTTTTTCATTGAAGAGCTGAGATTAGTTATGTGATATTTGAGAATATTTGCAGATTTGTGGTATTCTATATCATTCAATCTGGTGTTCAAGACATCATATATCTAAACATTCTAGTAGCTGCTACAGTAGTTCAGTTTTTTTTTATAAAAGAAAGATGAGTCAAATCAACTGTGTATAATATTGTATAAAGTTTATATACAATATTATATTATAAAGGGGGAAATGTAACAATACATGAGACAATTACAAAACGTTACAAGAACAATAGGTTAATGAGGACCCTGCTCAAACGAACTTACAATCTAAAGGAGGCGAAGTATAAAATTTCTTTTTTTTTTTGGTACCTTGGATTGAACTCCGAATCACGAAAAACAAACCAAATCTCATATATATACTCCGCCCCCCCCACTGTGTATATATACACAGTGGGGGGGGAGGGGAGTATTTAATCTCCTACTGATTTTAAACGTTTGCCCACTGACAAAGAAATGACCAGTCTATAATTTTAATGGTAGGTATATTTTAACAGTGAGAGACAGAATAAAAAAAAAATCCAGAAAAACGCATGTCAAAAAAGTTATACATTTATTTACATGGCAATGAGTAAAATAAGTATTTGACCCCTTCGACTTAGTACTTGGTGGCAAAATCCTTGTTGACAATCACAGAGGTCAGACGTTTCTTGTAGTTGGCAACCAGGTTTGCACACATCTCAGGAGGTATTTTGTGCCACTCCTCTTTGAAGATCCTCTCCAAGTCATTAAGGTTTCGAAGCTGACATTTGGCAACGCGAACCTTTAGCTCCCTCCACAATATTTTTATGGGATTAAGGTCTGGAGACTGGCTAGGCCACTCCAGGACCTTAATGTGCTTCTTCTTGAGCCACTCCTTTGTTGCCTTGGCTGTGTGTTTTGGGTCATTGTCATGCTGGAATCCACGACCCATTTTCAATGCCCTGGCTGAGGGAAGGAGGTTCTCACCCAAGATTTGATGGTACAAGTTCATATGGAGCTAATGAGTGCAATGCCCAAACAGAATTATAATTATAAATAAATATATATATATATATATATATATATAATTATTATTTTTAACCACTACATAATTCAGTGCCATGTCATAGGTGGACAAACAAATAAATAGTTGCAGCAAGACAAGTTAGGCATACAGGAACAGAAGGTACTGAGGGCAGTGGCGGATCCAGAGCCTGATCTCGGGAGGGGCACTTGTAGATTATTTAAATAAATAATCCAGGCACAATAACCACTACAGCTCAGTGTAGTAGTTATGGTGTCAGTAGTGCCAGGATTCCACCCCAGAGTAAGTAGTCATACCATTTAAGAACAGTTTGACAACTTACCTGGGGTCTGCTGGGATATAGGGTGCAGTGGTGTGTGTTAAGGGTGAAGTGTGTGAGTGCGGCAGTGTATGTCAGGGACAGTGTTTGTGGGGCAGTGTGTGTATGGGGACCGTGTTTGTGGGGCAGTGTGTGCGTAGGGGGGCAGTGTGTGTATGGGGATAGTGTATGGGGGGCAGTGTGTGTATGGGGACAGTGTGTGTATGGGGCAGTGTGTGTATGGGGGACAGTGTTTGTGGGGCAGGTGTGTGTATGGGGACAATGTTTGTGGGGCAGTGTGTGTGTATGGGGGGCAGTGTGTGTATGGGGACAGTGTTTGTGGGGCAGTGTGTGTATGGGGAGGCAGTGTGTGTATGGGGACAGTGTTTGTGGGGCAGTGTGTGTATGGGGACATGTTTGTGGGGCAGTGTGTGTATGGGGACAGTGTTTGTGGGGCAGTGTGTGTATGGGGGGCAATGTACGTATGGGAACAGTGTTTGTGGGGCAGTGTGTGTATGGGGACGCAGTGTGTGTATGGGGACGCAGTGTGTGTATGGGGACAGTGTTTGGGGGCAGTGTGTGTGTATGGGGACAGTGTGTGTATGGGGACAGTGTGTGTGGGGCAGTGTGTGATGGGACAGTGTTTGTGGGGCAGTGTGTGTATGGGGACAGTGTTTGTGGGGCAGTGTGTGTATGGGGGCAGTGTGTGTATGGGGACAGTGTGTGTATGGGGGCAGTGTGTATATGGGGACAATGTTTGTGGGGAAGTGTGTGTATGGGGGCAGTGTGTGTGTATGGGGACAGTGTTTGTGGGGCAGTGTGTGTGTGTGGAGGCGAATGTATGGGGACAGTGTTTGTGGGGCAGTGTGTGTATGTGGGGCGCAGTGTGTGTATAGGGACGCAGTGTGTGTAATGGGCTGCAGTGTGTGTAATGGGGGGGCAGTGTGTGTAATGGGGGCAGTGTGTGTATGGGGGCAAAATATGCATTATGGGGACAGTGTTTGTGGGGCAGTGTGTTTATGGGGGGCAGTGTGTGTAATGGGGGGCATGTGTGTGTATGGGGGCAGTGGTTGTATGAGGGGCAGTGTGTGTATGGGGGCAGTGTGTGTAATGGGGGGAGTGTGTGTATGGGGGGCAGTGTGTGTGTATGAGGGGCAGTGTGTGTGTATGGGGGGCAGTGTGTGGTATGGGGGGGCAGTGTGTGGTATGGGGGGGCAGTGTAGTATGGGGGCAGTGTGTGTGGTATGGGGGGCAGTGTGTGGTATGGGGGGGCAGTGTGTGTAATGGGGGGGAGGAGGCTTTTAAATAATATTTTTTTTTTATTTTTCTTACCTTTACTGGGGAGGAGGGGGGACATATTTCTATCCCTGGTGGTCCCAGTGGTGATTCCCTGGTGGTCCAGTGTGGAGAGTGAGCTCTATCCCGCGCTCCCGGGCTAGAGTTCACTCTCGCGAGATTTGGAGCGTTGCCATGGTAACCGCTGCAACGCTCCAAATCTCACGAGAGGAGGACCTGGAGGAGCTGCAGCCTGAGCTCCGGGTCCTCCCTCTCACTCTCTCCCTCCGCCGCCGGCCGCCAGCACAGTGCCTGCGGACTGGGGAGGGAGAGCTCTGATCTTCCTCCCCGGTCCGCAGGCACATTGCACGGCTGGCAGGGGAGGGAGACCGGCGGATTTCTCGGGGGGGGCAATTGCCCCGTTGCCCCCCCCCCGGATCCGCCAATGACTGAGGGCCTTGCAGAAATTAACTTACATTTTAAGAGATTAACTATATGGAAGAATGTATGGTCCCTTCTTCAGCCTGTGTACCGGACTACTTTACTTGGTCCATATGTTCTTGATACCATAGAGTGCTATGTAAGGCTTTCCAAGTTAGGTGGGAGCCTACAAAGACTAGGCCAAAACATTACAGTAAATGGATAAGCAAGTGGCTGCTATATTGTGGCTCTAGTCAGATTGTAACATTTTCAACTAACAGTGATATCTAAAATAAATTACCGTATATACTCGAGTATAAGACGAGTTTTTCGGCACATTTTTTGTGATGAAAAACCCCCACTCGTCTTATACTCGAGTCACTGTCTGTATTATGGAAACTTACATTGCCATAATACAGACCAGAACCACCGGGCTCATTACAAGCCCGACGGTCCTGTGGGGGGCTGGCAGAGAGCTGTAACTTACCTTTCCTGCAGCTCCTGTCAGCTCCCTTCTCCTCCGTGCAGCTCCCCTGTCAGCTCACACTGTAAGTCTCGCGAGAGCCACGGGGTCAGAGCGTTGCCTCGGGTTACCGGGGCAACGCTCCACGCGGCACTCAGACCGCGAGACTTACTGTGTGAGCTGACAGGGCAGCTGCACGGAGGAGAAGGGAGCTGACAGGAGCTGCAGGAAAGGTAAGTTACAGATCTCTGCCAGCCCCCCTCCTGCACAGTAAACACCACTGGACCACCAGGGAATAATGTAGCCCCCCCTCCCTGGCCAGCTAACAAGCAGGGAGGGGGGAGGAAAATAAATAAAGATTTAAATAATATTAAAATAAAATAAAAAATATAAATAATAAAAAAATAATAATATTAATTAGAAAAATAATAAAAATGCCCACCCCCCCCCCCACCAAGGCTCTGCATCACATACACAAACACACTCTGTATCACATACACACACTGCATTCATACACACACACACACACACACACTGCATTCATACACACACTGCATTCATACACACACACACACTGCACTCATACACTGCATTCATACACACACACTGCACTCATACACATACACACACACAAACTGCATTCATACACACACACTGCACTCATACATACACACACACTGCATTCATACACACACACTGCACTCATACACACACACTGCATTCATACACACACACACACACACTGCATTCATTATATACACACACTGTAAATAAATATTCAATTAATATAATTTTGGGGGGATCTAATTTTATTTAGAAATTTACCAGTAGCTGCTGCATTTCCCACCCTAGTCTTATACTCGAGTCAATAAGTTTTCCCAGTTTTTTGGGGTAAAATTAGGGGTCTCGACTTATATTCGGGTCGACTTATACTCGAGTATATACGGTACCTTGAATTACATGCTACCTATTTTTTTTTATTATTTCTGTATGAAAAGCATTCAATAGGACATTTTTCATTCAAGATTGGAGAGTCAAACCAGAAGGTTTTCGGGAAATGGATGGCAGTCTTAAATGAAGAGGACGAGACACAATACAGCGATACATTGACGAGATGAAAATGTCCTTGGAGAGGACAGAATGTAAAAGTATATACAAGTTGAGGCAGACCACCAGAAAGAAGGCAGCTGCTTCTGTGCTCAGTTTTTCCTGGTTGAAATCACATTGCTATGCAAGGGACTTTATTTGTACCTACAGCTGGCCAGATACTTTAAATCTGAAGGGGAACTCTTTAAATTCTGCCAGAATTCACACCGCTTTAACCACTTTCAGGTTAAAAAGAGTGACATTAATGCACATCAAGATATTCTGTAATAGCTTTGACTACTCAACTGGCAACTAGAGCCTTCTCACAAAATAACAAATATTTCCAAACAAGAAAGGGGTGCTCATCAGATCTGTACTCAGATTACACAGTTTGTATGCTCCCTGCAAACAAAGGTGAGTCTATTGTTGCTATAGACTAATGAACTCCAAGCACCATAAGTACTAGACCTCACTGTAGACGAGTGCTCTGGCACCCACCATTCTAAGTAGTAAAACCATTCTTACCTGGGGACACCCAGGTGTCACTACCCTCATCCATTATTTCTAACGCAGAGACAAAATAGAAAGCCAGAGAGCTGCTGATTGCTCTGAGCCAATGACCGAAGCCTTGCATGACTGGTGTTAAGTCAGACAGAGAGACACTCTTTTAGAAGTAGTGAAGTATGTAAACAGTACCCAGTGGACCCCAGGTAAGAAGTGAAACTGCTCTAAAATGGTTTGACTACTACAATGGTGGAGGGGGAGAGGGGGTTGCATGGCACTAGTGGCATAATAGCCTCCACAGTGCTGTGTTGTAGTTATAGTGCTTAGAGTATTCCTGCAATTCTCTGATGGCCTCAATATTAAAAACATCATAATAGTTAAATAGTTTTCAAAATATTAAATCATTTTAAAAGCTTAACCAAAAATATTAAATTAGAGCCATAGCCATTAATCTTAAATCTTTACTCTGTTGCTGTTAAAGTAAAATAAGGAAGTAATAAAAACACAATCTCTGTATCTCTGTATTATTGGGGTCCAGGAGACCCACACTTACCTTTCAGGTCTGCAGTAAATTGTGCTTTTGAAAGTTTAAACTTTGGTTTTTAACTGCTATGCCAATATATTATTACATGCAAAAATTATAAAATACAAAATTGCAATCACAATGTGCTGTTTGTTATTGGCTATGGTAACAATTACTAGTGGTGCAATACTAATCTCTATCAGTTGTTATTGATTACAAAACTTACTGCATATATTTAGCAACAAGGTTAGAAATGAGACCTATAATGCCTACATGTGTTGTGTGTTTACAAACCTGTTGGGGTTTTTCTGTCTTTTAGGGCTCAGTGAACAAACTAAATTCCAGAAGCAATAAACTGTATAACTGACTGGTCTTGACTGTTTTTGTGAGACAAAGAAGTAACATGTTTTCTAAATGTGGTGACAGAAAAGTAGAATTATTAGTAAACTATGTTCCTCCTGAGGCATGCAGCATGGCCCCATCACATTCACTACAGAATAGTCAAAATCTGGTGGACTCCCTGTTAGAGTGACAAATGTTTAAAATTAAGAACAGACACAAAGCGACACTTTAATTTTTTTAAATTTTTATTTCTGTTTTCTTTTCCTCTTGCCATTTATACATCCCCTCTTGCCAGTTGCATTTATTTATATATATTACCTTTCCTTTCTTCTACTGGATCCCTAGGTGCTGTCATGTTGCGTCCATCAAGTTCAGCCTTCCTCACATTTGTTTTTTGCTGTTGAGCCAAAAGAAGGCAAAATAAACCCAGTTTGAAGCACTTCCTATTTTGCAACAAGCTAGGAAAATTTATTCTTGACCCCAGAATGGCAGTCAGATTTATCCTTGGATCAAGCAGTTATTACCCTACATTGAAAGAGTCTGGTTTCCGCGCTAAGCACTCTGTGGAAATGGCACTGACCAAAGTATCCAATGATCTACTCGCTGCAAAATCTTGTGGTCACTACTCTATCCTAATTCTCCTTGACCTGTCTGCGGCTTTTGACACTGTTGATCATCAACAGCTTCTTCTCATCCTCCGCAATATCGGTCTACAAGATACTGCTCTCTCCTGGTGCTCCTCCTACCTCTCCCAGCGCTCTTTTAGTGTTTCTTTCTCTGGCTCTGCTTCTTCTCCCCAACTCCTCTCTGTTGGTGTTTCCCAAGGTACAGTCCTTGGTCCCCTACTGTTCTCCATCTATACTGCCTCCCTTGGTAAACTCATTAGCTCCTTTGGCTTCCAATATCATTTCTATGCAGATGACACGCAAATCTACCTGTCCTCCCCTGATCTCTCCCCATTCCTCTTGACTAGTGTCTCTGACTGCCTTTCTGCTATTTCTAACTGGATGGCTGCCCACTTCCTTAAACTAAACTTGACCAAAACTGAAATTCTGGTCTTTCCTCCCTCAAGTGTTGTTACTCCTGTGTCTGTCTCCCTCCAAGTCAACGGTGCTACCATCAGCTCCACCACGCAGGCTCGCTACCTAGGTGTCCTCTTTGACTCCGACCTCTCCTTCAAGTCTCATGTTCAATCTATCGCCAAATCCTGTCATTTCTATCTCAAAAACATTGCGCGCATCCGCCCCTACTTAACACCAGATGCGACTAAGGTGTTGGTCCATTCCACTGTCCTTTCTCGCCTTGACTACTGTAATCCACTTCTCAGTGGTCTTACGTGCTCCCAACTTGCGCCATTACAGTCCATAATGAATGCGGCGGCGAGGCTCATCTTCCTGTCCGCCCGCACCTCCCATGCCTCACCCTTCTGTCAGTCCCTCCATTGGCTTCCTATAAAATGTAGAGCTCAATTAAAAATTCTGGTTCTTGCTTTCAAATTTCTACATAATGCTGCTCCCACCTATCTATCCTCCCTTAAACACAAGCATGTCCCGTCGAGGCCCTTACGATCTGCTGAAGACTTACGTCTATCTTCTGTCCGTACTCCCATCTCTGATGCTCGCCTTCAAGATTTCTCGAGGGCTGTACTGTTCCTGTGGAACTTGCTTCCCTTCTCTGTTAGATGCTCACCCAGTCTCCACTCTTTCAAAAAATTGTTAAAAACCCACTTCTTCATAAAAGCGTATCAATTAAACTGTTAATAGCTCCCAACTGATTCCTCTTCTGCAGCTGTCACTAGTCTGATACTATCGCTACCTTTTGGTGTCATTTTACCCCACTCTCTCTAGTATGTAAGCTCATTGAGCAGGGCCCTCAACCCCTCTGTTCCTGTGTGTCCAACTTGTCTGGTTACAGATACACGTATGTTCGTCCACCCATTGTAAAGTGCTGCGGAATTTGACGGCGCTCTATAAATATCATAATAATAATAATAATAATATCCTTGAATATTCTGTTTTTGTAAGTCTCCAACTAGTAGCTGTTTGAACTGTATGGACTCTGATAAAACCACTTCTTCATGCAGAGAATTCCACATCCTAATTGTTCTAACAGTAAAAAAAACATTTTCTTTGCCTTAGACGAAATCTTCTTTCTTCCAGTCTAAACACATGACCTTGTGTCCTATGTAAAGTCCGGTTTGTGAATAGATTTCCACACAAAAGTTTGTATTGGCCCTGAATATATTTGTATAATGTTATCAAATCCCCTCTCAGGCAACGTTTTTCTAAACTAAAGAGGTTTAAATGTGTTAACCTTTCTTCATAGCTGCTATGTTCCATTCCTTTTATTAATTTTGTAGCCCTTCTCTGCACTTTTTCTTTAGAACAGGTGCCCAAAATTGCACAGCATATTCAATATGTGGTTTTACCAGTGATTTATAAATAGGCAAAATAATATTCTCATCCCGAGAATGAATGCCCTTTTACATGCATGACAAGTGCATAACTTTGCATATTTCAACATTAACTTTCATCTGCCATTTGAGTGCCCAGTCCCCCAGTCTCTTTAAATCCCCAGCAAAGTAATATCGTCAGCCAATGTTTATTGCTTTGCATTGTTTTCTTTTTTCTTGCAGCACATGATTCATTTGGAATTAAAACGATAAGTAAGACAATAGTCTACAAGAGTACTATTTTTAAATATATTTGTTTTCTTATGGGAAAGGAAAGCTGTTGCTACATTTTATAAATAGAACATGAAGAGATTGGCAAAGCTCACAGTAAATGTTTTCCTTTACTGTTGTTTTAGTCAGCATAATCATAGTTGACCCAAGGGAAAAATAACAAGGGGTGCTCACATAGTCACCCAAAATTAATTTACTTCATATGTAGCAAATTAGATTTAAAATGTACTATTATATACATCATTCTCAGTACAAATATGGTTCTAGGCCGGCATATCCTTTCATCCATTTACCTGCCAGGTACTCTCTGTTTGCTGGTCCAGTTTTGAGTTGCTTCCGATGGTGCAATGTAAAGTACTTTTTCAAAAATTCTAAACTGACCAAACAGAGACCAGTGACATCATAGGACATACTGATTTAAATGGTAAGGCCGTAGGAGGGCAACAACCCAGCAGCAGGACCGCTACCTCTGCCTTTGTGCAAGGAGGAACATAAGGAGCACTGCCAGAGCACTGCAAAATGACCTCCAGCAGGCCACAAATGTGCATGTGTCTGCTCAAACGGTCAGAAACAGACTTTATTAGGGTGGTATGAGGGCCCGACGTCCACAGGCGGGGGTTGTGCTTACAGCCCATTTTTTTGAGCAGTGTATATTTACACAATGTCTTAGTCTATGACTGTATGACTATGTGTCTATATCACTCTTCTATATGTAGTAATCATTAATTGTGATAGTTTGAATTATTCAAGTCTTTCATATCAATGGTTGCTAGTATTTTTCACGTTATATTTCATACCACTAAAACTTTATGTCTCTTTCAGCTTAATGCATCACAGCAAGTCCGTCTGAGTCAAGCATCCACAGTCTACTCGTGGTTCACAGTTCCAATGGATTTTACAATTGAGCACATCTGGGACATCATGTCTCGCTCCATCCACCAACGTCACGTTGCACCACAGACTGTTCAGGAGTTGGCAGATGCTTTAGTCCAGGTATGGGAGAAGATCCCTAAGGAGACCATCCGCCACCTCAGGAGCATGCACAGGCATTGTAGGGAGGTCATACAAGCACGTGGAGGCCACACATACTACTGAGCCTCATTTTGATTTGTTTTAAGGACATTACATCAAAGTTGGATCAGCTTGTAGTGTGTTTTTCCACTTTAATTTTGAGTGTGACTCCAAATCCAGACCTCCATGGGTTGAAAAATTTGATTTCCATTTTTTCATTTTTGAGTGATTTTGTTGTCAGCACATTCAACTATGTAAAGAACAAAGTATTTCAGAAGAATATTTAATTCATTCAGATCTAGGATGTGTTATTTTTGTGTTTCCTTTATTTTTTGAGCAGTGTATATACCATGACAGTAGTAAAAGAACAACCCCAAGTACTGAGTTGGATGAAAACCAGTGAATGTAACCATATGTGAGCCATCCCCACAATATATATCAGCAATGACTCCTGTCATTATTAAAATTAAGATTATTAGTACACATAATTAGACGATGGCGTAATGACGTAACCTATTCCAAGCGTTCACGTGGAACGTATAGCCAACGAACTACATGTCAGGATTACAAGTTGATCATGCAGAACTGTGTCACGCCTAGGACTAAGGATAACGTCTAACCGGACCTTAGAATGGCCGGACTTAACATATCCAAGAAAAGTCTAAATACTTGCCGAGGTCAGGAACACAGAATCAGACACAACAATGAGGAAAAGCCAAAAGTCAAGGATACCAGAATTCAGGGAAGTCAAAACGAAGCCAAAGTTAAATACCGGAAAATCAAGATCTGGAACACACTCTCGGATTACCATCAGGATGAAACCACGACAGGGCAATGAGAAAAAGGAGAATTGGGTTTAAATACCCCTCCTGTGGATCTGATTGGCTGTAACTGGCCTTTGACCCCCAAAAGCAATTACCAGGTTTCCATGCGCATGACTGCTGCTCAGCACAAACTCTCCTGTGGATCTGATTGGCCATGACCGGCCTTTGACCCCAAAAGCAATTACCAGGTTTCCATGTGCATGATTGCTGCTCGGCACAACTTTTCCTGTCAGGACGGTAATGCTTCTCAGCACAACTTTTCCTGTCAGGACGATAAATGCCATTAACCACATTTTTATGTGCAGAAGAATACGTGACATTACCCCCCACCTGAAGACCGCCCACCGGGTGGGCAGGACCAGGTTTGAGAGGAAACTTGACGTGAAAAGAACGAATTTTACGGCCAGCATGGATATCAGAAGCCGAAACCCAAGAATGGTCAGCAGGCCCATACCCCCTCCAATCAACCAAATACTGTAAGGAACTACATGAAAACCTGGAATCAATGTGTACTGATTGCAAACAAGCGGTTTGATCAAGGACACATGAAAAGTATTAGGTATACGTAAGGATGCTGGAAGGGCCAGAGAATAAGAAATAGGGTTGATTCTCCTAACCACACGAAAAGGACCAAGGAACCTCGGAGCAAACTTCATGCTGGGAACCTTCAACCTGATGTTGCGTGAGGATAACCAAACCCGATCACCCACCTGGTAAACTGGATTGGCACTCCGCCATTTATCCGCATGAAACTTAAAGCGAGCAGCTTCAGTTTCAAGAGCGGCGTGAACCTTAGTCCAGGAATCATGAATAGAGGTAAGGTGATCATCCAGAGTAGTGATAGCTGTAGAAGAAAACAGAGCAGGGAGAACAGCAGGATGACGACCCGTATTTACAAAAAACGGACTGTGCCCAGATGAGCCATGGGTAGCGATATTCCTTGCAAACTCAGCCCACGGCATTAATTCAAGCCCAGATACACTGTGTGCTATTCACGAAGCAACGTAAATACAGCTCAAGTGATTGGTTAGCTCTTTCAGCCGTACCATTAGTTTGGGGATGGTAAGCAGAGGAAAATGACAATTCAATGCCCAACTGTTTATTGAATGCCCTCCAGAACCGTGACACAAATTAGGAACCCCTGTCAGACACAATATTTTGAGGAATACCATGTAGCCTAACAATATCGCGTATAAATATGTGCACCAGGTCCTGAGACGATGGCAATTTTTTAAGTGGAGTAAAGTGTGCCATTTTTGGAAAAAAGGTCAACTACCATGAGGATGGATGTATACCAATTGAAACTAAGCAGTTCAACAATGAAATCCATCGAAAAGTTATACCATGGGATACTGGGTATGGGAAGTGGCTGTAACAATCCACACAGAAGTTTATGAGGAACTTTTGAAACTGGACAGGCAGAGCAGGCTTCTACATAATCTTTAATATCCCTCCTGAGTGACTCCCACCAAAATGACGGATACAGTTTTATTAATACCCGGATGCCCAGCGGTCACATTGTCATGGAATACCTTAAGCACCTCTTTCCTCTCAGGCAATGGAATAAACAATTTACCTTGAGGTTTGTTGCAAGGTGCCTGGGGCTGAGCTGCTATGATAGCATGGAGCAAAGAGGACGATAAACAAAGGACAGTTGATGCAATAATACACTCAGGAGAAATAATAGGGGATGTCTCTTGTTCTAGATCTGATTCAACGTCAAATTGCCAAGACAAGGCATCAGCTTTAACGTTCTTAGAACCAGGTCTGTAGGTAAATGCCATTAACCACATTTTTATGTGCGGATGAATACGTGACACTATGGGAGCACGCCTCGAGAGACCCAAGCTCGTAGAGAAAACGAGGAGACGCTGTACAATCGTTATGAAAAATATACACTAAGAATCTGAAAACCCGCTACATACAAAGCTGGACAGTCTGCCCCGAAACTGGAACGCTTGAGAGTGCAGCGGTTTAGGAGGGGAGAAAGGAGGAAGTCTGCGACTTAACACAGGCTGAATTCAAGGTTCGCTACACTGGATACAATCCATCTAAAAGGAACTGAGTAACCTTTGTAAGGGAAAGGAAAGGAGGAGAAAGGGAAGGGAATGAGTAAATAAGAGAGGAGAAAGGGGGGAAGAATATAATGATTTATTAGTATTATTTGATTATATATCTGTTTTGTTTTGTTAGTACACCTGGTACTAAAGAAAATAGGAACACACAAAGGTTGGAAAAAGAGTAATGAGAAAATTCATGTATATTAAAACACTCATAGAGAAATAAGAATACGGAAGTATAGAAAATGATATAAGCTATAGATACCATATTTTGATTGACAAATATCACACTTGGAATAAAGGGTTAGTAATGGGGAGAGAGGAAGCGAAGGAAGAGTTAAATGTTTCCACATATGGTGAAGGGAAGGAAAGATCTAGACAATAAATATCACATAAAGATTGATATGGTTAACAGAGGAAATCAAAACAAAAAATTCACAGAATGCTAATGATTTTGGGAGAAGAATAGTGGTTAGATGGGAGAATAGTCACTATAATAATAACTGTAAAACGTTGGATCATAAAATGTCTATATATTTTGGTTAAAGTTTTTTTTATTTTGTTCTATGAAGGTGTCAGGGAAGAAAGGACAGAGAAATAAAGAAAAGGAAAGATGAAGAGGGCAAAAAGAAATAAAGTAAAAACACACAACACACTATAGAAGAAGGATAGAAGAGGAAGGGAAGATAGTGAAGAGGGAGTAAGGGGAAATTTATAGAAATAGAAGGGACGACAACTATAGTCACATGAGTAAAACGTAGATTTTACAAGATTTTACAAACCAGAATGGTGAAATATTTACACACTTATTGAGGTTAACAGTTGAACAGAGAGTATATAAATGAATGGTTACCCCAAGACATATATAATTGAGGATCCATATATGCATATTTGTAAATTATTGATCTATATATGTTTGTTAGGGTTTTTTTTCTACTTCTCTCTTTCCTTCCCTCCTCTTTGCCCGTTACCGGACTCTACCCTCTCTTTTGCTTCCTCCCCTTAGACACAAGGGGGGGGGAGTAGGTGAGTTGGGGGGAGGGGAAACTGAGAATAAGACAAGAAAGAAATTATGAAGTATTAAAGAACAACGTTAAAGAAATATGTCAAACATACCCCAAATCTCTCACTATCTCGTAGAGAAACCGACAAACATATAGATGTACGAAGATTTAAGAAACCCAGCAGCTGGAAGCAGCAAAACATGGGTCTCGAACTCCATAGTGTTAAATTAGAGGGGCAAAGGTTTAAAAATAATATCAGGAAGTATTACTTTACTGAGAGGGTAGTGGATGCATGGAATAGCCTTCCAGCTGAAGTGGTAGAGGTTAACACAGTAAAGGAGTTTAAGCATGCGTGGGATAGGCATAAGGCTATCCTAACTATAAGATAAGGTTAGGGACTAATGAAAGTATTTAGAAAATGGTACCAGATTATGCTTAAAATTATATATTTATATACACAAGGATTAAATTCACCCTTTAAAAGATCATCAATCTTTAACTATCGGTAAAAAGAACGGGCACAAATAATTGTTTTACAAATAAAAATTGGTTAAATACAGATACGTTAAGATTTATACCAGATAGGTATTCAAAATAAATATGTGCGTCTTTAGAGAATAAAAAGAAAAGTAGGGTAGCTTTGCTGATATCCAGAGATCTTGATCTGCAGATAATATATCAAGAAACAGATCCAGAGGCTAGATTTATAATTATCATATGCAAAATACAAGATCAGCTTTATATTATTGTAAATATATATGCTCGAAATAACCAAACTATAAAATTCATAAATAACATTTTTATGAAACTTGATAGGATCAAACAAGGAATAGTAATAATAGGTGGAGACTTTAATTGTGCACCAGATCCAAAGATGGTCGGCCCGATCACTTCCGCCAACTAACACTGTCCACCAATTATATTTGAAAGTGAAATTTGACCAATAACACATTACACACTCCATATGCATATCATTAAGGTTAACAACAGCGACCTTTGAAGCCCTGTCATTGGACATATATCAATAAAGACAATTAAAAGGGAAGGACTACTAGTGACTAAAAAATGGAAGATTCTGAGGACCACAATTACAGCTGAATGAGGAAGCTTTTTGAGAGTGAAACGCATGTTGGCTATCTACCTAAAGACTTTTTTATTATTGCAAGTATATTTTAAATGTCATTGTTTACATTCAAATATATTTTTGTATTTTAATTTTATTTTATCAAAGTAATTTTATCCAAGTCATTTTGGAGCCTGCAGGAATCTTCACAGGGGTTGTGCCATCACCACAAAATCAACACAATACCCGCACACCTCAGAGCCGAGATTACTAGGCTAAGAACAAGGTGAGCACCCCATTTGTTTCTTGTTTACATTTCCACCTCCGGTCTTAACAGACTACACATTGACTTGTTTCTTTTATGTTTTCTTCATGAGAAACGCTTCACAATGAATCGGAGGTGTGGTGCTGCCATAAAAGCACACCAGCTTGATTACGGAGCAAGTACTCACACACAGGCTCCTTTAAATGTGAGTGTCCTGACTATAATATTATATACTGTGTTCTATTTTAAGTACCATCTGCACTATAGTGTATCCTTCGTCTTTTATTCTTTTACATTTATCCTATACCAAACTTTTAATTAAGTTACGTGTGGTAAGTTTATTCCCCATACACATAATTTGTTCAGCGCTCCACTTGTAGGTGTAAGTTTTCACTTACACCGGTCTATAATCCTCTACTATCATTTTATCCCAAAACATAGACAATATAAAAAGTCAAATAAACCTTATATTGAGAATACAAACAATTAGAAATATGGAATTCCTGAAATTCAAATGGTACTATAGAGTTAATTTGGCTTATAAAATGTTAACAAAAAAAAGTTAAGGGGAAAAAAACTACAAATTTTATCCACAAAATTATAACTGAAGAGGGCCCACAACTTACTCCTCAAAAATAGGAGAAGCATTTAACCGCTTTTATCAAAATTAATATAATTCTTTGATCACGAGAAATAGCCTAGAAAATTCTCTAGAAATAAAAAAGATGAAAACTGTAATAAAAGAGCATCTAAAAGACTTAAATACCCCTTTTACAGAAAGAGAAATATCAATAGCGATTTATTTATAAAAAAAAAAAAAGATAAAACACCTGGCCCAGATGGCTTCCTAAATATATTTTACAAAACATTCAAAGACGATATCATTAAGAAAATAACCAATGCATTCAACGAGATGGTAAAACAGAAGTCTCTACCAGAAGAAATGTTATGTGCAAACATTATCCCTATTTTAAAACCATAAAAGAACCCAAATTTAGTAATAAGAAAATAGAGGCCGTAAAGGAATCAATATTCCGTCCAACACATGAATTGAATTCCAAGCGAGGTAACATTTCCTTGTTCCTGGGGCCAATGAATCCCAGAGGATATCTCTAGCTAACGACGATAGGTTGTCGGTACACCAAGCACCCCTGAAAGACTCCAAGCTACTAAAGAGAGATGTCCTTCTTGTAGCATGGGGTGAGGATTCCCCATGGGGTCCGTGAGCAACATCCGATCGTCCGGCAGTAGCAGAGGATCTTGGCATGACAGTCCTAGGACATCCAGAAACCAAGGTTGACTCGGCCACCGGGGGTCACCAGGAGGATTGCCACTTTCTGCAATATGATGAAATGGATCTCTTTCACAATCATTGCGAATCGTCGGATTCGCAGGAATGCATCTACCGCTGAACCCTCTGGGTCTGGCAGCCAACTGTCAAAAATCGGCAGTTGATGGTACGTGTAAGAGGCGAAAAGGTCGATTCTGAGCCTGAACAGCCTCAACCTGTTCAGCGTTGCAAATATGTGCGGATCCAGTTGCCAATCACTGCTGTCTCGCCCATGTTGGGAGAACCAGTCCACCGTCAGGTTGGTTTCTCCTGACAGATGTTCCCCCATCAATGTGATATTGCGTTGAAGGCGTCTGAGAGTGAGTGCCACCTAGCTGGTTGATGTATCGAACTGTGGAGACATTGTCCATGCGAAGTAGGATACAGCAATCAGATCTCCCTTTCGCTAGGCTTTGGATCGCGAAGGCGCCTGCCAATAGTTCCAAGCAATTGATGTGTAGTCAATTGATGTGTAGGCGAGTTTTTCTGTCATCCAGACTCCGCCTGTGGCCGTCTATCTATCAGTGGCACCCCAGCCCCATCGACTTGCGTCTGATTCCAGGACAAAATCCATTCGTTTGCCAAAGATGGCTCTGCCATTCCACGCCTGCATATATTCGAGCCACTATTGAAGTCCTAGCCATTCTTCTTCTGTCATGGGGACTGGTTGGTTGTAAGTGGGATTTTTCATGAGGAAACAAGCTTTTATGCATTACCCGGCACGGTAGTGCAGGGCCTGGGAAAATTGCCTGGATGGAGGAGGATAGAAGGCCCACTATCCATGCTAGCATTCTAAATGGAATTGCATCCCAATGCATTATTTTGCATATCTCTTTGCGAATCGCCACGATTTTGGTAGTTGGAAGTCGTAGTGTAGATGACATTGAGTCGATGTTGAATCCCAGAAATTGGACACTATGCATAGGATGAGGCAGAGGCATCAATGATGCCCACCGATTATCAAAGATAAAGAACACAGTAATGAAGTCGTAGTGTAGATGACATTGAGTCGATGTCGAATCCCAGAAATTGGACACTATGCATAGGATGAGGCAGAGGCATCAATGATGCCCACCGATTATCAAAGATAAAGAACACAGTAATGAACAGTTAAATCCGAGCTGCAGGGTCTCCTTACTGTAGTTCCAACAGTGTAACAAGCAGGTAGACAAAAAATTGAGTTCTGCACATCAAGTAGGTAGTGCACACCCAGCTGCTACTGCAGTTTATTAGAGGACACAATATAAACAAACGTTTCGGGCAACCAGCCCTTCCTCAGTGCTAATGTTGCCCGAAACATTTGTTTATATTGTGTCCTCTAATAAACTGCAGTAGCACCTGGGTGTGCACTACCTACTTGATACGCAGAACTCCATTTTTTATCTATCTTCCAGAAATTGGACACATTGAGTTGGAATCAGTGATGATTTTGTCCGATTGACCAGAAAGCCGAGTGATTCTAGCAAGGTCACTGTGTAGTCCATGGTTGAGACTAGATGATTTCAGAACTGGTCGAAGAGAAGAATGTCGTCCAGGTAAATCAAGCAACGTATGCCTTGTCCTCGCAAGTGGTTCCAGGACTGAGTCCAAAAGGCAGGAAGGTGAATTGCCATTCAGTCCCATCCCAGAGGAATCGTAAGAAGGGACGACTGTCGTCGTGTATTGGCACAAACAGATATGCGTCTTTTATATCCAGGCGCGTAAACCAGTCTCCCTTCTGTAGGAGATCCCTCAGTAAATGGATATCTTCCATTTTGAAGTGGTGGTATGAAATGTGTGCGTTGAGATCCCGTAGGTTTATTACCGGATAGAATTCTCCTGTCTTTTTCCTTACGAGTAAGTTGTTGCTGAAGAAACCTCCCGAAGTCAACGCTGGTTGGATGGTTGATCCATGAGCCGAGCATCTGCGGTCGTAAAATGCAGCAGACGTAGAGGATGAGTTTGCAGCGGAGTGGTCTCAAACTCGATGCAATAACCGCGAACAGTTTGCAGTACCCAGGAAAATTCTACCCACTTCGAGAAAAAATTAGAAAGGCGACCAATGGAGGCCATGGTTAGTACAGAATGCATAACAGTTATACAATGGTGACTTACCTGAATGCAGAACTTGCACAAGCCTGTCCACGGCCTCCGCGGTCTCTGTTGAAGCCTCGAGAATATTGGAAAGGTTCCAGATAAAATGGTGGAGGGCGTGAGTATCAGGGGCCTCATGGCCAGAAGCGGCTGGTGGCATGACCCCTCTGCTGACCAGCCCATCCAAAACCACCCCTGTGTGTGTTGCCACGAAACTCCCTGCGTAACATTTAACACCTATATTTCAAAAAACATTATTCCTAGGGGACTGAGGATTCAGGTACCCCCAGCTAGAAATATAGATTTAGAGGGATTTAATAAAGAATGGGAGGAAGCCGTGCATGCGCATTAGGTTTCCTCAGCCGGCAGGCGGGATCAGTCCTGCCCACCGGCTGACGTGATTACTGTGAGGAGCGATGCCAACCCGAAACCACCACAGAGGGACATCGGCGGGGTCTCAGGTAAGTGACCTGAAGTGGTTTTCCTTTAAGGGTACCAGAAGAAGCCATCTTATGTAGCCAGGACATAGAGGCATTATATAGCACCATCCCCCATAAATTGGGGATTAAGAGCATTAGATTCACTCTTCAGAAAACACTTAATGCCCCACCAGCATTCATAGACTTTATAAATGTTCTACAACTTTCATGACTATCATTTGTAAATACGAAACACAACGACTAACTACTATCCAAAAAGAGATAGACACTACAATAGAAGGTACAGAAATGTGAAAGTGACCCACAGTTTGAGGTCTGCAGGGACATTACATCTATGGATGAAAGGGTTCTTGAATATATATCTAATGGTAACCTCACCAAAAGAGAAAGCTTAGCACTTAATGAGCTAAAATCAAACACCAACATTGTCATTAAACCATCTGAAAAAGGTGATAATATTGTGGTCATGAATTGTTCGGATTATATCCAAAAGGTAAACCATATTCTTAATGATAAAGACACCTATCGGTTCCTACCAGGGGACCCCACGGCTGAATATTTCACTGAAATTAAGACTCTCTTATCTCTGGCCTTGGATACTAAATTCATAACAAAAGAGGAATTTGACTTCATGATCATCAGATCACCAGTACTGTCCACCTTCTATAGCCTGCCTAAGGTGCATAAGTCCTTGACGAATCCATCTGGCAGGCCTATTGTATCAGGAAGGGATAATCTAACCCAGAATGCAAGCATTTTTCTTGATAAAATCTTGTCACCCATTGTATCCAATTTACCATCATACATCAGAGATACAAAACAAATGTACACTGGTTAAAGAACTTAAAGGGACACTCCAGGCACCCAGACCACTTCTGCCCATTGGAGTGGTCTGGGTGCCAACTACCACTACTCTTAACCCTGCAACTGTAATTATTGCAGTTTTCTACTAGACAGCCACTAGAGGGCACTTCCTGACTCATAGCAAAGATTTTCTTTGCTAGAGCGTCGCTGGACGTCCTCACGCTGTGTGAGGACCTCCAGCATCGCTCAATTCCCCTTAGGAAAGCATTGAAAATCTTTTTCAATGCTTTCCTATGGGGAGACCTAATGCGCGTGCGCGGCATTGCCGTGCATGCGCATTAGGTTTCCTCAGCCGGCAGGCGGGATCAGTCTCGCCCACCGGCTGACGTGATTACTGTGAGGAGCGATGCCAACCCGAAACCACCACAGAGGGACATCGGCGGGGTCTCAGGTAAGTGACCTGAAGTGGTTTTCCTTTAAGGGTACCAGAAGAAGCCATCTTATGTAGCCAGGACATAGAGGCATTATATAGCACCATCCCCCATAAATTGGGGATTAAGAGCATTAGATTCACTCTTCAGAAAACACTTAATGCCCCACCAGCATTCATAGACTTTATCTCTGATAAAGGGACACAGTACCTTCCACGATTCGATACATAGCATCGTATGATGCAGGCTGGTCCAAAATGATGAATATGCTTAAAAGATTTTGGCCAATACTCACTTCGGATCCCCATATTAAGAAGGTTATAACACCATTCCCCTCAGTGACAGCACGCAGGGGCAGAAATTTAAAAGACATGCTAGTCCCTAGCTATTTGCCCCCCTCAAATAAACCCCTCAAACAATATCTACCCTGGGGTACATACAAGTGTGGCCACTGTAGTGCATGTCCCCATATTGCTAAACAGACCATGTCTTTTACAGACAGCAGTGCTTCTGAGGAATTCTTAGCAAAATCTTTCTTTAACTGCCGTACTGAAGGGCTAGTGTATCTCCTGTTATGTTCATGTGGTTTGAAGTACGTAGGCAAAACGTTTCGCCCCTTTGAGCTTCGCATAAGAGAACACGTTAACGCCGTAAGGAGACCATAAGAGACACCAATTTCACGACATCTAAAAACTATCCATTCTAATTCTGCTACTAAAATTAGATTCATGGGTATTGAATCAGTCCCCCAACCTCCACGTAAAGGAAATTGGGACCGAAAACTACGGCAGAGAGAATCGTATTGGATTTACAAACTAAATACGTTATCCCCAGCAGGGTTTAATGAGGGATTCTCTTTTTCAACTTTTTTGTAATACTCTCTTCATTAAAGGGGCTTAAACAACACTGAGCAACTCTTCCTTTCTAAGCTTCCTACCGTAATATTGTAAATTTTCAGATATGTAAATATGACACTTTTTACATGAATATGAACACCCACTTTATTTTCACCTTGTTCAGTTTGCCATTCGAGCCAAGATACTGTCTGCCTTATTTTATACATCGTGATTGGGGTATACTTCCACTGATTGGATGTTCATTTCCCCATGTTTATAGGCATTATTCAATCCATAAGACAGGTCCCTTTACTGTACATTTAATGTACCCTGACCTGACTGGTATATGTGAGATCTTGTGTGGCAATTTTTTGACTGTACAATTAATGGGACAGCCAATGCAATAGATGCCCATACTGGATGGGACTCAGCGCAGCTCTCACAATGTTGTGAGCACTTCCAAGATGCTCTTCCCTGCACACTTCAAGTCAGTTCCACTCCATAATACAGTGGACGTTCCAGTCACACTATGAGGGGCACTTTTGGAATACTTTAAGCCCACCTCACATATTCAGCCATCACGTCCACCTATGACAGGGGCAATCAGCGATATAGGTTGTGCCCCGACGCTCTCCCTCTTGGCTGTACAACTTACGTAACAGCATGTTATGAAACAAATGCCAATACCAGATGGTGTGTTCCGCCCCGCCTGGCTTCACTCTATAGGTCAGGACAGGGGCGGTCCCAGTTAAAAGAATAATAATAACGATGATGACAGGTATTTGTGTTGCTCCTTTCTCCCAGTGGGACTCAGGGCGTTCTTCAGCATGCACTCTCAGAGCTGGCCAGGTCATCAGCTGACTAGTAGTATATGTTATTGTTTCCCCATTGATGGAGCTCGTTTTGCCGACCTCGGACGGATGTGGTGTTGGGTTGGCCCTGCTGTTGGCCTTGCCTTTATTTAGCAAGCTTTGTGGTCGGGAAGTCTGCCAGCTGAGCTACCTCATCGGCGGGGTGTGTCTTCACTATGTTTTTGAGATGTAGAATATGTGACGACTTGCCACGCCCCCGGTAGACTACCGAATAGAGTTTAGACACTCCGCCTCTCAGGACCTCTCACATTGAACAGCTGATGGCCATGTTTCATCAGCAATAGGTACTTAAATGGAACAACAGGCTGCTTATGCTCACAGGCTCCTGACAACGGCGTTTTGAACACGCCGAAACGCGCGAAGAGCATTTCCTTTTTCTTTAATCTCTGCATCTGGTAGCACTTTTCTATTTTTGTTACCACTATGGTTATTGATTTTTAGGTGTTTATTTATTTATAACTGTAGTAGAGAGAGTTGGTTCAGGTAGACACTATTGGTCAGACCAAGGTTTCAAGGTAACTCTTAGGGTGAATTGAGAGATTTATTTATTTATTGTGTGAGGCTTTTCATCTGCATTTAAACCAGATTACCTGGTCCCTTTTTCTCTCTCCTTAACCTCGTTTACACTACCTTCCCGTCAGTCAGACTCTAGGGGAACTGGAACTTAGATGCTAGCTAGTACTCCAGACAATTGATTTCCCTTTTTTTCAAATTATACTTTTTGTTTGCATATCCCTTTGTATCCCTAGATTGATTAAAGGTAGGACCCCCCTTCCTCATTTCTTATACAGTGGAGCTCTTCTCCTGATGTTAATTTCCCCTTGTGGGACTCTATACATCACCTACTCCTATTTCCTACATATTTTGGAGCTCCCTATTAGGTGGTTACAGTGGTGCAGCTCATGAGCCCTTGAGACTCCTGACCTGCACTCTGTTTACTTTATTTCTCCAGACATGTTAACGTGTTTGTTCATTTCTTTCATGAACTGTTGGCCAAATAATTTAATTTGAGCTTGTGGGCCCAGCTCTTTTGCCCTGAGGTTCACCAATTTGTCATTGATCTGAAATAAGTCTGCCCAGCGTCTCTCCGAAGAGAGGGCCACATTTGTGTTACCCACGAAACAAAAGCATTGTTGCACCCACTCATGGATGTTGTGCGCCGTAAATGAATTGGATTAAGAGTATGCTTTGTCTGCCAAGGTCATAACATGGTCAAGTGGCCCAATCAAATGCAGGAGCTTGTCCTGTGCTCCTTTAAACCTCTTTTCGGTTCCTTTTCTTGGGTCTCTGCCTCATCGTGCCATGAAGACCAACATCATTTGGTTGAACTCTGGAGTGTATGCGACCTTATCTGGAAGCGAAGGTCTGGGGCATTCGGACCTTAAACCCTTAAAGACTGCGGGTGTATGAGGTATGTCCGACAAAAAACGGTCCTTAAGGACTGCGGACGTACCTCATAAGTTAGCTGTAAATTTGAGTGCTGGAAGCGATCGTGATCACTTCCAGCCTTTCTATGGGTATTACATGATGCCTCGATATTGAGGCATCCTGGAATACCCCCCACACTGCTAGGCACCCGAGTGATCGCTTCACCGGAGCGATCACTTCTGGGTCACCGCACGTGGTGCCCAGCAGTGTTGGCAAGAGCACTGGAAACCTTCAGGCAGGCTTCCGATGCTCTGCCTGTACTGAGTGCCTTGAGGGGTCGAGGCACTCAGTTAAAATAAAAAATTCAAATGTAAAAATTTTTACAAAGATAAATTAATTTTAAAAAATTCAACCCTAGCCTGCCTCCCTCCCTCCCTCTCCTTCCGCATGTACTTACCGATCACCGCCGTTCTCCTGTCGGTCTTCTTAGCCCAGACAGTCCCCCCTCTGCAATTTAGTACATCCAGGCGCCATGTGACCGCTCTAGAAGAGCGGTCACATGGCAACAATAGGTGTCAACAGTGTTGCCAGCAGGGGGACTTCCTGAACTGACAGGCAGTCCCCCTGCTGGTGAAAAGGTTTTTAAAAAATTGTAAAAAAATAAAATAAAGTGTATAAATTAACAAACATATATGTATATGTACAGTGCCTTGCAAACGTATTCACTCCGCTTTACTTTTTACCTATTTTGTTACATTATAGCCTTAAGCTCAATGTTTTATTAATCTGAATTTTATGTGATGGATCAGAACACAAGAGTCTGAATTGGTGAAGTGAAATGAGAAAATTATATACATAAAACTATTTTTTAGAAATAGAAAACATAAAATTGGCATGTGTGTATGTATTCACCCCCTTTGTTATGAACCCCATAAAAAGCTCTGGTGCAACCAATTACCTTCAGAAGTCACATAATTAGTGAAATGATGTCCACCTGTGTGCAATCTAAGTGTCACATGATCTGTCATTACATATACAAACCTTTTTTGAAAGGCCCCAGAGGCTGCAACACATAAGCAAGAGGCACCACTAACCAAACACTGCCATGAACTCTCCAAACAAGTAAGGGACAATGTTGTTGAGAAGTACAAGTCAGGGTTAGGTTATAAAAAAATATCCAAATCTTTGATGATCCCCAGGAGAACCATCAAATATATCATAACCAAACGGAAAGAACATGGCACAACAGCAAACCTGCCAAGAGATGGCCGCCCACCAAAACTCATGGACCGTGCAAGGAGCGTGTGGCGAAACCAACCTCGCCACTGTGAACTGGAGAAGCCTGGTTGCTCGCCTGCTCCCTTTGGACTATGGCCCTGCAGGTTAAACCGTTTATTTCCCCTGCAGAAAGGCTTATTTGTGTGATCTGAGTGCCATTCATCTAATAATGTGCACTCAGATCCCAGCTATCTGGGGATATGTGAAATGTCTGTGTGTTCTGTGTAAATGTGACTTTATGTATTTTAAAGTGTTTTGTGTCTTTTGCAACCATGTGCTTAATGGAGTCTTGTGTCTATCCTGGGAGATAATTGAATTACTCTCCAGGATAGAAGACTCTGAAACTGGTTTGGGCCAGAAAGCCATGCTTCATTTAGTCACAAAGGACTTTTTACTAACTTTTGAACCCCTTGTCTGATTTGTGCCATTTTTGAATATGTTGTTTCCCTGAATGGATTGATTGTGAATATGTAATTTTATGTGAATGTGATGCATGGTTTTGGAGTTATGAAAGTTGGGTAGAAAGTATGTTTTAACTGTATGTATAATTGAGTTTCCTCTCAGGATAAGGGGAGGGAATATGTGGGATGTAACTGTGATGTGATTGGTTGTTTTGTAATGCCCTGTGGGCTGTACTATGTTTGTGGATTGGGAATAAAAGAGACTGTATGTGACAGTACAGGGAGTTCCTGTTTAACCCTCAAAGTGAAGTGTCGTCTCATTATTGGGGGAAGGATTTATTGCATGCTGTTCCAGTTTGACTGCTAGGAGAGTAAACCTATTCGTATGGTTCCTATTCAACTGTCTACAGCATTCATATGCTTGAGAGCATTCATATGCTCCTACAGTTCGGTGGTTTTGGTGTCTGCTGCAGTGCTTGGAGTCCTCAGGAAGTGCTAGGAGCATCCTTCAACGGAGGTGCCCAGTCGGGGTGCCAGTCGATCCGTTACATTGGTGGCAAGCGGTGGGATGGCGTCCTAGTGCGAGGTAAAGCAGCTCTGAGACACAGTTCGTGGATTTACAAATTGAGGGCAACGCTAGTACCCGTACAGCGACCCTATCTACAAAAGAACTAACTTCAGCAGAGCAAGCATGGCGTATGACTACACTCAGGAGGAGTTTGACAGAGAGGTTAATGAGGTGCTGTCTACCTTTGGACCCAACCCCCCAGAGAGAGCTGTGCAGCTCACCAGGAAACTAGTAAGAGAATACCTGCAATCTCTAGTAGATTTGGCCAAAAAGGAGTCCCAGGGAGCCAAAGGTGTCGTCCTTCCTCCCCAGCAGCAGTGTGTACCCCAGGGAGCAGAAGGTGTTGTCCTTCCTCCCCAGCGGCAGTGTGAGTCCCAGGGAGCCAAAGGTGTCGTCCTTCCTCCTCAGCGGCAGTGTGTACCCCAGGGAGCAGAAGGTGTTGTCCTTCCTCCCCAGCGGCAGTGTGTGTCCCAGGGAGCCAAAGGTGTCGTCCTTCCTGCCCAGCGGCAGTGTGTGTCCCAGGGAGCTGAAGGTGCCGTCCTTCCTCCCCAGCGGCAGTGTGTACCCCAGGGAGCAGAAGGTGTTGTCCTTCCTCCCCATGTAGTCCCAGGGAGCCAAAGGTGTCGTCCTTCCTGGCAGTGTGTACCCCAGGGAGCAGAAGGTGTTGTCCTTCCTCCCCAGCGGCAGTGTGAGTCCCAGGGAGCCAAAGGTGTCGTCCTTCCTCCCCAGCGGCAGTGTGTACCCCAGGGAGCAGAAGGTGCCGTCCTTCCTCCCCAGCGGCAGTGTGAGTCCCAGGGAGCCAAAGGTGTCGTCCTTCTTCCCCAGCGGCAGTGTGTACCCCAGGGAGCAGAAGGTGCCGTCCTTCCTCCCCAGCGGCAGTGTGTATCCCAGGGAGCTGAAGGTGCCGCTGAAGGTGCCTTCCTCCCCAGCGGCAGTGTGTCCTGCAGGAAGCAGAGACAGTCGGTCTCGCTCCCCAGCAGCCGGACAATATATTAAAAGGGGAGACAGTTGGTCCCCCTCTCCAACAGCAGAGAGTGTTCCAGGGAGAGGAACCAGTTATCACCTCTCCCCAGCAACAGGACAAATTATTGAAAGGGGAGACAGTCGGTCTCCCCCTTCAACAGCAGAGAGAGTGTCAGGGAGAGGAGCTTGTTATCCCCTCTCCCCAGCGGCTGAAAGTATGTATGGGAGAGGAGCTTGTTACCCCCTCTCCCCAGCGGCAGCTTAGCCCACCAAGGGGAGACAGTAATCTCCACAACAGTGCAGATGGGACAGTGGTCTCTGCACATGCACCACCGGGGGTAGGGACAGTCGGTCCTGTCCCCCAGCAGCAGGACTGTTTAGGCAAAGGGGAGAAAGTCTGTCTCCCCCTCCAGCAACCAGGCTCCAACCAGACTACTCCCGTGGTAGTGCTGGCACCAGGGCATAGTACCGCTGGTCTCTGCCCACTCAGCAACCCACCAAGGCAGCCTAACAGTTGCCCACACAGTCGTGGTGAGGCACCTGGACATGGACAAAGTTCTCCTCTACCCAGGTGTAGTAACCAGTTATTGTGGGTGGGCTGTACTGCTGTTTCTGTTTTGTGGGTGGGTTGCTGGACTAACCAGGGCACTGACCGGCAGGAGGTCAGATACCCTGTTAGTCTAGTTGGTAAAGGGGAGAAGTGTGGCGAAACCAACCTCGCCACTGTGAACTGGAGAAGCCTGGTTGCTCGCCTGCTCCCTTTGGACTATGGCCCTGCAGGTTAAACCATTTATTTCCCCTGCAGAAAGGCTTATTTGTGTGATCTGAGTGCCATTCATCTAATAATGTGCACTCAGATCCCAGCTATCTGGGGATATGTGAAATGTCTGTGTGTTCTGTGTAAATGTGACTTTATGTATTTTAAAGTGTTTTGTGTCTTTTTGCAACCATGTGCTTAATGGAGTCTTGTGTCTATCCTGGGAGATAATTGAATTACTCTCCAGGATAGAAGACTCTGAAACTGGTTTGGGCCAGAAAGCCATGCTTCATTTAGTCACAAAGGACTTTTTACTAACTTTTGAACCCCTTGTCTGATTTGTGCCATTTTTGAATATGTTGTTCCCCTGAATGGATTGATTGTGAATATGTAATTTTATGTGAATGTGATGTATGGTTTTGGAGTTATGAAAGTTGGGTAGAAAGTATGTTTTAACTGTATGTATAATTGAGTTTCCTCTCAGGATAAGGGGAGGGAATATGTGGGATGTAACTGTGATGTGATTGGTTGTTTTGTAACGCCCTGTGGGCTGTACTATGTTTGTGGATTGGGAATAAAAGAGACTGTATGTGACAGTACAGGAGTTCCTGTTTTAACCCTCAAAGTGAAGTGTCGTCTCATTATTGGGGAAGGATTTATTGTATGCTGTTCCAGTTTGACTGCTAGGAGAGTAAACCTATTCGTATGGTTCCTATTCAACTGTCTACAGCATTCATATGCTTGAGAGCATTCATATGCTCCTACAGTTCGGTGGTTTTGGTGTCTGCTGCAGTGCTTGGAGTCCTCAGGAAGCGCTAGGAGCATCCTTCAACGGAGGTACCCAGTCGGGGTGCCAGGTGATCCGTTACAGAGCGCATTAATCAGAGAAGCAGCACAGCAGAGTTCCATAGCAGAGACTAGAGTATCTGTACATAGGACGACAAAAAGCCGTACGATCTGATTTATAGCAGAGTGGCCAGAAGAAAGCCATTACTTTCAGCAAAAAACAAAATGACACGTTTTGAGTTTGCGAAAAGGCACGTGGGAGACTCCCAAAATGTATGGAGGAAGGTGCTCTGGTCTGATGAGACTAAAATTTTACTTTTTGGCCATCAAAGAAAACGCTATGTCTGGCGCAAACCCAACACATCACATCACCCAAAGAACCATCCCCGCAGTGAAACAAGGTGGTGGCAGCATCATGCTGTGGGGATGTTTTTCAGCAGCCGTGACTGGGAAACTGTCAGAGTTGAGGGAAAGATGGATGATGCTAAAAAAAAGGATATTCTTGAGCAAAACCTGTACCACTCTGTGCGTGATTTGAGGCTAGGATGGAGGTTCACCTTCCAGCAGGACAATGACCCCAAACACACTGATAAAGCAACACTTGACTGGTTTAGGGGAAACATGTAAATGTGTTGAAATGGCCTAGTCAAAGCCCAGACCTCAATCCAACAGAAAATCTGTGGTCAGACTTAAAGATTGCTGTTCACAAGCGCAAACCATCGAACTTGAAGGAGCTGGAGCATTTTGCAAGGAGGAATTGGCAATAATCCCAGTGGTAAAATGTGGCAAGCTCATAGAGAAAGCGACTTGGAGCTGTGATTGCCGCAAAATGTGGCTCTACAAAGTATTGACTTTAGGGGGGTGAATAGTTATGCACATTGACCTTTTCTGTTATTTTGTCCTATTTGTTGTTTGCTTCACAATGAAAAAAAAAGAATCTTCAAAGTTGTGGGCATGTTCTGTAAATTAAATGATGCAAATCCTCAAACAATCCATGTTAATTTCAGGTTGTGAGGCAACAAAACCCGAAAAATGCCAATGGGGGTGAATACTTTTGCAAGGCACTGTAGGTAGATAATAAGAGAACCTATAGATAGAAGTATAGGTTGAATATATAGGGACGAGTTAAACAGGATATTTTGCTAGACACTCCAAAGTTGAATTTCAGGATGATTGGTCTATTTCTTAAAATGAAATACACTTTTTAGTTAGTACATTTAAAAGACAAATATTTTTTGAATTTTATAATATTTAAAAATGCAAGCATTTTTTTCCTGTTTGACACACAGAAGAGACTATAACATGGCTGCCCTCTACTGGAATATTGCAGAATTAAACATTAAGAATTCTGCAATCTTCAGCAGAACTACACTAGTATACATGTATAACTCTCTCTTTAAAACTAGAGCAGAACAATACAAATGTGAATAGCAAGAGACTTGGAAAAAGGGTGTACTTGTAAAAACTCTTGAACACTAAAGTAGTATCCAAACTGACTAGACCAAAAAAAATCATTAAAGAAAATAGGCATTAAATTATAAACTTTCAATTGGGATGTAAGAGAAAGACCCATAAGCAGAAGTCCTAGAGTTACTCAGGCTGTGTCTCTTTGCAGTCCAACTTCATATGGAATTTAAAGGTCATTACCTCTGTTAAGACAGAGGATCCCATTTGCTATTACTATGACTCTTTTAAGGTATAGGTTAATATTAAAAAAACAGAAATACGTTTTTTATTGCCTCTACATGAGAGCTGCTCGGGGCAAGACAAATTTACAGGCAAACATTCACCTACTGCAATGATGAATGAAAGCATAAAAAGTAGCTAAAGTATTAAGCACTTATCATTATACATACCTATAGACATACGCCCTGTGGGAATATTTATGGGATAATAATAGTAACAGTGAGAATTGCCCACTAATTCAATTCTCAGATCCCAAATATCGTTATCGTGTTAAGTGAAATGTATACCATATAAATAATATTCACAGTTTTTATAAAAATAGATTTATTTTTAATAACAAATTAATTAATAATAATATTATGCAACATGCATGATAATAATCAATGAATATTCAGTATAAAATGATATGCAATACAAAGGAATGGGTATTACGTTTCAATGGCTAAATAGCATTTCCTGTCAAGACTTTATTTTTGACTATCTTTAACACAGACTGAAAGTGAAACTTTTCACAGCGAAGAACAGAATTCCTCAGAGTGCAGCGTAAGGTCGTAAAGTTTAGCTGACAGTTAGAATAACCCTTTCAATGCTGGCTAGATCTCCTAGGTAGTTAAGATCTATTCTTATGTCATTTTAAATAAAATAACATTTAAACCAGTTCATTAGTCATTTCCTGGAACCATCCAATAAGAGAATCTACCATATTATATAAGCAGATTTTTAATTCGCCTAATAAGATATCTTATCTTATATTAGAGCAAATCAATACACCTGGATAAAAACAGCGGTATGCTAACACGTGATACTATCACATCAATATATAATTATTCTTAATTCCACCTGCAGAATGGAATGTTTATAACTATATATATTTTTAGTTAACTAAGATTTCTTAATATGGAAATCTGACCGTGCTTTATCCAGTCATATATAATGCTATTAATAAATTTTAATTAATTTAATTAATTAAATGAAACCAGTATAATTACCAGTTGAGTAGATATTTGCAGTCTTGTCCCACTAAACATACCTATCCAGGAAAGAGTTAACTTTTCCTGGTGGCTATTTTGACGTCATTTTGGCCTATCTAGATAGTGGCCATAACTTACGTATCCTTCACAGATCAAAGGGTTTATTTAAGTTTTGTCCAGACTATGTGTCTGGCAATCTGAGTTTTTTACCTGTAACTTACAATGGGACCTTATATGTATAGACAGTTAAATTGTATTATTTAATCTTCTCTGTCACAATTGTCTGGGTTTAGAATTGATTATATTCTTCTTATCACTTGTTTATACTATGCATTCCTTTTAGCTCTGGCAAAGTGGCTAGTCTTACAGAAAGAAATCTTGTGTCTTTTTGTTAACTTGAAAATAACAAAATGGAGTCTGGTCTGTTCAGAGTGACTCAAAATATACACTTTTAGTTTCTATCATAGCACAAAATGTCTGCCGATATAAATACCCTGACAGCCCGCTGTTATGCATACTTTCCCTTTAACTTATCTCTCACTCCTTTGCTTTGGCATTTCTCTAACATCCTCCCTCTTAGACTCCAGTGCCCCTCTTCACTCCATTTTACCATTCTCCACTCCAATACTTCTTCTTTCTCCATACTTTAGTCCAGCTCCAGCACTCCTGCATTGCTTATCTCTCCCTCCTTCAATCTTCACCCATCGCTCCTTTTTTCACCAGATGACTTCCTTTTTCACTCCAGCACTAACCCTTGTACAGATATTCTGTTGTTTACTCCAACATGCGCTCTCTCCTTAATCCCTAGGTATATTTAGACAAATTTACTTTGTATCACACAGCCTTGTTACAGTGCTGCCGCCCATCCCATGTGTTCCCTATTAAGGGTTAATAAGTATATAGGGGTGTATAGAAAAAATACCTCTTTATCTCATTGGAGATATCTTTGCCAGAAGCTCAAGGAAGCAGGCTGAAGGGTCAGTGTTAAGACTCGCTTTAGAGGGGTCCGCCTTGACGTTGGCAGGCGGGCATTCCGTCCAATGGCCATTGGAGCAACTAAATGACCTCCATTTGTCTAAATATACATAGGGATTAAGGAGAGAGCGCAGGTAACTTTTTCTTTTCTTTGGTTTTTACTATATATTGCGGCTGATGTGTACTGTAGTCATTGCTGCCGGCCCAGTAGTGATGGGAGTGAGCGCAGGACTTATCTTTTTGTATTTGTGTTTATTCCAACATGCCATCATTTCCCCCAACTCTCTCTACTTCATCATAACATCTCCTCTTTCCTCATAGCTGCCCCTTACTCAAATGTTTTTTCTACTTCAATGCTCTACAGTGCCATCATTATTCAGTTATGACCTTCTACAAATCATGCTGTGAACCATCTTGCATTATTTGATCTCTCTTATGGAGACACAGATCGTCCTGGTTTGTGGCCTATGGATGAAACCTATGTTTCTTACCCCCACTGAAAAGTCTCAGAAGGTTAATCACTAAATAGATGCACAAAATTGAATTAAAATTAATGAATTATGACTATATTTGCAATTCTCATATTTACTAAAGCCAAATCCAGTCAAAATTCCATAATCATGACCAAATCTGCACCTTTCAACCAGATGTATTTGTTGTTGGATGTTAAAACATGTGTTTTTGCATCTGAATCTTAAAGCGGCACTGTCATGCCGAATTCTGGTTTTTTTTTTAACCCCCCTCCCGCCTCCACTACATCCAATTGACTCACTACTCACCCCCAAATGCCCCTAAGCCCCCCACATTACCTATTTTTTAATCCTTATTTTCTGCCCCGATCTATATTCAGGGCGCCGCCATCTTTGTGTGGGTAGATGAAGTCCCTGTGGGACACGTCATCAGCCCACACTAGACAGACTGTGAGATTCCCGCACATGCCCAGTGAAACACCTGGACATGCGAACGGGAATTTCATCTATTCACTCATTCATCAGACAGACGAATGAGTGAATAGAAATATCAGCCGAACAAACAAACACTATGTATCAGTGTTAGTTTGTTCGTTCAGTTTATTACAAGGAGGGAGCTACCGGCATGCAGCTCCCTCCTTGTAATATGTAACTATAGAAGCGGCAGGGAGCAGTGCTCCCCACCACTTCATAAGCCCCCCCAGTACCCCCTCTCACTCTATGGGGGTCAATATGACCCCCATAATAGCACAAGGGAGATAAAAATCTCCCAAATGCCCCTACTCGCTATACCGCGAGTAGGGGCATGTCCACTAAACAGTGAGTAGCCTGTGGCTGCTCACTGTAAAAAAAAACAAACAAAAAAACAACTATTGGCCCCACCCCTAAACAGTGAGAATGAGGGGGGGGCAGTACTCCCCCCACCCCTGGGCGGCGGGTGGGGGCCATAGTGAGAATGAGGGGGGGGCAGTACCCCCCCCGCCCCCACCCCTGGGCGGCGGGTGGGGGCCATAGTGAGAATGAGGGGGGGCAGTACTCCCCCCCCCCCGCCCCCACCCCTGGGCGGTGGGTGGGGGCCATAGTGAGAATGAGGGGGGGGACCTACTGCCCCCCCCGGCCCCCACCCCTGGGCGGCGGGTGGGGGCCATAATGAGAATGGGGGGGACCTACTACCCCCCCCGGCCCCCACCCCTGGGCGGCGGGTGGGGGCCATATTGAGAATGGGGGGGGACCTACTGCCCCCCCCCCCCACCCCTGGGCGGCGGGTGGGGGCCATGAAGATAATGAGGGGGGGGACTACTGTCCTCCCCCCCCCGGCCCCCACCCCTGGGCGGCGGGTGGGGGCCCTAAGTCAATTACCCCCCCCCCAAGGTGACTAGGGGTCCCCAAGCCCCTAGTCACCCACCCCCCACCCAAAAAAAAACAAGTCCCTACCTACCCCCCTCACCCTAAAAAATAGTGAGGGGGGGATAAAATAACCTGTAAAATAAAATTAAACTTACCATTCGACGCCTTCTTTTTTCTCAAATCTTCTTTTTTCAGCCCCAAAAAAGGCCAAATAAAAAACCATCATAACCGTCGAATTGAAAATAAAATAAAAATCCCGAGCGCAAAAAAAAAAACCCGACGAAAAAAAAAAAACCCGAGCGCAAAAAAATAATCCACCTTCACCCATGGAGGGCTCCGCGCAGACTGAGCTCCGCAGAGCGGGGGAAGGCTTATAAAGCCTTGCCCCGCCCTGCAATTAGGCTAAGAACACTCTGATTGGTGGGTTTAAGCCAATCATAGTGTTCTTTGTCATTTTACACAGTGGGAAAATTCAAAAGAAGTTCTTTTGAATTTTCCCACGCTGTGTAAAATGACACAGAGCACTGTGATTGGATGGCTTGAAATCCATCCAATCACAGTGCTCTGTGTCATTTTACACAGTGTGGGAAAGTTATTTTGAATTTTCCCACGCTGTGTAAAATGACACAGAGCACCGTGATTGGATGACTTGAAATCCATCCAATCACAGTGCTCTGTGTCATTTTACACAGCGTAGGAAAGTTCTTTTCACGCCAGGCCGACACAGTTAATCGCAGATTGGATGGCTTGAAATCCATCCAATCACACAGTGCTCTGTGTCATTTGGCACACAGCGTGGGAAAGTTCTTTTATGCTTAATGCTAATGACAGTTAATCGCGGATTGGATGGCTTGAACCATCCAATCACAGTGCTCTGTGTCATTTTACACAGCTGGTTCTTTATGGCCCCACCGCCTACAGGGTAGGCCGGGGCAGGTCCCCCATATTATGGCCCCCACGCCTAGGTAGGCCAAAGGTGCAGGGGCCCCCCAGCCAGGGGGGGCAGTAGGTCCCCCCCCATTCTCATTATGGCCCCCACCAGCCGCCCAGGGGTGGGGGCCGGGGGGGGGGCAGTAGGTCCCCCCCCCATTCTCATTATGGCCCCCACCCGCCGCTCAGGGGTGGGGGCAAGGGGGGGGCAGTAGGTCCCCCCCATTCTCATTATGGCCCCCACCCGCCGCCCAGGGGTGGGGGCCGGGGGGGGGAGGACAGTAGGTCCCCCCCTCATTATCTTCATGGCCCCCACCCGCCGCCACCCAGGGGTGGGGTGGGGGCAGTAGGTCCCCCCCCCTCATTATTGCCCCCACCCGCCGCCCAGGGGTGGGGGCCGGGGGGGGCAGTAGGTCATTTGGTCTCCCCCCCCTTATTTTATTTTAGGGCCCCCACCCGTCGTTTAGGGGTGGGGGCCAATAGTTTTTTTTACAGTGAGCAGCCACAGGCTGCTCACTGTTTACCAGACATGCCCCTACTCGCAGTATAGCGAGTAGGGGCATATTACTTACTAATACTAAGTAATTTTTACTTGGTATTAGTAAAGTTGGCTGAAAGACCAATTTAGGTCTTTCAGCCTTTTAGTAGATAGCTCCCTGATACCGTGGGAATTAGGGAGTTATCTACTAAGCGGCTGCAAGATGCAGCCACAGCAATGAATAGGATCAGAGTTTCATTCATTAGAATGAAATTCGATCCGAATAAAGTGCCGAATTGCGTTCTAAAAGAAACGAACATACTGTTCTCATTCAGTTAGAACGCAATTCGGCAGTTTTGTGTAAAATGACAGGAAGCATCGTGGGAACACAGAGGGAAGGTAAGGATCATGGGAAAATTGCTCTGACCAGCGGAAATGAAGCACACTTTGCTCCTCCGCTGGTCAGAGCTGGTCAAGCGGAGGAATCCTCCATAAGGCAAAGAGTCCCTACTTTGTCTTATGATTTTAAAGAAAACTAAAGAAGACAGGAAGAAAAGAATAACAGATCCTGAGAGAGGGGGAGAAGAGGAAGAGATTGAGGAAAGGTAAGTTCGGCATGACAGTGCCGCTTTAAAGAAAGTATAGAATTCATACATCTATAATCACCACTTCTGATGAAATTCAAATGCATTTGGTAAAATGCACATTCAGTCGATATAATTCACTTGCCAGATTATTAGCACACTGGCAGTGCTAATAGCAAGTTGGAAAATAGTTTAAAATAAACTCTCATGGCTGACCTAACTTATGTCATGTTAACCAGTCACCACATTCAAAAGTAAAAAGAAAATTAATAAATCTCCCTATATTGGGATTTAAAACCTTCAATATGCCCTCACAACGCAAACAGAAGTGTTCACTGTGGAGGATGTGGAGAAAAAGGAAGAGATAGTGCACAGGTTTGGTTGCTAGGGTGCCAACTTCAGGGATAAACTGTTGGAACAGGCTATTTCCTGTAAACAGACCATGCATCTTTGTTTAAGTTCACTTTAGGTTAGTCTTCTTTATATGGACACTAACACAATTCTCTTAATTTTTGCTCTGTACCCCACGACAAAGGATTTGAAATGCAACAAACCAGATGCAATTGAAGTGCAGACTTTCCGCTTTAATTTAAGGGGTTGAAGAAAACTATTTTATAAAACATTTAGGAATTTCAACCATTTTAAAACACAGTTCCCTTATTTGAGGTGCTCAAACGTGATTGAACAAATTAACATAATCATAAATAAAATGTTAATTTTTTTTAACACTTTGTAGGGAATCCTTTGTAGATAATCACTGCTTGAACTCTGGAACGCATGGACATCACCAAATGGTGGGTTTCATCATTTGTGATGCTTTGCCAGGCCTTCACTGCAGCTGTCTAAAGATATTTTTTCATGGGTTTATTTGCCTTACGTTTTGCAAGTGAAATTCAAGCTTGATCGGGTTAAGATCATTTGATTGAATCAGCCATTGCAGAATAGTACATTTCTTTGCCTTAAAAAAACTTCTTGGTTGTTTTCGCAGTATGCTTTGGGTCATTGTCCATTAGTAAAGTGAAGCGCTGTCCAATCAACATTGCTGAATCTGAGCAGACAATATATACCTATACACTTCAGAATTCACCTGGCTGCTTCTGTCACATCATCAGTAAACACTATTGACCCATTACCAGAACGGGGCTGGCTTTTTTAAATGTTTTCTGGCAAAGTTTAATCTGGTCTTTCTATTCTTGAGGCTTATGAATAATTTGCACCTTGTGGTGAACCCTCTGTATTTGCTCTTGTGAAGACTTCTCTTTATTGTAGAATTTGATAATGATATGCCTACCTCGTGGGGCGTATTCTTCACTTGTGAAGGGTTATTTCATTACCATGGAAAGGATCTTACAATAATCTACCACTGTTGCTTTCTGTGGACGTTCAAGCCTTTTTGTGTTGCAGAGCTAACCAGTGCATAATTTTTTTCTCTGTTAATTTGGCCACTCCTAATGTCCCTGCTATCTCTCTGATGGATTTTTTAAAAAACTTTTTGCAGCCTAAAGATGGCCTCTTTCACTTGCATTGAGACCTCATTTGACCACATGTTAGGGTTCACAGCAACAAAAGAATATCCATTTAATCTTTAACAATTCTTTAAAATTATAATCACCTCTCCAACTTTTTATATATTGCCATAAAACCTAACTGAGAAGGATCCCCACCCCATGTTGGTCTGAAAAATGAGCTGAAACACTGCATTTAGTATATCTTCTCTGAATGTTCCCCATGTTTTCCAATATGTGGGTCTTAAGACTCCAAGTGATAATTTCCACATACTGCAAACCACGGGTACACTAGAGAAGATATATAACATTGGTAGAGTGGCAAGTTAAAATCCCATTGACTGTATATCTCTGTTTTGTGGAATTAGATACAAACTGTCTATGTGTTGTCTTATTAAAATTAGTTTTTTTACATGCCAAACACATTTTACAGCGGTTGTATTTTTTCTTTTGTTTAAATATAATAGTCTTATCAGCCTTTTTAATATAACTACTCACCAAAGTATTTTGGGATCGGTTTTTAAAATATGCCAAAATGTATTTAAAATATGTTTATATGTTTAGCATTTCCAATAAAATCTAAAATATTAGGGATACCCTTATCTTGGTTATCTTGACCACTGTGATCTTTTTGTACTTTTTTATTTTTATCTTTATATTGTCATCATTATAATCATCCCTCTTTATCTATCTAACCTCTTGTTTTGTTTTTTTGTTTGTTTAGTTTCATATCCCAAAAAATACACAAAGATCAATACTCCTGGGAGACCCGTAATGTCAGGGGTTGGGTTCCTACTTTGTCGACTATCTGAATATATAGATAGACAATTAGAGATTATTCTAGTGTCAGTGACCTAATAATCTAAATTGTATTAAAGACAGGAGGCGAATATTTGCTTTACTTCCTTAACTTTTTCTTTGCTGCATGGAGGATACAGTAAACAGTTTGAACAAAAACAACCAATCAGAACACATCTAGTCAGTGATATGTGGCTGTGAGACTCCTCCCAACTCCTCTTTCTTGATGCAGCTGGAGTGTGATGTCAACCATGTAAACTAGAAACGAACAATCTTCAAAAAAACATAGTCAACCATGTAAACGAAACGTAGTCGGACCAGCAGATCCACCAACAAGGATGTCATGAAGATAACGAAGACAGATTCACACTAGAAAGAGAGGAAATTCGTGAAGGTATGGTGTGACTGGCAGCTTGGCAACATACAAATTCCTAGCACTTTGACCAATCCGCAGAGTTTAAAATGTCCGAAAGGGAACTCCCTGTGACAAAGGCAGAGGACGCAGCTGTGCCCGCACCAAATGTGTGCCAAAGGAGGTCTCAACACCTGCAAGGCAGAGGAGCCACCGGATCCACCGAGCAATCATGGGGAAGGACACTGGATGGTGAGGCCAAACATAGGACACAAAAAGAGGTCCCAATGGGGCCCAAAGGGGAGTGGTAAAGGTGAAATACCATTGCAAACAGCTGGCAACACACAGAGATGGCCTTTCAGGAAAATATGGAGAAAAAACGGAGGAAGAGGAGACCTTAGTGTGTCGAACAATAGAGAAATGTACTCCCTCTGGAGTAAATGCAATAGCTTGAAGATCAAGCTTCCAGGAAGGATAAGACCTGTGCAACATCCCAAAAATGGGTATAACGAGGGGATGGAGAGGCGGATACACCGTAGGAGCCTGCAAACGGATGAGTGTTGTCTGACAGGAACCGTATCAATCGGACAATGAGCCGCTGAAATAGCAGAGCGAAAAACGTTTATCGTACGGTAAGACTTGCCACTGTCAAAAAGAGAAGACAGGAAATTCATGATATTCACCAGAGTCATTGAAAATGGATTAATATCCCTTTCCAAACACCAGCGAACCCAGGATTTCCATGCCGAAAGGTAAGATCTGCGGATTCCTGGAGCCCATGAATCCCAGAGGAAACTTCGAGCAGAGTCCGAAAGGCCCGAAACATACCAGGATCCCCTGAAACAGTCCAGGCCGCCAGCTGAAGATATCCCTGGGCAGCGAGAAGATGGAAAGCTCCAGAGGGATCTCGCAGGAGATCCGGAGCGAGAGGCAGAAGCAGAGGTTAATCCGAGGACATTTCTAAGAGATTGGGATACCAAGGTTGGGGTCTCCAGAGAGGAGTTATTAACAGGACCGTCACTCCCAGAACCTTAAGTGCGAGGAATTATGGAAAAAGGTGGAAACGCATAAGCTCCTGTCAGCGGCCAAGGTTGTAGGAAAGCATCGACGGCTTGAGACATCGGGTCCAAAAGCCAACTGAAGAAAGCGTCTGTTTGACAGTTCAGTCTGGACGCAAACAGATCCAAAGTGATGGGCCCGCGAAGCCGATGCAGATGGTGGAAGACACTCGGGTCTAGGTACCAATCGCTGGCGTCCTCCCAGGTACAGGAAAACCAGTCCGCCACGAGGTTGTCCGACCCGGGTGGATATTTCGCTCGAAAAGAGAGATTCCTCCCTAGACAAAACTGGTAGAGTTCCTTCCTAAGGTCCGACAGGAGCTTTGAACGGGAGCCTCCAAGACGATTGACATAACGGACAGCAGAAACATTGTCCATTCTGAGAATCAAAGAGCAATTGTAAGCATCATTGGCAAAACTGCAAATCGCAAAGGCGCCCGCTATCAGCTCTTGGCAATTGATATGCATCTAGTGTTCTGACTGGGTCCAGAGACTCCCAGTAGAAAGGCCGGATCAGGTGGCTCCCCAACCTAGGAGGCTGGCATCGGACAAAAATCAGGTTGGCACCCAAATATAGCTCTCTCATTCCAGGCTTCCATGTTTTGGAGCCACCAATCTAACTCCAGACGGACCTCGTCTGTAAGGAAAACCGGTTGGTCGTAAGACTGGGATATGCAAAGATACCTCGTCTTGAGGTGTTGCATCGCCCTGTAAAGTAAGGGGCCGGGGAAAATAGCCTGAATGGACGAGGACAGGAGTCCTATTATTCGCACAAAATCGTGAAGGAGTATATGATGGGAGTACAATAGCCTTCGAATGTCCTTCTTGATGGCTTTTATCTTTGACATCGGGAGTTGAAGGATCGACAGAACGGAGTCGATCTGAAATCCTAGGAAAAGGATGGACTGCGATAGTATTAGTGAGGATTTTTTTAAATTGATTACAAACCTGAGATTTTGTAGGAGAGATTTGGTGAGATCTGTATGTTTCCGAAGAGTATGGGGGTCCTGCGCCATGATTAATATGTCGTCTAAGTAGACGATGGACCTGATGCCTTGGGACCAGAGAAGCCATAACTGGTTTCATTAATTTGGTGAAACACCAAGGAGTGGACAAGAGACCATAAGGGAGGCAAGTGAACTGCAAAAGCTCTTAGTGCCATATGAACTAGAGGAAAGGATGGTGACAGGGCGCTACCAGCACTGTAAGGTAGGCATCCCTGAGATCGAAATGGGAGAACCAATCTCCTTTGCAAAGCAGGTACCGGAGCAGGTGTATGCCCTCGATTTTGAAATGCTGATACACAATGAACTGATTCAAACTTCTCAAGTTGATGATGGGGCGAAAGTCGTTTGACTTCTTCCAAACTAGGAAGATGTTGCTGGCAAACCTGGAAGGGGATGAGGGTTTGATTGCACCCTTGTCTCTGAGCTTGCAGAGTTCTGCATGAAGTACGGCAGTGTCCGATTGGGACATCCGTAGAGAGGGGGAGGAAATTCCTGTATAGGGTCGGTGGTGAGATCTATGAGAAAACCTAAACCAGTCTGAAGGATCCAAGGATCCTGAGTGAAAAGAGACCACTGTGGGAAAAAACAGGTTAGATGGCCTGCAATATGTACTAGAGAATAAGGTAGGTGCATTACCTTGAGCTGAGCGATCCCGGAGAGAAGCAGACCCATGTCCTCTGATCGATCCTCTATTGGTGAACAGTTATCTGTGATATGGGCGGGTATAACCTGAGTTCCAAGGTTCAGTTGGTCGAGGCCTGTAGCCTGTGAAGGCAGACCTGCCAGTAGCTCAGTCTCTATGGCGACCAGCTCTGCCAGAAAAACGATTTTAGCAAAATACACTGTGGAGAGAGGTCTGAGCCTTATTTTTTTTTTTTTATTTAATTTCTTTTTATTGAAGAATTTGGGTCATAACAAGAATCATCATTAGGGATAGCCATCATAAATAACAGGTCAATTTTCATCAAGAAATATACAATTTCAGTACATCGTTTTACACTACATTGTTCTGTGACAGTATTCCATAATTAAAAGATGAGTGAAGTTGAGGGGGAGTTGGGGGGAATTTCATTGGGTAAGGTGGGGGGGAGGGTAGAGGAGTGGGAGATGGGAAGAAATGGGGAAACAGAAACAATATTCTTCTGACTAACATCTTTTTTTTTTTACAATCCTGCGGTCTTAATTTGATATAGTAACTTCTTTTAAGAATAACCGTCGGAGCCTTATTCAACAAGGTGAACACAGAGACGTGTCTGTTGAGGTCCCGCATGAACTGATCACCGAACAATAGGCCGTTAACTTCCGGACCAAGTTCTTTAGAACTCAAATCTGCCAGTTTAGCATCTATTTTATAGAGAGCAGCTTTCGGTCTCTCCGTGGACATAGCCACATTAGCATTCCCCAGTATGCATAGGGCTCCTTGCGCCCATTCACGTACCAAGTGTGGATCCAAGGTACCTTCAGCAATGACTTCATCCGCCAAAATAAAATCTGAATAATGGGGCCAGCAATGTCCAATAATTTGTCCTGGACCATTTTTATGCCTCTTTCTAGGCCCTTGCAGGGATCTTTACCCGATTTGCTGAGGAATGTAATTAAGAGAGGATCGAGCTCGGGTGTCAGAGCAACCGTATCTAGTATCGTAGGACGAGGGCATTCCGCCCGTAGTTTGTTTCTAATCTCTTTCTCCAGAGGTTTCCGGAGCCACATTCTGCAGAATTGGGCTATATGGTCCAGTGATACCCATTCAGTGGACCGGGGATGTTTGAAGATCCTAGGATCAAACAGGACTAGCATCCAGCAAGATGTCTGATGATTAATCCTTGTTTTGGGAAGGATTAACAGGGGTGGAAGTCAGCACCAATGGTTTATTAACGAAGGACTCCCTGACATAAGGAGTATTGCTATGTTCTTCCTCATCAGAGTACCCTGCGCAGTACTTATCCATGACTTGTAGGTTGTGATGAAATGTTGAACCTTCCAAGGGCTATGGGATGGCTCGTGGAGGAATGAGACAATCTTGGATTTTTGGCTGGTGCCTTGCCTTTACCAGCTGAGGTACTGTTGCCCTTCCAGGGACGTTTGCGCAGAGCTCCGTCGTGTTTAGAATCATAATGAGACTCATCTGAGTCGAAAATATTCAGCGCAACATGTGGCTTGGAAACAGGTTTAGCCTGTTTGTGATAAGCTGCAATGGCCTTGGGCATCGATTCCGCTATTGCTGAGAAGAGCCGAGATTTGAGTTCATCCGAGACAGCAAAGGCTGATGTGATATAACTAATGAACAAGTGAATGTGGTCACCCTGTGAGGATGCAACAGGGGGTCACCCTGTGATAACAACTGGGGGGTACCCAGAAATAAAAGTGGATCATCCTTAGAGTTAAGTTGGGGGTCACCCAAGTGAGCAAATGGGAGTTACCCAAAATGCAGTAAAAAGTGGGGGTCACCCACGGTTTATGTAAAAAACAAACAAAAATACCAATATTACAAAAGTAGAAGCAAACAAGCAAAAATGTACCGCTAAAGAAAAAAAACAGAGGTCATCTGTTATAATCAAGGGGGTCACCATTGTGGCAGATATATTGTTTAGGTTTAATAATGTTGGCAGGGGGCGTGGTCTGACCGCCGAGCGAGCTAGCCGTGTTTATCTGAAGCTCCGCTCAAACCACCCGGCTAACAGCTCATAATAGCAACAATAACCCTATACTCACCACTTGGTCAATCAGAAGATGGACAAATGAACCCCAAGGAAGCAACAGAAAAAAGGCTCCGAACCGAACGCAACAGTGCCGACAATGTTTGCGGCCTCCCGCATTACACAGTCTGGGAGCCAAGATGGCGGCAGCCCGCAGACAGAAGACACTGATCCGGACCCCGCAGAACACGAGGTGGCGAAGAGAAGAGAGGAAGAGATTAAGGCCACAGGGGCCAGAGCAACTGTCCTCGAACAGCAAACAGCCCAAGCGGCAGTACTCCACAATGCAGTCACTGACAGAGTGGCTTCACTCACAACCAGTGTAATGATATTGATGTTACAAAGTTTTGGAATCCAGTAGTCAGATCAGCAATGTTTTCTGCCAGAGGTAGCCACTCGTTACCCAGGTGGTTGAGCCCCTGAGCCTTGAGTGGCCTTCTGGTCTTAAGCAGAGATGGGAGACTGGAACAGAAAGATGATAATTGTAGTGAGGCAAGCCGAGGTCAGTGGGAAGGAGAAGCAGCAAAGTCAAAACAGTCCAAATTCAGCAACAGGAAGGAGAAACAGGAACACGCTTGATTAGAGAGTACAGGAACCACAATAATCTGGCAAAGGTACAGAGACAGGAAGTGGCTTTTATAGGCCAAGAACCAGACACCTGACCAGACACAGCTGAAGAGAGTTGTCACTGATAACCTTGACTCTACAACCAATGGTATCAGATCTCAGGTAAATTTGCAAAAGGCAGGCTGGTGTACTGGTAAGGAAGAGGTTTAGCACCATGTAAACCAGGGTTCGAAACCCAGCAGAGTCAGTTCCTCACAGGGTACTGTGCATGGAAAGACTGAAGAAGATCAGGAGCATGAATATTGTCCACTGGTTCCCACGATCTATCCTCCTCACCATAGCCTTTCCAATGAACCAAATATTGAAGCTTGTTGCGGAAGATCCTGGAGTCAAGAATTTTTTCCACCTCGTATTCATCTTCACCATCCACGAGGACTGGTGGTGGGGCAGGCAAGGCTCGACCAGGGAAAGTATTTTCATGAAAAGGTTTAAGCAGTGCCACGTGAAACACCGGATGTATTTTCATGGAATCCGGAAGTTGCAGACGGAAGGTGACTGCATTGATCTGAGCGATTATCTTAAAAGGTCCCATGAACTTTTGACCCAATTTATGAGAAGGAATCCTAAGCTTAAGATTCTTTGTTGACAGCCAAACCTTGTCACCAACATGATAAACTGGGGCCTCCTTTCTGTGCCTATCAGCAGCTCTTTTGTAACATTCCTGAGCCTCCGAAAGAGTCTCCTTCAACAGTTCTTGGGAATCTCGTAAGGCGGTTAGCCGGTCAGTGACTGCAGGAATGGAAGTAGCAATTGGGAGACTCACTAGAAAGGTTGTTTTGAATATTTTTATTGTTGTCATAACACATTTGCAGGTAGCATCTTTGTGAGTAATGAAGTAACGGTTGCCCACGCAGGGGTGCAAGGTTGCAGTACATACATTTGTTTGCATTCCGTCGCCTACACAGAGGCTGGTTGGTCATTGCATGCATGATACAGCAGATATATGCATAATTAGTTACTCGCATTTTACATCTGTAAGACTTGTAGTGTAACTATATTACGGTTGCACATGTGAATATTGTTTTGAGTGTTTCTGCCCTGTGCATGTTAATTTTTTTTTTTTTTGGCTGTGGGCCCCGTGATTTTTTGTTTATGTGCTGCGTCGTGTCTAAACCAGGGGTGCCATAGCTGTGTACTCTTTGTATCCTGCTTCTCCGCTGGTAGCATTCGGTCTGTTAGCTTCCTATTTGTGATCTGATGCTTAATCTTGTCCTGTTTTGCTCTGGTGCATGTGCTTGCAAGCTACCTGTGCATCTGAATATCTGTTGCTTTGTGTAGTTTGGTGTTTCATGGTCGTGTGCGTCTATTTGTGCACTGCGTTTGTCACTGTATGTGTTCTGATGGGTGTTCCCCTTTGTGTCCGGTTTTAAGGGCTGCGGTTAGGTGTGTGTGTATGTGGCGTGGCCAACTTTTGGTCCCGTGCGTGTTCTTCCTTCCTGTGCTGTCTGCGGTGTTGCCCCACTCTGTGTCTTGACTGTCTATGGGTCTATTGAGGGTCGAGTTTCTTGTGGCGCTTGCATCGTTCTTGTAGTGTCGCCAGTCAGTCATGTTGTGTGGTGGTGTCTTGTTAAGGTCTTTCGGTTTCGTTTTGCTACTGTGTCTGTCCTTTGAGGTGTGTTAATGGGTATGGTTGGGGGTTGATATGGGGGGGGTGGGAGAGGGTGTTGGGGGGTTATGAGTGTTGCCGTCCCCTGCCCCTGCCCCTGTCCGCCACCTCCCTCGCCTCCCGCCCGGTCCCCCGATCGCGGCCTCCCTTGTCTCGTCCTTTCTGGTTACTGCGTGACCAGGCGGCGTTGAAAGTCATTTGATGCGGTTAATCGTGTCCAGTGAAACCAGCGTTTGGTGTATCGGTCCCTATGTTTCGGAGTGTTTGCCTTTATATCTTCGTATTTCCTGGTGGTTTCCACCTCTTCCAGCCATCGTGTTATCGGAGGTGCGTTTACCTGCTTCCAGTAGATGGTCACTAGAAAGGTTGGATGGTAACCATAATTGGCAAAAAATGGTCTCAGAGAAGTGGAGCAGTGTTGGGCATTGTTATGGGCAAACTCCACCATGGGTAGAAAATCCAGCCAGTCATCCTGCAGGTAACTAATATAGCACCGCAAATATTGTTCTAAAGTCTGGTTGGTTCGCTCAGTCTGTCCATTACTTTGTGGATGAAAAGCTGAAGACAGATTTACATTAATACCTAGAATGGAACAAAAATATTTCCAAAAATGAGATGTAAACTGCACTCCCCTGTCAGAAATTACTTCATCAGGCACTCCATGCAAGCGAAATATTTCCCGAATAACTAGGTCAGTAGTCTGTTTAGCTGAAGGGAGACCACGAGCTGGTATGAAATGACTCATCTTAGTTAACCGGTCCACAACAACAAGAATGGTAGTGTGTTCCCTAGAGGGAGGTAGTTCCACAATAAAGTCCATGGATATAGATCCCCAGGGACGATGAGGAATCGGAAGAGGCTGAAGCAAGCCAACAGGGGATGAGCGAGGAGTCTTATGTCTGGCACATACATCACAAGAGGACACATACTTCTTAACATCCTCATAATATTTAGGCCACCAAAAGGATCGGGTAAGTAGTTCTTGTGTCTTTCGGATTCCTGGATGACCTGCTGGTTTAGAGTCATGGTAGTGTCGTTCTTGTAGTGTCGCCAGTCAGTCATGTTGTGTGGGGGTGTCTTGTTAAGGTCTTTCGGTCTCGTTTTGCTACTGTGTCTGTCCTTTGAGGTGTGTCCTTTGAGGTGTGTAAAACGTCCAGTCGCACTGATTCGTGATAAAACAGACGTTGTTGAAAAATCCAAAACCCATTAAGCATGGTCATATGAAGATCACGAAGAGGATCACAAAAAACTGGATCTTTAGAGTAGCCCTTTTTACGTGATACTCCGTTTCCAATACTTCCAAACCAAGGAAGCAGTGATAGCCAGAAGCAAGGAAGGCCCCATAATCCATGAAGGTGCCACCCTCACTCTTTTTCAAGATCTATCACCAATTACGCTCCGACGACGAGAATGGAGACCGGTGACAGAGGCCCTACACTAACACAAGATCAAATATGCATGGGGTCACCCCTTTCGCCTAACAGCTTTCAAAGAAGGTAGACCACATACCCTGCAACCTAATGGAGACGCGGCAGCTTTCCTCAAAGCCCTGGGAATCCACACCGCAATCCAGCTCCCGACGGCAACTGATTCAGAAGACCTGCCCTTCCTACCGGACCCGGCGACCTGGGAATGAATACATCTGCTGTGCCAGATTGCCGTCTAGGACACTGATAGGCGCAGCAGAATGCTAAGATAAGTACCCTTGAAACAGAAGTACAGAGGGAAGGGCTGGGGTCTAGCACTCAAAAGGCACTAGGACTCGCTTGGGTGGTGGGACTGATGGAGGAGGGGATCACTGACGTACCACCGGGGACTCTACTCTGGGCCTCCAGGGCCCAGGGGACTAGAATGTCCAGTACAGCAACAAAAGGGGACTAGACTGTCCAGTACAGCAACAAAAGTATGAACCTTACCTGAGGATGGTGGGGGTTGAACTCACAGGCTGCTGGGGGATGTCGGGTGGGGGTGTGCTTTAAAGTCCTGCTTCTGGCCCCAGACTAAGCACCGGGACCAACTAGGCCCAAACCCACACAGCCAGAACATGAGAGGGAGGCAATGAGCAGGTTAAATCCTTTGGTCCAGGGGGGACAGCAATATTATCAAAATCTCAGAGAGAACCCCGAATCCCACTGACCCAGAAGAAACATACATAAGAACCCCTTGGTGCCCCCGGTAACAGCTAATCTTACCTACGCGACGAGACCCCCTTCCTCGTCATCCACCCCCCCCCAGCTCAGCGTTGCCAAAGAGGGGGAAACTACATTTCAAAATATATACAGGTCTTTCCTTTTCTTAATTTAAAAAAAACAGGTAAAAGATTCATGAGAAAATGACTCGCACACTCAGAGGTAAAAATGTAAACCGTTGATAACCAATATACCCTGACGAGAGCCTATATTGAGAGTAGCTATTGAATAGAAGACGCAAGGTGATGACCCCGCCCCCACTAAATCAGAAATGCAGCAGAAAAGACGGCAAAGGTACAGCAGACACGAGAGTCACGACCATACTGACCCTACAGTCCAAGGACCAAGACAGACAGGACGCCTTCAAGGCGTAATGCTTTATAGACATGTTAGAAGTATTGTTTTGTTGATAAAGGTTTAACAGTTAGCCACACATTGGTACCTCCAGACCAAACAAACTAGCTTTGGACACCCACCCCGGTAGCGGATACAGGACGGTGACCGTAGCTCAGACCACCCTGATAAGTGTGCCTGGCATGCGATAAGACCAGGCTGCAGCCCTCCCCCCTCCTCTCACCCTTTCCAATACCACCCCCCCTCCACTATACAGTACCCCTACACAGCTCCCCCCACACAACTTATAACCGTCACACCCCTCACTTACCCAACACCCATCTGGACAAAGAGGGGAGGAACTCGGAGGAACACCTCAGTTTAGGAACTGACCCCAACGACCGGCCCATACATAAGCCCGCCCCCCCACCGTGGACAAACTAAAACACAAACACGACAGGATGACTGGACAGATTACCAGATTACATCCCTAAACGTTAAGGGGCTCAACGCGCCCCAAAAAAGGAGGCTCCTATTTAGGGAGCTAAAGCGTCTCAAAGCTGACAGAGCTTTCTTATAGGAAACACACCTCCCACAGGGAGTCCGAGTGACCCTCAGGGACCACACATACAACACAGCACACAAAGCCAGATCCTTCCGAAAATGGAATGGGGTGGCTATAATACTATACAAAAGGTGCCCCTTCCAGGTAACCCAGACCACGACAGACCCAGAGGGACAATACATCATCCTTATGACCACGACTATCCCCACACCTATGGACCCTGGCCCACGTGGATCAAGTGGGATTTGTCCCGAATAAACAGTTTTTTGAAAACACGAGGCGAAACATAGACCTGATATGGAGACAGAGCGGGGCGGGGGAGGCGTCGCTGGTCCTGTCTCTAGACGCGGAAAAAGTGTTTGACAGGGTCAGGTGGCCGTACCTGTTCACGCTCCTGTCGTGTTTGGGCCTCCCAACCCCATATATCACAGTCCGGCACTATACACTGACGCCAAAGCCCAAGTGAAGGTGACCGGAGTCCCTAACAGCCCCTTCCAACTGGGGAATGGAACCAGGTAGGGGTGCCCCCTCTCCCCACTACTTTTAATCTTAGCACAAAATTAGGTCCCATCCGGACATACATGGGGTCAGAGTGGGACGGGAGCAATACTTCATATCCGCCTACACGGACGATGTTCTCCTCACCTTGACACAATCCACCACATCCATGTCAGCACTAACCCGAACACTGGAAGACTATAGCTCAATCTCAAGATACAGAGTCAACCTAGACAAATCCTGCGCCCTCCCACTTAACATGACTGACACGGACACGAACGAGATCTCAACACTCTACCACATACAGATAGCACACACCTCTATCAAATACCTGGGCATACACCTGACAGCAGACCCAACTCAACTATATGCAAGAAATTATATACCAATGTTTCAAACCTTGATGACGGACCTTGACAACTGGGTAGACAAAGCGATCTCCTGGATGGGACGGGTACACTCGATAAAAATGAACCTACTTCCACGCCTTCTCTTCCTATTCCAGGCACTCCCAATCCGCATCACCAGACCTTGCGCCACTACAGAAGGCAATCGGTAGCTTCATCTGGCACAACAAAAGACATCAAGTCTCCCACAAAACTCTTTACAGGTCAAAACCCACCGGCGGGTTGGGACTACCAAACTTATTTTACTATTATCTAGCGGCACAACTCTCTCAGGTGGCGATGTGGCAGAGCCACCGGGGGAGAGGAGATGGGCAGACCTGGAGGCGGGACTGACGGGATCGGACCTGCCACAGTTCTACATCTGGCTGCCAAAAACCCAAAGAGCGATCCTACGCACTGAATGCCCAGCCATCCTGAACTCGATCCGAGTCTGGGACAGATACGCCCAAGAATACAGATTGACTAAGCTCCCCTACCCAATGATGTCCTTACTGAGAAACAGAGCGTTCCCCCCGTGAATGAGGCCTAAAGACTTTAAGAACCTAGAGCAGATAGGACTCTTACCCCTTACCCTCCATCCCTACCCCTATTCACAGAACAGGGGTAACGGCATAATAGCACAAGAAATAGAGCATAGAACTCACTGGGAACCCCATACCCCCAACACGAGAGGTATGGATGGCACAGACAAAACTACCCATACCAGAAGCCACCAACGCGCGCTGAAACAACCATTACCTTCCTCTGTAACAACCCGAGACAGCTGAGATGCCATACCCTAATTGAGCTAGGCACACACAACTCACTGGGATGTCTGGGAGACCCTGGTTATCCTGAGTGCAGGGCGCCTGGGCCTACCGTGCCGTACTAAATAGATAGGAGGATAGCTAAGTAAAAGGTACACTTGCAACCGGCGCGGTGGGCCTGGGTGACTCGCAAATAAATCAGACGTACGGGATATAGAAAGCTCCAATGTATTTCTGACCTACGATGTGTACCAAGCACACCAAAGGCCTCTCTTGAACCAATATAAGCTGTGTAGCCCTTGTTTTCCTCCCTGTAACCCCTCCAGAAGTTATGCTCTACAAAATAAAAAAGAAGATCTCCTGCTGTTACCTTTTCACTTTTGTATTGCTCAAGGTTGAACGTAACCTTGTTCTGTTTTCCTGTTCATTAGATATATAAATGTAAAACCTGACAGGTAAAAGCAGCAAAGAAAAAGAAAAACACGCACAATGGTGAAACCACTTAACAACACTATTTCTGCTTTCTGTATCTGTGTAAGAAACCGTTGTAAAACACAAATTTTGGCTACTGCATAAGCCTGCATACTGTAAACGTGCCAGTTTTTTCAAACTGTTAACTATTTCTTTGCTGCTGGGAGGAGACAGTAAAGGAAGTAAAACAAATATGAAGCCTCCTGTCTTGCCATAAAATTACAGTCCTTTTGCAGTAACGCAACCAACTTATTTGAAGGATTCTACTCAACTCCTTAATAATCTAAAAGATGTGGAATGGAAGGATGATTTATTTCTAGTTACTTGCGATGTGGGCAGTATATAAACTATTATCTCCTATAAATTAGGATGTGAAGCAGTTGAATATTTCCTCAGACAAACAATAAAATAAAGGATATCCAGATTGATTTCATAATTGAAGGTATCAAATTGATCCTAAACAAAAATGTCTTCTGGTTTGATTAATCTTTTTTTTCTTCAATTGATTGGTAATGTGATAAGAACCAGATTTGCACCCAGCTATGGTATTTTATGTCTTGTTAGGAGAAATCTTTCCTCCTCATAGTTGGTGGCTGGTCCTAATGAGTGAATACAGCCATACCATGCTCATTTTTTAGATTTTGGACTATTGGCAATAGCATACACTACAGTGCCTTGCAAAAGTATTCACCCCCATTGACATTTTTCATGTTTTGTTGCCTCACAACCAGGAATTAACATGGATTGTTTGAGGATTTGCATCATTTAATTTACAGAACACGCCCACAACTTTGAAGATGTTTTTTGTTTTGTTTTTTCATTGTGAAGCAAACAACAAATAGGACAAAATAACAGAAAAGGTCAATGTGCATAACTGTTCACCCCCTAAAGTCAATACTTTGTAGAGCCACCTTGTGCGGCAATCAAAGCTCCAAGTCGCTTTGGATAAGTCTCTATGAGCTTGCCACATCTTACCACTGCGATTTTTGCCCATTCCTCCTTGCAAAACTGCTCAAATCTTTAAGTCTGACCACAGATTTTCTATTGGATTGAGGTCTGGGCTTTGACTAGGCCATTGCAACACATTTACATGTTTCCCCATACATAGTGTTTTCTTTGATGGCCAAAAAGTTAAATTTTAGTCTCATCAGACCAGAGCACCCACTTCCATACATTTTGGGAGTCTCCCACATGCCTTTTCGCAAACTCAAAACGTGTCATTTTGTTTTTTGCTGAAAGTAATGGCTGTCTTCTGGCCACTCTGTCATAAAGCCCAACTCTATGGAACGTACGGTTTATTGTCGTCCTATGTACAGATACTCCAGTCTCTGCTGTCGAACTCTGCAGCTCCTCCAGGGTTACCTTAGGTCTCTGTACTGCCTCTCTGATTAATGCCCTCGTTGCCCGGTCCGTGAGTTTTGGTGGGCGGCCTTCTTTTGGCAGGTTTGCTGTTGTGCCATGTTCTTTCCATTTGGTTATGGTAGATTTGATGGTGCTCCTGGGGATCAGCAACGATTTGGATATATTTTTATAACCTAACCAGGACTTGTACTTCTCAACAACATTTTCCCTTAGTTGTTTGGAGAGTTCCTTGGTCTTCATGGCAGTGTTTGGTTAGTGTTGCCTTTTGCTTAGGTGTTGCATCCTCCGGGGCCTTTTAAAAAAGGTGTGTATATGTAATGACAGACCATGTGACACTTAGATTGCACACAGGTGGACATCATTTCACTAATTATGTGACTTCTGAAGGTAATAGGTTGCACCATACTGTGACTGAAAGCAATGAATTGTGCTGGAGGGAATCTATATATCTCCCCAGATTTTGCAAGGTTTCTACTTTGTGTATATTAGCCCCAGGGAAATGTGTTATGTTAAAATGAATATTGCACTTTAAATATGTGTATATTTGGGCCCTGGGGTGGAGCACTTGGAGAGTAGGGTGGGCCAGTGCTCCACTCCACATTTTGGTAGTTGCTTGGAACCTACAGGTGAGAAGCCCAGTTCCAGAGTTTCAATCCTAATTTACCTCACCTTAAAAAGGATTGTTAATTACAGGTGCTATTAAGTACTCCCCTGCCAAAGGAGGAGAGAGATTGTGTTTGATTTCTGTGATTGGAAACAGAGAGCTGAAAACCCTGAAACAGTAAGGTTTATGTTGGGAAATGGACAAGCCATCCAACCCAGTTAGCTAATTATTTTGTTTAGTTAGTGCTCAGAAGAGCAAGGATTTTGTTTTATATATTTTGTTACAACCTTTTATACCTTACTGTGCATTTATTTTGGAACCACAATAAAAAGAGCAAGTCCTTTTACCTCATCCAGCGTGTGAAGTGTCTCTAAAGCCTGAAAAGACTGTGTGTAACACCCCAATCCCAGGACAAGGTACCAAGGGAAAGAAGTACTTTTGTCACAATACATACACACATGCCAATTTTCTGTTTTCTATTTCTAAAAAAGTTTTATGTACATATTTTTCTCATTTCACTTCACCAACTTAGACTATTGTGTTCTGATCCATCACATAAAATTCAGATTAATAAAACATTGAACTTAAGGCTGTAATGTAACAAAATAGGTAACAAGTCAAGGGGGTTAATATTTTGCAAGGCACTGTAAGAAATATGACATAAAACCCTTGACATCTAGCAATATGAAGGTCAACCCCGAATGAGACCAGAGGGTACCCCGTTCCCCCATGGGTGAGGCTTTTTCTCCCAAACCCCCCTCCCCCCGCCACCCCTCGAGCCAAGCAGATCATCTTTTTTTCTTTCTCTCGCTATCCTGCTATTCTTCTCCACACCTAACCTCCCTCTCTCTCGAAACACTACTTGGTAAAAGCATTTGGCAATACAACAACTCAAACAACATATAGAAGATGAGTCAGTCCAGCAGAACCACAAGGTTCAAAAAGAACTACAGACGCCTCTTTGGCGCACTAAGAGGGAGCGTTTCCTGGTGTGACAAAAGCCACTTCGCCACTGGGCTTTGGAGAGGACTACTTGCCAGCCTTTTACCTTGTGATTATGGCCCCTGTGACTTATTTAGTTCTAAGGCACTCTTTCTTTCTGGGACTTATACTGAAACAGATTCGAACTTTTGAAGTGGCACTTCGGCTACAGTCGAAGTAGTTGAAGTGGCCGCCATTCGACATTCGAACACGCGGTGGCCATCTGTAGCGGAATGCCAATATTAAATCCACGAATTCCGCTGGTCCAGAAACGAATCCACAGTCAAGCGCTGAAAACACCAAGGCAATATCCCCAACCTCCCAATAACCGGACGAGACACAGTTTTGGGAGTCAACTGAAATCCTTTAATCGGCACGACAATTTATACAAGTCCCCATGCAAGGGGTTTCCTGAGTCCCTCCCCAGGGGCACTCCCAGAGGGGACTACATGGGGGACTTACAGTACAACATATTTCTCCCATCAGGCACCGCTGCACGAGAGGGATCATCCTCCCAGAATGCACCGTTAAGGGGATTATCCCCTCGTGCAGCAGAACCGGCAATTCACACAAAAATCTACAACTTTTACAATACACGGTGGATTTACACGAATGGACGTTCGGTAGATAGCTGGGGTCTGGGCGCATCATTCGTGAGATTGCCGCTCAGATCCCAGCTAAAATAACCGAACGCCGCACAGAAAACACATTTCTTTCAAAACACACGAAAAGAACCGATTACTTTTAGTGAACCTGGTCCTGAAACTCCCGAACGTCCTGGAGGCTCAGCGGTGTTCGTGCCGTCGAATAACTATTGGTAATGCTATGCGTTCGACAACACGGACCCGCTGAAGAACAAGGGATCCAAGATGGCCGACCGCCGCATGGTCGGTAGTCGAACGACGGCCACCCAGGAGAGCCTCTAATTACCGATTGCAACATTGTTGCAATCGGTTAACTAGTGCCACATGCCTCTAAGTGTGTGGGCTATTAGGGGGTATCGCGTTCGCTTCACGAACGGCCCTCCAAAGTGCCGTTCGCGAAACGAACGAGAATCCCCATACAAACCGCCATTGGCATTCGGCGGAACAGGTAATTACAGTCTCCACAGAAATACATCAAGCACGTACCTAAGAATACACCGCATATCTCCCCAGACCTGTAGGCAACCCTTAAAAGCACAGTCTCTAGTTATTGTCCAAGTGGCTAGGTTTGCCACACCATCTTAGTTGGTCAAACGTGTTCAGCTGTGTTTTGCCATCAAGTTCATGGGGCTCAAATCGGACACGTGACGGCACGAATACCGCTGACAAAGTTACCTTTCAGGGAACATCGAATGGGAGTCGAACGACGGTCGGTGAGTCGAAGCCCACGAACAAGAGACATACATTGACTATGCTTGTTCACCAATCCGTTCGGTAATTCGAACAGTACTTCGACTTTAAAATAGACCAGCCGCACAGCCTAACTCTCTGGCACTGTTTTGGGCATGAAAACCATGCATGCGCTCGGTCAAAAAGAGACTTCCAGGAATTTCCTGATCCCCTGCTCTGATCTGGGTGATGTTTGGATATGTTGTACACCCAGATCAGGGCAATCAGGGGATGTTTTATGCAGATATGTTGTATTTTGGGGTACTTATGAGACTTTGTAAAATATGTTTTTTTATGCTTGGGGATTAATACATTATCTACCTTAATTGTATCACAGGTAAAGGGGAGGGATTGTGTGCTGTATGTGGGAGTGTCAGGCATTGTTACATTGTTTCTATTGGTCTGTACAATTTGTGTCTTGGTGCCCCATCAGGTCCAGTGGGTGTTCCTCTCGCCTGGAAAGTTGTATAAAAATCCAACCTATACCATTAAACTCTCAGACTTCTTACCCTCAACTCGCAGCCTCGTCTCGTGTTGTAGGGAACAGCTATAATCACTACAGGGATTGCTATAATCATTATCCTTCCTTGGATTCTGCTGGCTCTTGTAAGAGCTCTACAGCTATTCCTGCTTGACTCTCAGGAGGAAGAGAGGTTCACCCACTCATGACAAGGCTCCAGGGTGGGTAGGAGACGGCAAGACCCAAACCAAGCCGCAGCGGTTCGTGCGGTGCTGATGGTCCTTGGTGAGCACTAGGAGCATCCGTCAGTGGAGGGTCCGTCACAAGTGGTGGCAACGGTGAGATTGCTTCCTAGTGAGAGGAACAGCATCCAGGAGACACCGGAATCGTACTTCCCATCCAAAAGGAACAAGCATGGCATGCAGGTACACTGAAGCGGAGTTGGACCGGACGCTGAAGCTGTATTTGGCTGTCTTTGAGCCCAACCCCTCCAAAAAGACAGTACAGCATATGAGGAAACTAGCCGAGTGCCTGCAGCACGAAGCAGAATGGCGGGCAAAGATATAGAAGTGTTCCGTCCTTCCTCCCCAGCATCAGGGTGCAGTACCAGGAGCGGAAGGTGTTGCCCTTGCTCCTCAGCAGCAAGGCGAGTTAACGGGAGTAGGGACAGTCAGTCTCACTCCTCAGCGGCAGTGCATCCTACAGGAAGAGGAGACAACCGGTCTTTCTCCCCAGCGGCAGACTGAGTTACAGGGAGTGGAGACATTCAGTCTCACTATCCAGCAGCAGAGTGCAACACAGGGAGCAGGCCTGGACTGGCCACCGGGCACACCGGGCAAATGCCCGGTGGGCCGCGGTGGCCATGGGCCGAGGCCGGCAGGGGAGGTCCCAGGATCTCCCCTGCCTGTCTATGCAGGACCGGCGCTATCTGAGCGCCGGCCCCGCTGTTTTCCATGAAGGGCCGGTGGGGAGATCAAAGATCTCCCTCACCGGCTCACATGCTGTCAAATGCGGCCGCCGGCGGGGAGAGAGGGAGGGAGACAACCAGCCAGGAGAGAAGGACCCGGCGGAGCTCTAACTTGCAGCTCCGCCGGGTTCCTCTCACGAGATCCGGCTCGTTGCCATTGCAATGACCGGATCTCACTCACCACGAGGACCACCAGGGAACACTGCCACCCTGCCTCCCAGTCCCAGGGACCAGCGTGCTGGTCCGCCCCTCCCAGGCTAAAGGTAAGAAGGGAGGGGGGGACATAATGCCTGTTATTTTATTTGTTTATTTACCCCCCCCTACACACACACAATCCATTCTAACATTTATACAGCACTCTCACACACAGCACTTTCACACCCATCACACACAGCACTCTCACACACATCACATAGCTATCTCACACACAGCACTCTCACACACATCACACACAGCACTCTCACACTTATCAGAAACACACACCTCACACAGAGCACTCTCACACACATCACACACCGCACCCCTCACGCACTGCACCCCTCACACGCACATACTGCACCCCTCACATACACACAGAACCCCCCCAACACACTGCACCACACACATACACAATACTTCCAAATATATATATATATATATATATATATATATATATACACACACACTACACTCTTAACATACACACTCTGGATCCCCTATACACACACTAGATTCCTTGTAAGCAAACACATACTACACCCCTAAACACACACTACATCACCTATATACACACACACACACACACTATAGCCTGTATGCACACACTTGCTATATCCCCTATACACACATACTCTACAGCCCCTAGCCACATATGCATCACATTACACCACAAACACAACATGACTAAAACCAACCTTATTACACAATACCGCACCACAATCAGCTCACTCTACACACACACAATACCACAAGCAGGCTCCAAACACATGCACAATACTCTTTCCTGGCATTTTTGTCTCCTGGTATCCATTTATAGAGACACCAGAGACAATTTGCAAGGAAACAGTGCAAGCATGTTATTAAATTTGCTTGCACTGTGCAGAACAAATACAGGGCTTTTTTCTCATGCTAGATCTCTTCAGCAGAGCTCTGCGCATGGTCTGCCCTGGAAGAGCATTGAACCAACATGCTCACTTTGAGAGGGGGCGTGTTTGTCATTGATGATGACAAAACACACCTCCTCTGCCCCCCTTCTTAGTGGGCCGATGTGTTAAAAAAATTCCCGGGACGAATTTTTCTCCCAGTCCGGCCCTGACAGGGAGAGGAGACAATCGGTCTCTCTCTTCAGCAGCAACCATAGATATCAGGAGTCAGCTACAGGGGAGCAACAACCTTGACCCCAGTAGTGCAGATGGGACCACGGTCTCTGTACTGGAGCTAGATCCAGTCCAGATCCCCAACTAACCATGTCTGGGTACCAGGAGGAGGGGGTAAGCGACTTCGCCCCTCCACAACCAACTCCCAACGAGGTACTGGGGTCAGTAAATGAGACTGTAAACCCCTCTGGCCCCTTTCCAGCAGAAGAGCTGGCGTCAGGGCAGAGCGTCGCTGGCCTCTGCCCTAACTTTCCCATTGTTACATGGCAGCACTATGTACCCATTTTCCCAGCAGACGCGCTGGCACCAGGACAGAGCGCCGCTGGCCTCTGCCCTCCCTTTTTTCTTTGTCCAGGGCCTAACTACCTGAGGGCCACCCCAGCAGAAGCGCTGATAACTGGGCAGAGCGCAGTTAGCCTCTGCCCTCCCCTGGTCCATGAACCAGGAACTAGCAACTCACTCCGCGAGACCCCAACCAAGCTGCGGCGGTTCGTGGAGTCTGCAGTGCTTATGGTGTCTGGTGCGGTGCTAATGGTCCTTGGTGAGAGTTTGTGTGTTTGTGAGGGTGTTAGTGTGCTGTGTGTGAGGGTTCTGGTAGTGTGCTGTGTGTGTGTGAGGGCGCTGTGTGTTTGTGTACTGTGTGTGTGGGGGTGCTGTGTGTGGGGGTGCTGTTTGTGTGTGGGTGCTGTTTGTGTATGTGTGCTGTATGTGTGTAGCTGCTGTGTGTGTGTGTGTGGGTGCTGTTTGTGTGCTGTGTGTGAGAGAGTGTGTGTGCTCTATGTTTGGAGGTATTGTGGGGGTGGAGGATTAGTTAATATCCCCCTCCCTTTTTACCTTATGTAGGGAGGTGGAATCCTTGCTACCACGTGCCATCCCTGGTGGTCCAGTGGAGAGTGAACTCTAGTCCGCGGAGGCTTAGAGCAGAGCCGGCGCTCGGATAGCGCCAGCTCTGCATGAGCCAACAGGGGAGATCCTGAGATCTCCCCTGCCTGTCTCAATCCATAGGCGTGCCGCGGGGATTAGGGTGTGCCAAGGCACACCCCGTGCGCACGCCAATGATAGAGGGACTAGTAGTTCAGCAAAGGGAATAAGGTTTTTGAACGTGTTAAATGACATCTTCATGTCACAACTGGTATGAGCACCAACTAAAAAGGACGCTTGTCTGCTTCTGGTTACAAAAAATAATGATGATCTTTTCTCAAAAAAGGGGAAAAGTTGGGGCTGTTAACCCCAAGCCAGGAAATCACCTGTAGACTACTCTACCTAAACCAGGGAATAACCCTAATAAAATAATATCATAAAAGAAAAAAAAAACATGGATCCTTGATTAACAGGGGAGCCTTGACGTGGAAGAAGCAGTAATAAAAGTAAAGGAAACCCCCCTCATTGCTTTAAATTGGAAATCAACCACATGTCTCACAGAAACAATGCTGGTGAACAAAATAAATCTCAACTATGCATATGAACGTATGTCTATAATCTCTCCAAATCGGAGGACAAAGATATTGTGGATTTGGGAGTCATTGGAGGCCCTATGCCCATCACCTCATGGATTATGACTGTCTCTCTGGTTCAACTCCATTATATTGCATACACAAACCCTGAAGCAGGTCTAAGTTCACAGCAATCCGTTTTACCAGTTTAGAATTCTAATTAAAAATAATAATTTTTAAAATGTGCCACACACCACAGTCACAAGAAATAATTATGTTCCTTTAGGGTGTATATTAGGGTGTATATTGTGGTAAATATTGTAGCATGGTCACAGCTGACGATGTATCGACAGGTATCTTGGGCCAGTAGTCCATCATTATCTGTTATCTGCAACTACAACCCAGCTTTTATGTATCCACACTTTTCCATATGATATTACCAGTATTATTATAAGTTTATTACGTTTTGTTTTGTATTGTTCTGTATTGTTTTACATTCTGTGTGGAGCTTAATACATGCTTTTCATGACTTCAGAAATTTCTCTAGATCAACAATTATTAGAATTGTCATATGTGCTAATGCGATAATTCACATAACACAGTTGTACCCCATTATAGGTATTAGTTATGCAAAATTTGATTATAGGCAGCTAGGCTAGAACTTAAGTCCTCTTGTAAATGGTCAGTTTGTGTAAAACTGCAATTTATACCTGTACAACTCTTCTCCTGTAACAGAAGACTATGTTTATTTTTACCGCTACAGTGTTGTTATATTACAGTTTCATTTTGAAAACAAACGTTGTGAGCTAGCTACAAGATTGCCTTTGGATGCAAATATCACCTTACAACTCGATTGGATAATTTGGGAAGCAGATATTAGGCGTCAATATCACATTTAGTTATTTCCCCCAGCCAGTGACCAAACTTTGTTATATATTTGTATTGTTAATACATTTTGCACTGCATTATGGTTGCTAATTATTATGTTAATATTTATATAGCGCCAACAAATTAAGGCACTACTAGTGGTAAAGTTATACTTATTATTATTATTATACCATTTCTTTAAATTATTTATTTTTCATTTTTAAATAGTATTGGATGATTAATAGTACCTGTATGTTTACCCCTTTTCCTTGTTTGTTTGATGCTCTTATTATCATTATTATTTGGTTTATTATCATATTTAAAACTTTAAATAAAACATTTTGAAAAGAAGAAAAAAAATTGCCAGATTGATTATGTTGCTTTTGAGACCATGTAGCTGCCCAGGAATTAAAATTACCCCCACCATTGCATATCATTTGCAAAAGTAGACAACACACGGTAATTAAAATGGGGTATGTCCAGGCTTTTTAGTTGCAACTTAGTCACAAATTCCGGACCTAAATTAATGTTCATATTTGTTCTTTTTGCATTTTTCACAAATAATCTGCTATTTTTACAGATGGCATAATCAGCATTATATGTTTTACTGTTCTAAAACACTCATAAATGTGCCCAGTAATGTCTCATGAGTACAATAGTACCCCTCATGTACCGGTTTCATGGTATTTTGGAAAGTTACAGGGTCAAGTAAAAGAGGCAAAGCCCCAGGGGATGGAGGTGCTTTAGTACCGCCAAAACGCGCGTCTTTATTTTCATTTATCACAGCACGGTTTACTTTTTGCACCATGATCATTTAGCTACTATGGGGGATAACTTCAGACTCTAGGGACACAATTGGAGGGTATTTTGTTGGTGTACTGGGGCATCTGTAGGGAGTCCAAGTTTTTGCTAATTTTTCAGTCAAATTGAAGTCGAATTTGTATTTTGTCAGTTTTTAGAAGGCTGTTGCAAACTATATACTTTTATATATAAAAAATATACATGTATAGAACCTTAGTATATATATATATATATATATATATATATATATATATAACAATTAGCATCCTGTAACAGTAATATTAAAATGTTGCATAGCACTGATGACGATAGAGGGCGCTCTATCCATTGCAGAGTGAAACATGCATGTAGACTCTATTCTACATGAACACGCACAATCTTCCACAAAATGCGTGTAGCAGTCACGTGACTTCCCTTAACACCACTTCCGAATAACCATAATAAGCGCTCGAAATGAACATGTCGCCACTTCCTGTCCTCTCTCCCCACAATAAACTCTATGGTTTCACTGGCTGGAAGCCTCCCACAATCACATCTCCCCTAGGGGGCGCTGCATAACAAAGCCTGACCTTGTTTTTTCATTCCCGCTACAGGAAGACACAAAGACAATCTCTTTGGTTCTAACGGTGTCAAATAAAAAAAGACGATGTCACTAAAGATAACTCGACCATTAGTTTATTCCACAACTTAAAGAGCAATTTACCCGCTGCAGACATCCTAGAAATGCCCGAGAGGCCTTTACTGTCTTTCAGTGTGGTCCCTCCCACCACAGCCCTGGCAGAGTCCCGGTTCAAACATGGCGGCGGCTGTGCAGTCACGTGCCACCCGCGAGTTAACGATGGAGTGGGGGTTCTGAGTCGGTTGGGGGCCGCCATGTTCGTGCGCAGCCACCCGTCTACCATGTACCGTGACTGTTAGAAGCTGCGCGCCCCCATCCAGGCAGAGCCCTCGGTATCACGCCATGTCAGGGGGACGGTATCCGCTGTGCTTGTAATATTATGCACCGTCAGACGGGCACCGTGTTGGCATACTGACACCGGGCTGCCATGCCGGCCAAACCGTGTGTGTGTGTACATACTGAGTGTCTATCCGTACAGTGTGTGTGACAGACTGTGCCTGCTCTCTCTCTCTCTCCTCCCCCCTCCCATTCACTCTCACACTTCCTCCCTCCTCCTATCCCCCGCCTCCTCCGCCCTGGCTCCACAGCCACTCGCCGCCGCCTCCTCCAAACAACACGGCGTTCCTACATCACCCGACAACATGGAGGCCGTCAAAACCTTTAACAGCGAGGTTTGTATTCCCTGATTTCCATCCTCTGTCTCTGTACTCCGCACACTCACTATCTCTCACTCAGCCCCGTGCAAGGCTCGCTCCGCGCACTCACTCACGCCGGATGGGCTACCAGGGCCCGGCAGGGCTTTCCATTCCCTTGGTTTGACCCTTCTTATCTCTTCCTTCCTTTACCAGGCCTGGCTCTGATTGTTTTACCTCCCCGTATTGCACATTGAAACATGCATTTCCCGTTGGCCTTGCAGGAGGCAGCTCTGTGTCTCTTATAATGGTGCACCCTGTGCAGTGCCCCTTACAGGCCAGCACTGAGCACTAGGCCCTTAAATATCCTGCAGTGGGACAGCTTCCTTAAATATCTTTGTTGATGAAAGGTGGCTTAGCAGAGCTAGAAATACATATTTTGAAACACCGTTTAATGAAATGGGATAATGAATAAGCTATGTCACCCCTCCCCACATACACTATGTTTGTATTATGTATTACAGTATTCATTTGCAGTGCCAATATACTGTAGTAAGTTATAATTTCTTATTATTTAGAAGCAGCACCTGCATCATGTAGTGTTTTAGCGTGCAATGGTTCAGATCGTTATACAATGTTGCAAGTAACCAAGTAATAGCACCTAAAGCACTTACAAAGAGAGATTATAGTATTGATAGTCATTATTATTTTAATCAGTGCATATTAAAATAAAACTTGCAAGTCAGATTCACATCCATTGTTTCTGGGGTGCCAAGTTGTTTCTGAAAAACTACATGCTAATAGTAGTCAACATTTCCCCTCTCACTGATGTAGTACCATAGACCAACAAGTTTGTGCCATCATCATGTTTTTATTTTGGTTCTACAGTTTATGGAACCTAGCTCTCTTACATCAGGGGACTTTTCTGTCTTTATTTTGTGTATATCATACTCTAAACTGGCTTCTCCACGTTTAGCGGGTTTGTTCTCATAATAGGATATCTGAGGAAAATCACACAGTCCAACAGTTTCTAAGACAAATGATGCACAATCATCTACATTTGAGCAGTGACCAAAATGTATGACTAACATCACTATACATGATGCACTTATTTCTTTAAACATCAGTTTAGCCTATTTTGAAGGACATTTTGAAAAGTGGTGGTGTCAAATTCTGTTCCTTGATATTTTTAGTGGTGTGTGTAAATACATTAAAGCAGAAATCAAAATTGTCACTCATCCATTAACCATTGATGAGTAAAAGTTAAGCCATGGACTCTCCAGGTTTGCAGTGGTGAATAGCTATTCAATATTTATTATTATATTTACATAGCGCCAACAAATTCCGTAGCGCTTTACAATGGGTGGACTAACAAACATGTAATTGTAACAAAACAAGTTTGAGGCACAGAAACAGAGGGGTTGAGGGCCCTGCTCAATGAGCTTACATGCTAGAGGGTGTAGGGTAAAGTGACACAAAAGGTAAGGAAAGTAGATTGGTAGAATAGTATTTAAAGAAGACTTAGTGTGGGGTTTTGGAGCCATTAAAGGAGCACTATAGTGCCAGGAAAACAAACTCGTTTTCCTGACACTATAGGGTCATTAGGTGCCCCACTCCCACTGGGCTGAATGGGTTTAAACCCCTTCAGCCACTTACCTTTCTCCAGCACCGGGCTCCCTCTGTGCTAGGGAACAGTCCACCACCTGCCGAGGTCAGATCCGAATGCGCATGCGTGGCAAGAGTATTACTCAATACTTTCCTATGGACGTCCAGCGTCTTCTCACTGTGATTTTCACAGTGAGAATCGCGGAAGCGCCTGTAGCGGCTATCAGTGAGACAGCCACTAGAGGCTGGATTAACCCTCAGTGAAACTGTTTTCAACTGCAAGGTTAAAACTAGAGGGACCTGGCACCCAGACCACTTCATTGAGCCTAAAGAGGTCCTTTAACAGTTTAATTGATATGCTTTTGTGAAAAAGTGAGAGAATAGACACAGGTCTTCGGCAGAGCGTAGGGGCCTAGACGAAACATATTTGTGTATTAGGGAGGATAGATAGGTGGGAGTAGCATTATGTAAAGATTTAAAAGCAAGAACCAGAATTTTATATTGAGCCCTATATCTTATGGGAAGCCAATGCAGGGTCTGACAGAGGGGTGAGGTGCAGGCGGAAAGATGAGCCTCGCCGATGCGTTCATTATAGACTGCTGTGGGGCAAGTTGGAAACATGTAAGACCATTAAGAAGCGGATTGCAGTAGTCAAGGCGAGAGAGGACAGTGGTATGGACCAGCACCTTAGCCACACCTGGCGTTAAATAGGGGCGGATGCGCGCAATGTTTTTAAGATGGAATCGGCAGGATTTGGTGATCGACTGGACATGAGGGGTAAAGGAGAGGTCGGAGTCAGAGTACACCTAGGCAGCGAGCCTGCCCTATAGTAGTGGAGGATTAGAAATTTTGAACTCTAGTATAATTATATCTTCAATGTTTTGCAGTTTTCTTATGCTTGCCTGAATGCTAACAGAAGGCCGTCACAAAAACTTTTCAAACATTCAGGACTTATTTTAGTACTGAAACAATGATCTTTGCCGCATAAAAAAAAGCATTCTGAACGTAAAAACAGAAATGTCATTTCTCTGGAGGGGACTGTTTCTAGTTTCATTATCCCAGTAAATGGCATTGAAACATATGTGTGTGAATAATATGGTTTAGGACAGGTGATGCTTTGGGTATTCACAGAGAAATTCAGTAAAAGCGCATGGACACTTCCTACAGTTATGCCATGTATGTGTGTCATTGCAGGGGTTAAATTTACCTTAAGTACCCAGCAGCCAAAGTTTACAGCTAGTTTTGGTGGTGTGATCTTACAAATGTTTAGTGTAGGGATTAAAAGGGCAAGTTTACTGTAAAGGCAGTACTGGTATATACATATCCCACTGCTGCCCGAGAGTTAGTCCTAGGAGGTTATTTCCAGTATCAGTGATACTCATCTCAGCTAATCCAATTTTTCTCCATAGAGAACTGAGTGAGGCCTAGTAGGCATTTCCTACTATAGGGCACATTCAGAATCATACTGAGCACGAGGGCACCTATAGTCACTCCTGCATATATTTCAGAGGTGTAGGAAGGAGTCATTTCTAGGAGATGTCAGTCATGATCACAAGAGGTGTGCTTACAGTTTAAAGCAATCTGACTTTTAATAGAAAAGGCGCTGTTTATAAAAGAGAGGCTGGAGGTTGAGGCTCTTTACACAAACATCACTTAATAAAGCTGTAGTGCTTCTGGTGATTAGAGTATCTGACAGTTTGTATTTTCAGTAAACTAGGTATTTTTTTAAAATATGAACTATTCACACAAAGGGTTAATATAACCCATTCAATGACTGATTCTCATTAAAAATAATCATGTTTGGACACTATCAGAGGGTAGTGGAGGAATGAGCTGGGAGGTAACAAAAGTTGGAAGGTTGAGAGGTTTATTTGGAAGAGAAAAATGAGGGAGTGTAACATATGATGAAGAGGGACAAGGGATCAAAAGATATAATTAATGTCCACTCTTATATTCTACAGAGAATACACATATGTAGACTTGCATATGAAATACACTAGAAACTGTAGGATTGTGCATATTAAACTCTGCAGGCTAGAGGTTGTGCACCCCTAACTTACAGGATCAAATTAGTGGCATACCCTTGTGTTGGCATGCATCTTCCTTGGTATTTGGTAATGTTGCACTATCTGTGTCAATGTACTGGCCAGCGTCAGACTTTGATACTGTTTGAAGCCCTAGTACTAACAATAAATGGACAGTAAAGGCACCCAGACCACTTCATCTTATTGAAGTGGCCTGGATGCAATTTCCATGTTCCCTTAACCTTGCAATGTAAAAAATACAGTTCCTGAGAAACTTGCAATGTAAACATTGCAGTGCTAAGACTGCATCCATGAAATGACGCTGGATGTTCTCACGCTGCGCATAAGGACATTCAGCATGTTTTAAAAACTTCATAGGACTGAGACAATGCCTATGAAGAAAGCCTAATGTGTGCGTCGCGCTCTTCACACATGTGCTTTAGTTCCCCACATCTGTGGATTAAGATCATGACCCAGTGTTGAGGGGAGCACTGGAATTGGGTAAGGGAGAGGGCTTTATAGTGTTAGGTATAGGGATCGACCGATTCTTGGCCAATATTCTGAATTTTTCGCAATATCGGTATCTGCCTATAAAGATACCGATAATGCAGACCAAAGCCGCCATCAGGGCATGAAAACCAAGACGGTTGTCATGGGCCTGGGAGGCCCGCAGCACACTCTTACTTACCTTCCATTCAGCTCCCCTGTCTAAATCTTGCGAGTCCCGTGGCCATCAGAGCGTTGTCACGGCTTACCATGGCAAAGCTGCAGGCAGGCTGCGAGAGTTAGACAGGGGAGCTGCTGGGAAAGGAAGTAAGAGTGTTGCTGGGCCCCCTCTGCAGAGTGCAGACCACCAGGGAATGCCATATCCCCCCTCCCTGGCCAGGTAAGAAGCTGGAAGGGGGGACTAAAACAATGTTAAAAAACTTTTTTAAATGCCCCCTCTCCCCCATTTTACACACATTACATACCTACACAAACACTCACTGCATTTACTATACACACACTGCCTTCATTATGCACACACTACATTCACCATGCACACACTACACACACACTCTGCATTCATTATGCACACACTACACAAACACACTTTGCATTCATTATATACACACTACACAAACACACACTGCATTCATTATATACACAAACACACACTGCATTCACTAATCAAATACTCTCACTGCATCCACTACACACACACATTCTTGAAAACATAAACAATTCTGATTGGCATGTACATTTTGTGTATTTACCTTAAAGGACCACTATAGTGCCAGGAAAACAAACTCTTTTTCCTGGCACTATAGGGTCATTATGTGTACATTTGTGTAGAAATAGTTTATGGTAAATGTACAGAATATCAGTAAGTTATCGGCTTTCGTCCTGAAAGTTCACAGATTATCGGTATCTGCTCTAAAAAATCACTATCAGTCGATTCCCTAATTAGGAATGCACTTTTGTATTTCTAGCACTATAGTTTCCTTTGACTGTTGAGCAGATTGGCTCTTATTTCTAAGATTGCATTGGGGGACCTTCATATTGCTCTTTTGACAATTCCCTGCTACTGTAAGACATGTAATTCCTCATGTACAAGGTACACACTTGTCACCAAGTGCATAACTGGCGGGGCAGTCTCAAATGGGCTAAACATAATGTTGGATCAGTAAAAAATTCTTAATTCTTAATAGAAATCTCAGGCAGCAGAGGAATATCAGGCCTCCCAACAGTCTTGATATTGGCGTGGCAGGTAAAAATTCGGGGTCCTCTACCACAGTCCTGATTTAGTTAACTAATGTGCCGCATCTGGGGAAACCAAGGAACTGTCCATGGACAGCACAGCGTGAAGGCATCATTAGACGTGCTTGCTCTATGAACGGGAACTCGGATCATATCTGTATAGTCCTGTATGGAGGTGTCCAGTCAGGAGACTGTCAAGCAGTCTAGGGTGCTTGTTGCCAGCTTGACCCACTCTTTCAGTGAGCGGATTTGTTCACTAATGGGCATTATCAGTGAGGCCACTGGCATCTTCCCACAACGTCTCAATCTCGTACCTCCCAATGTTGGATGGAATAAAAGTAAGGTTAGATTGCTCATTGGCATATTGAAGGACTCACTTTTGTTTGTAGGCCATTGATTATTAAAATGTGTTAAAGTTCTAGGTATAGGCATTACTGTCTTGTCACCAACAAAAGAACTTGCTAGATTTTTTATATTTTTAATATAATAACACTGAAACAAATTCTTTGGATTGGTTCTCACAAGGAAGTCTAAATAAATCTTTGCTTTGAACTGTGCAAGGGTTTATAGTAAATTTTTTCCTAGAAAATCATGATTTGTTTGAGAACACTCCAGGGGTAACTACATTTATTTTGAGTAAAGTGTTTTTTCTATTACTTAGAATAGTAAATTGTATTAATTTAAGAATTCTCCAAACTAGCGGGTTTCTTTGGAAATTAAGACCTAGTTGTACAGCTTGCATAATAACCATTATGTGTGCTGTTTAGTAAAAGACTTTGATCAAATGGACATTTTGCATCCAAACATTTTTAGTTTTCATTCATCTGGTGTTTTGCTGCAAAGCATCACAAAAAACATTGTACACGAAGTAGCCTTAATTTGTACCTCACTACTGCCATCAATCAAGATTTACTTTCCATGTAATATAGACGAGGGGGGCTGCACATTACTATATAACTTCCTACACACATTAAAGGAACACTATAATGTTAGGATTACAAAGCAGTATTCCTAACACTATTGTGTCCCTCTCCCTGCCTCCCCCCACCGCACTGCTGTTAAAACCCTTTAGTTCTCTTTCCTTATTCCAGCGCCAAACTCCCTTGGCTTTGGCTTAGCCACCTCCAGTGTCAGTGCCAAGGAGAATCTAGTGGGCGTGCACAGCAAGCACCATGTTGCGCATTAGGCCCATAGAAATCAGGGGATCTATCAGTATGTCCAGCTTCATTTCACGGAGTTACAGGGATTCTATAGTGTTAGGAATACAAATCTCCCTCGGACGACCAATGTCATTTTAAGAGAGTCCGTTAGAATCCAAGAAGTGCATCTAGTGCCTGTATGATAATCACTAGAGGTAGTCTTACTTCTGCAAGGTAATTATTGCAGTTTCTCAAAAACTGCAATGATTTACATTGCAGGACTATGGGGAACAGGGACAGTGTATTCCTAACACTTCAGTGAGATAAACTGGTCTTTGTGACTATAGTGTCTCTTTAAATAGTGCAGAATGTGCTTCTAGTTCCTGTCTGGTACACAGTCACTAAGTAAAGTCTTTCCCTGCGATGTAAACATTGCCGTTTCAGAGAAACGGCAGGGTTAAGGGGACAGTGCACCCAGACCACTGCAATGAGATAAAAGTGGTCTGGGTGCCTATTGTGTCTCTTCAATGTTATTTTAGCCACCTACCTTTTCCATTACTCTTAAGCAGCACGAGAACAGCTTTCTTGGGGACCGGGCTAACAAGACACAGAACTGCTGTTGTCCCTTGCAGATTTTTTTGAAATCATTTGGAGGAAATGCTCTAACGTCACTTCATCCCAGCACTGCCTTCTGCATTCACCGCTAGAGTTGACCACTCAGTCAGCACTATAAAAAAGAGGCTTTTATATATATATATAATTTTTTTATTTTTTTTTCCTTAAACAAACATTCACTTTGAAAGGAAGTTGGCAGCAGAATTCATCTTCTTCTTGCATATATTTGAAGGGTTAAATCAGCCCGCAATGCAGTAATTTATGGGAATCTCACATGTGTTTGGATAGGAGAGAAAAGCATGGTGGGGATATTCTGCATACCCTCTCCCCTCCTCCCCCCACAGAGGTGCATTGTTGTTAGTCTTTATAGTCTAAGTGCTTATATAAACATTTTACAAACACATTTTCTACTCTGGTGTCCATGTAAGAAATCTGTTAATTTTTCGGGTCTATTTACCTTTTCAAAGAAGCACTTTGTCAAACTGTTAACAAATGGTTTGACACTTACTTGGCTCTGTTGGATGCCTGCACGGTTGCTTGTCTGAGCTGATATGAAAACCAGAAGTCCATAGTTTTCTTAGCTCCAAGACAGAGAAGCTGTCACCAGATTGTTAGAGACACGCGTACCTTCACCACTTCATGGAATGTTCTTGCACAAGATTTCATCTAGCCCCCTTTTAATCTACAATGTATAAAATAAATATACAGTTTAAATATATTATAATACTGGTATACCAATCCTAAAATTTAGTATATATCAGTGTTTTGGTGGCAGGCAACATACAGGTGTATACTGTATAGGAACTCATAATCGATATACCTGTTTTGGCGGGTGTTGTTTTTTTTTAGAAGTTGGTATATTTGATAGTGATAACATTTACATGAAAAGTCTAAGTATCATGACCACTACAAAAAGCTGGACTGCTCTGGCACCTCTCCAATGTAAATTGTCAAACTGTTTGCTAACAGATTGACAACATACCTGGGGTTCGCCAGTCAACCCCTCCATTGAGAAACAGAAGCTCTCTGCTTGAATCTAGCTCAGCAGTGCAGTTCAATGACTGTGTGAAAATTGTGGAATTCCTGGAGGCCTGGTATTTTCTATAAGATGTTATGTAAAGTGTTACAGAGCACTAGGTATTTGTTTTAAAAGTTGGATATATATATATATATATTCCCCAACAAAGCCTTTTTGTTTTTTGCTAAGTTGGATATATATATATATATATATATATATATATATATATATATATATTTATTTTTATTTATTTTTTTAGATATACATATATCTCCAACTTGGCAAAAACATAACCTTTTTGGTTTTTGCTAAGTTGAATATATATATATTATATATCCAACTTAGCAAAAACCAGGTTATTGTGATTGAAAACCCCTTCCACCTGAAGTCTGTGGATAGTTAATACAATGTTAAATAAGAATCTGAACATCAGTCAAGCCATAAGAATTGCTTTTCCCACAGAAACTTACAAATCTGCATTGATGTTACTACTGCAAAGGATACTGGGTGGGCATATGCAAATTAGTTTAACAAACAATCACATTTTTGCCTCATTCCATTTTAAACATGGATTCCTTTGAGTCTTTGTTTGCTGCATACAACCGCTTTGAAACACAACTTAGGAAAAGATGTAGTAACATCATTGCAGATTTGTGATTTCTGTGGGCAAAGCAAGTCTTATGGCTTGACTGGTGTGCAGATTCTTGTTTAACATTGTAATATATATATATATATATATATAGTTCACATACTTTTTCTTGCAACTGTGTGTGTGTGTGTCTATATATATATATATATATATATATATAGACACACACACACACACACACACACACACACACACACACACAGTTGCAAGAAAAAGTATGTGAACCCTTTGGAATGATATGGATTTCTCCACAAATTGGTCATAATATGTGATCTGATCATCATCTAAGTCACAACAATAGACAATCACAGTCTGCTTAAACTAATAACACATAAAAAATGAAATTTTGCCATGTTTTTATTGAAACAGTCACAGTGCAGGTGGAAAAAGTATGTGAACCCTTAGACTAATGACATCTCCAAGAGCTAATTGAAGTGAGATGTCAGCCAACTGGAGTCCAATCAATGCGATGAGATTGGAGGTGTTGGTTACAGCTACCCTGCCCTATAAAAAACACACACCAGTTCTGGGTTTGCTTTTCACAAGAAGCACTGCCTGATGTGAATGATGCCTCGCACAAAAGAGCTCTCAGAAGACCTACGATTAAGAATTGTTGACTTGTATAAAGCTGGAAAGGGTTATAAAAAGTATCTCCAAAAGCCTTGCTGTTCATCAGTCCATGGTAAGACAAATTGTCTATAAATGGAGAAAGTTCAGCACTGCTGCTACTCTCCCTAGGAGTGGCCATCCTGTGAAGATGACTGCAAGAGCACAGCGCAGACTGCTCAGTGAGGTGAAGAAGAATCCTAGAGTGTCAGCTAAAGACTTACAAAAGTCACTGGCAAATGCTAACATCCCTGTTAGCAAATGTACAATATGTAAAACTCTAAACAAGAATGGATTTAATGGGAGGATACCACGGAGGAAGGCACTGCTGTCCAAAAAACATTGCTGCACGTTTACAGTTTGCACAAGAGCACCTGGATGTTCCACAGCAGTACTGGCAAAATATTCTGTGGACAGATGAAACCAAAGTTGAGTTGTTTGGAAGAAACACAAACACTGTGTGGCGAAAAAAAGGCACAGCACACCACACCAACATCAAAACCTCATCCCAACTGTGAAGTATGGTGGTGGGGGCATCATGGTTTGGGGCTGCTTTGCTGCGTCAGGGTCTGGACGGATTGCTATCATCGATGGAAAAATGAATTCCCAAGTTTATCAAGACATTTTGCAGGAGAACTTAAGGCCATCTGTCTAGCAGCTGAAGCTCAACAGAAGATGGGTGTTGCAACAGGACAATAACCCAAAGCATAGAAGTAAATCAACAACAGAATGGCTTGAACAGAAGAAAATACGCCTTTTGAAGTGGCCCAGTCAGAGTCGTGACCTCAACCCGATTGAGATGCTGTGGCATGACCTCAAGAAAGCGATTCACACCAGACATCCCAAGAATATTGCTGAACTGAAACAGTTCTGTAAAGAGGAATGGTCAAGAATTACTCCTGACCGTTGTGCATGTCTGATCTGCAACTACAGGAAACGTTTGGTTGAAGTTATTGCTGCCAAAGGAGGTTCAACCCTGTTATTAAATCCAAGGGTTCACATACTTTTTCCACCTGCACTGTGAATGTTTTCATGGTGTGTTCAATAAAAACATGGCAACATTTCATTCTTTGTGTGTTGTTAGTTTAAACAGACTGTGATTGTCTATTGTTGTGACTTAGATGATGATCAGATCACATTTTATGACCAATTTGTGCAGAAATCCATATCATTCCAAAGGGTTCACATACATTTTCTTGCAACTGTGTGTGTGTGTATATATATATATATATATATATATAATCACACACACACACACAACATAGTCACAATTTGTTAAGCGTATAGGTGAATTTATTATTCAGTTTGACACTGAATGCAGGATTAAAAAATATTTAACCATCAAATAGTAGAAAATATTTTAATTAAAAGGGAGGCATGAAGCTTGAATAAGGTGTACTGTTTCCATGTCTAATCAAATGTGTCATCTTTTCCAGGGTCGACATCAGGGTATAGAAGTGTCCCTATATCGATCTAGTCAGGTTTGAATATTTTATGAGAAATCTGTAACAGAAGTGATTTCTGCATGATACATTTTAAAATTTCAATGTACATTACTAAATGATATGTTTTAATTAACTACTATATTGGTAGTGAGGCACTCTAAAGGATAATAGATCTCTTGTATTGAATTACCGTTGTACTGGTATTATAATGGAAACCATGTTTGTGACTTCTGGCTTTTAGATTGGACACACATTTCTTGCTTGGTTTGTATCTATGTTTCTTTTGAAACCTGTAGATGATGATGTTTTTTTATCTTTGTGGGTTGTTCAAAGGTAGTTTGTTTTTGGTTTTTAAGGCCTGGAGAATCACTACAAATAAACTATTTAGCCATCCTTTGAATCAACTTCAGCAAGATAGTTAAAGGACCACTATAGTGCCAGGAAAACATACTCTTTTTCCTGGCACTATAGTGCCCTGAGGGTGCCCCCACCCTCAGGGTCCCCCTCCCGCCCGGCTCTGGAAAGGGGTTAAAACTTACCTTTTTCCAGTGCCGGGCGGGGAGCTCTCTGACTCCTCTCCTCCTCCGATCCGCCCCGTCGGCTGAATGCGCACGCGCAGCAAGAGCTGCGCGCGCATTCAGCCGGTCACATAGGAAAGCATTCATAATGCTTTCCTATGGACGCTGGCGTGCTCTCACTGTGAAAATCACAGTGAGAAGCACGCAAGCGCCTCTAGCGGCTGTCAATGAGACAGCCTCTAGAGGAAATAGGGGAAAGCTTAACCCATTCATAAACATAGCAGTTTCTCATAAACTGCTTTGTTAATGAAAAAATGGGTTAACCCTAGCTGGACCTGGCACCCAGACCACTTCATTAAGCTGAAGTGGTCTGGGTGCCTAGAGTGGTCCTTTAAGGGAAAGGCTGAACCTGATGGACTTGAGTCTGTAACTGTAGTTTGTTTAGTTGAAAATATTTTTGAATGTAGGATACATTGGTTGTGTTTGAATGTGTTTTATTTGTTTAAAACAAAACTGGACAGATTAAAGGATCACTATAGGGTCAGGAACACAAACATGTATTCCTGACCCTATAGTGTTAAAACTACCATCTAGCCCCCCTTGGCCCCTCATGCCTCCACAAATATAGTAGAAATCTTACTGTATTCAAGCCAGAAGCTGTAACTCTGCATGCTGTTAGACTCAAAAAAGGAAGGATCTCTAACAGCCATCTGAGGAGTGGCCAGTGAAGTTATCACTAGGCTGTAATGTAAACACTGCATTTTCTCTGAAAAGACAGTGTTTACAGCAAAAAGCCTGAAGGTAATGGTTCTACTCACCAGAAAAAATTCAATAAGCTGTAGTTGTTCTGGTGACAATAGTGTCCCTTTAATTTAAATGACTAAAATCACTATTGTTGGATTGATGTGTAAGGACTTGTTTTAGTACTGTATTCTCGGCGATTCTGGTGATGTTTAGTTTATGGACTTTAGCATTGGCAGTTTATATTTTGTATTTTTGACATGCGTTATGAACTCAATAAAAAGTCACTGTCAATAATATTGATGTAATGTACAAAAATCATAAGTGACTACAGGCAATAATGATTGAGAATGTAAACCTACTGTGCATTTTACTAGATCATTTACCAGCTGCTTTAAACAAATCATTTTATTTTCATTCTTTATAGAAATAATTGTGGAACTATTTATGTTGTGGCATATGTTAATATGTATGCTACTTTGCCATAGCCTTTAACTTGAAAATATTTTTTTTTTATCCCTTCATTCAAACTAAACTAAATAGACATGACCATTACAACATTATTATATTAAGTTATATATATATATATATATATATATATATATTTTGTCCAAATCAAGACTTCTTTTTATATTATGTTCGCTTGTGTGTAGTACAAGCATGTCAAACTCAAATTACCACGGGCCAAATAAAAAAGGTTTAAGTTTATGTGGGCCAAAAAAAAACGTACATTTTTATAGAAACGTAGGTTTGTTGTGAAAAGTCCCGTATATAAATTTTTGTTTAAAAAAAACAGCATCCCTGTCTTGTAAACCGCAGTTCTCCCCTCTATACGAACTCCCAGTCCCCCCCGTCCCCCCCTCTATACTAAATCCCAGCCCCCCCCACACTCTACTTAACCCAGCTACTCCTTGAAACCCTGTGAAGGTGGAGCACGTTAACGTCACGTCGGAATGTGACGTGGCGTTGCATGCCTCCGTGCATCTTAAGGTCCTCCACTGTCCAGCCGCGGCCATTGCAACACTGTCCAACACAGACACACACTCACAAATCATTTTATTTATTGCTCCCTATCTTTGGGAGCTGGTGTGGGGCCTCTCCCTGGGGTCCAGTGGGGATCTTCGCTCAGGAGATCTCCCTCCTGCTCCTCACTGCTCTCTCACGCACGCAGTTTAGTGATGCATGCACCTGGCATCACTACAGAGGGTGCGTTTTGGAGCAGTAAGGGGCAGGAAGAACAAATTGAGCTCCCTCGCTGCAGCCAGCATCCTTTCCCCCCAGCCGGGTAGATTTTAGCAGACTAGGCACCTGCAATGTGGGGAGCACAGGTGCCTACTCTGCCTTAACAGTAAGCATATAAAACTCGCGGCTCGCCAGGCCGCAAGGCTTTTCATTGTGGGCCACATGCGCGAGCCGTGAGTTTGACATGCTTGGTGTAGTACATAGACTTTGTGTGTACCTGTCTCCTGTAGGTCCCCTTCTCCTTGCACAGAGTGACTTATAACTGCAAATATTGAACAAAGAGAATCACAAGTATTTCCAGCCTAGGTTTCCACAATTTACATAAAAATCCTGACTTTTTAAATAAATTTTTGTTGTTTAGCAATAGACATATTCGTCACCTTGCATTTTCCAGTGTCTAATGAGGAATGAGCTATTTATTTTCATTCATTCAAACACCATAACAACTGCTATGTAAGTGAAATATTGTTTGACTTTTTACCTGGAATCTGCTGGGCGCCACTCCCTGTTTCTCTGCAGCTGGAAGCTCTCTGCTGAGCTATACCCAGTGGGGTAGTTCATTGATTAAGAGTTCTTAGTTGACATTTTCAGCTTAGCCCATAATTTATGAACTGTTTCTTGTTAAAACATAAGACAAAGTAGGGATTACTTTGTTTTATGTAGGAAACAATAGGAGAAAGATAAGTTTGAGGTGTCAGAGCCACTTTAAAGGTAACCCATAGTTCCCGTTTTCTCTGTAAAAGTTAGGATTAATCTATATTACCTCCTTTCCAGCGCCGAGACTCCTCCACTGTAGCCTCCAGCTTCGGTTCTATTGATATCAGCATTTAAGCTAAAGTAACTCTTGATCACATTAAAACCAATGATTTTCTGGGAGAAGCATTTGATTGAAGAACCAAGTTTTACTACTCAAGAAGACAGCCACTAGAAGTATCCCTTTTGTGTAGACATTGCCTTTTTACAAAACTGCAATGTTTTACAATAAAGGGTTAAAACTGCACCCAGACAACTTCATTGTGATGAAGAGCTCTGGGTGACTTAAGCCTTGTAAAATGAAGTGATGTGTGGGACTTTAGTGGTCCTTTAAGGGTTACTCCAAACACCATGACCACTTCAGTGATTTGAAGTGGTCATGGTGGTAGGAGTATGTATGTGCAGTATTTTAGTTTGAAACACTGCACATACTAAGTTATTGGCTCTTGTGTGCTGGGGGCTAGTTACACCCCTGGCATATATGACATTAGCAGCCCAGAACTTTGTTCTGCCTAATGTAAATTCTGTGCATATTTTACGTCTGTCGTCAGCTTTGCCTGGCACTGGATTAAGGTAAGTTAAAACATTATTTTTCTTGGCTTTATTGGGGGAGTGCAAATTAATTATTTTTTAATCAGGGTTGGAGTAACCCTTTAAACACTTATATATTGGTTATGACAAGAAGCTTTGTCACTCTATTCTACCAATTTTACTAGCAGCATTTTGCTAAAATTGGTACAACTAAATGCATTACACACCCGTGTATCAGTGGGAAGCTGTGCTGTCTTTTATTCCTCCTCCTATATAGTAGCCACATTGAAATAAAATAGTTCAATGGGCCGGGCTATGTCCACCATATTTATGCATACACACTACATTCTTAATGAAAAGAGTGTAAGGGCCAGGATTGTCTGAGAATCTTTCTTCCCCTCTCCCCCCCATGTTTGTTGCATCGTTCATGCTCTATTTCCTTAATCCTTAATGGGGAGAGATTTCAGAATGGATTGGCTTTTTGCTTTTTATTCTCAATGCATATAAAAGGTAACACAAACATAAACAAACACTTAACAAAGTAAAGATATACAAAACTATTTTAAAATATTTAGATTTAGATGAGTATTTTGTGTTTGTGTTTTAATCGTTTTTTAAGAAACTCTCTAGGCTTCATAACACCTCCACTTTATTGAAGTGGTCATCGTGCTGTGTTTAGATTGTGTCTTTCCAACTAAACTGACTTTAAAGGAACTCTATAGGGTCAGGAACACAACCATGTATTCCTGACCCTATCGTGCAAAACCCACCATTTAGGTGGCTTGCCCTGAGCCCCCTTAAAAGAAATTAAAACTCCCCTCATTTCCAGCGCTGGCTCCAACCCCTTGGTGACATCATCAAAATAGCCGCTTTTTAGCCAATCCAATGCTTTCCCATGGTGAAAGCATTGGATTGGATAAAATCTGCAAGTGGGCAGGGCCAAACACCATTTTGGCCAATCAGCACCTCCTCAGAGAGATACATTAAATCAATGCATCTCCATGAGGGAAATTCAGCGTCCCCATGCAGAGCGTGGAGTGACCACCTAGAGGTGTCCCCAGGGGCAATATAAACACTGCTTTTTTTTCTCTAAATAAAAGCAGTGTTTGCATACAAATGCTTGCATATAATGATTACACTCACCAGAACAACTACATTAAGCTGTAGTTATTTTGGTGACTATAGTGTCCATTTAAAGCAGAGCTCGTAGGCCTATCAACAAGCCCTGTCAGACACTTCCAATGAGTTAGTATGCCACCTCTGTTATCGAGGCACAGGCAGGTGCTGCTCCTCAGCCACAGACTTTCCCCCTCTGCATGATGGTCTGTACTGGGAATACATAGCCAGCATAAATCATCATAGAGATTGGGTAATGCTTTCGACTGACTTAACTTTATCAGAGCACTTAACCACTTCAATAAGATGAAGAGGTTATTGTTTTATAGAAGTGACACTTTGAATGAATTCGGCACTTATTAAAGGGACACTACAGGTGTAAATAGCTGTTTAGGTCCCCAACTCCCCTCCCCCTTTACCTCCGGTTAAAAAGATTTACTCACCTTTTTCCTGTGCAACAAGGGGTCTGGTCACGACTGGATCCACCCCTTGTCTATGATCATCTACCTTGATGATCTCTGCCAATCCAATGCTTTCCCATTGGAACATAATATGAAGCACCTCTACTAGCTGTCTGAATTAATGCCTCTGGAAGTGTCCCTAGGAAGTAATGTAAACACTACATTTTCTCTGAAAAGGCAGTGTTCAAACTAAAATGCTTGCAGGAACATACAATATACACCAGAACAACTACATTAAACTGCAGTTGTTCTGGTGACTATAGTGTCACTTTAAATGAACCTTGTAACACTTCCCCGGTGGTCAGTCAGGCATCCAATTCTGTTATATACTGGAAGTTTAGATCTATGGAGCTATACTCAAAAGACTTTAATGATTGTTAAGTATGTAATTTAACAGCTACAGAAAGTCTGTGCTGGTGAAGAATGGAAGAGCTTTGACTAGCTACAGAAACTAGATCTGCAGCTATTGCAAACCGAGATATCCCCCAAAGAAAAGATTCAAAGCACGCTACATGCATATATTTTTGTGGGTATGGATACTAAATTGTTATTTATATACTTTAATGTAGTGTTCACTTAAATGCTACAAAACATTTTGCAAATGCATTGAAAATTATTTGACTATTATTGGTTTGTGAATGTCAGCCTTTACTAGCCAGCTTGATGTATAGATTAAAAAAAACAAGTGTTTTAATTCAAATAAACTGGCAAGCTTTGTTGTTGAAGGAGGTGGGTTCTAGATAGCCCTAACTGCAATGTGCCCACTCACTACACTGAACTGATGGGGGTCCGATAAGCTTTCTCCTTTGATGTTTGTGAGTAAGGGTTGGCCCTATGGCTGCAGAAGTTACTTTTTTTTTTTTTCAAATCACTGCATTTGTGAGATCCCATGCTCTAGTATTTTCTTCCTTTTACAATCCTTCATTCAATAATTTCCCAGAACACGATTATGTTTTAGGTGCTTCTGATGGCTAGCGCAGCTGTCTGAAACTAATTACGTTTTTATACAGCTAACTTGGAAGACTGTGATTGGAGTGCTGCACATAGTTTGCAAAGCTTCTCAATATGGATGTTAATTCTGGAGAGGGCTTGAAGGATCTGCAACTATTGAAAGCCAAGATTTTATATACCCCCAAAGAAAATAAGTAAAAAGAATTACATCCATTTTCTTTGGGGGTATGTATACTAACTTGTTTTTTTCCAAAAAATATTTGTGAGAATCAGTGTCTTTAAAAAAATAATGGGTTCAATTACGTGATTGAAAAAGAGAACTTTTGGTTTCAATCATCAAAATTGGCAATTTAAGCCAATCCAGTGGTTTCCTATATAAAAGCACTGGGAGGCTATTGCGCATGCGCAACAAAATACAGAACTGTGCCATTCAGCATCTCCTGGTAGAGATGCATTAAATCAATGCAGTTCTATGAGGAATGAGTGATGGCCACTAGAGGTGTTACTAGGCAACAAAATAAACACTGCTTTTTAACTGAAAAAGGAGTGTATACATTAAAGTGCCTGCAGGGATAGACTATACACACCAGAACAACTACATTAAACTGTAGTTCAGTTTAAGGGAATTTCTAGATTTAAAAAGTATATATGTTTGTAGTGGACGAGGTTGTTAAAATATAAAATGAGCATTTATAGGTTTTTTTCAAAATTATTTTCTCCAGTTCGTCTTACTCTTCTTGTACCTCTCCGCATGTGTGACAGCTAAGCTAATTTATTATTTGACTCTAATCTTCTTTTATCAAAATGTTACTTTACAGTAGTAGCTTATGCATTGAAAACAGGACATTTTTACTTCCACAATTTTCTTTTAATGGAATAAACTTTATTTCACAGAATACTAAAAATTATATTGTAGATGCGATGTTTTATTAACATTACTGGCTTAGAAAATGCCATGATTCTTTTCTCTCTCTTTTATTTTTTTTACTGGTTATTTAAAGCTAATCAGTAAGTAAGAAAAAACATAATATATGGTTATTCTCTGAGCTCTGAACTTTCAGGGTTAACAAAGGAATTTCAAATTTTAGACCGAACTAGGTAAATTGGAAAAAATCACCTACTGATCTTCTGGGTTACCATTTCAGTAAAATATATTATCTCTAACAAATGACAATTCAGTGATTTACCCTGCATAATGAAAACCTGTTCACTCTTTTGTAATTCAATATATAGATAATGCATTTAAAGTGATGCAAACAGGATTCCCTTTTTCAAAGATCCTAAAATTGCTCAGCTGATAGAGGTTGTTTGCAGCTTCAGGCAGACAGTCTCCCTTCAAAGAGGACCCATGAATCGGGGACCTCTAATTCTGGGATAAGGTGTCTAATTTTATGGAATAAGTGTCTAATTTTACGGAATAAGTAGTTTATCCCCCAACATTAGTTAGGGAATGCACTGCTTGGGATATGACACCAGGTTACTGTAGGCAACATCATCATTCTTAATTCTGCACTATTTGGCTGTTTATTTTATTAAATTCAGGTGTTAGGGGATTCATCTCTGCCTCTGCAGATTACATTACGAATGCTCATGTACACGCTTTCAGCTACTTGTCTTTTATTTCCTGACTTGTAGCATTTTGAGGGGAAAGTACTCCTGTCTGAAAATCCCTTTCTTGCTACAGTTTTCTCACAAACATATGTATCCCATGAACCTGTAGTTTGACTGTCAGATTTAAATTAAATATGCACTGGTTGTAGCTGACTTATGGAAAAACCAAACTTAAAGAATCACTATAGTGTCAGGAAAACAAATCGGTTTTCCTGACATTATAGTACCCTGAGGGTTACTCACCTTCTTCCACCGCCGGGCTCCCTTACCTCTCCTCCCCGCCAACGTCAGGTCCCCGTCTGACGCCAGCGGAATGCGCATGCGCGGCAGTGCCGCGGGCGCATTCAAAGTGTCCAAAGGAAAGCATTTCTCAATGCTTTCCTATGGATGCTCTGCGCAATGGAGGCATTAAATGCCTCCAGTGTCGCAGATGCGCCTCTAGTGGCTGTCCGGAAGACAGCCACTAGAGGCTGACTTAACCCCAAATGTAAACATAGCAGTTTCTCTGAAACTACTATGTTTACATCAGCCAGGGTTAACCCTAGAGGGACCTGGCACCCAGACCACTTCATTGAGCTGAAGTGGTCTGGGTGACTATAGTATCCCTTTAAGTCAGTAACAGTCTGGAGGCGACTTCCATTAACTTGTAGAGTTGCTTCCAGGGAAATAGTTATGAGCTCAAATTAAGGTAGGTATAGAAACAGATTGCAGGTCATATGTTCATTTACTTGACCCTACCACTATTATCCATTAAGACTTTTACCTAAAGCATAGGAAATTATCTTTTTTGACGTAAGGACACTAAAGATGTGGAATTATCTGCCTAAAGCAGGAGTCTCAAAGCCAATTTACCTGGTGGTCACTAGCCACATATCCGTACACAATCAAAATTCCCATACACATAGAAACACACATGGTTACACACAAATACCCATAGCTACACTCTACCATACATTTAGACATAGAAGTACAAATTCCCATATATACACACACAATATTCTCTCTCCCCAGTGCCTCACAATAGATTCTGCTTCTGTGCATTATGTGCACCAGCCAACCTCATTACTGGAGTTGTGGTATGGGACTGTCAAAGGCAAGCACTTTACTAATAATGCTGGCCGAACAACAAAGCACAGACAAACATTGTTCTCCAGCTAGTCAGTCACTTCAGTTCTATTTCATTCACACCAACTGGTAACTGTATAGTTACATTAGGAGGGCAGTATGTAAAACCCACAGTATTGTAAACTCAGAGTTCTTTTGCTGTATGAGACTGTAAACATACCTCTTCAGGGTCTAGGGTATATTCAGTTTTTAAACAGTTAAAGCGGCACGGTCACCATCTGGGGACTTTGCATATTACGCAAAGACCCCTGTTGTAGACATCTCTGCTGGTAGTTCGGTGGCTGGGAGGAGCAGGCAAAGGTGAGTTTAACTTACCTGAACCTGTCCATCACAGGCACCAGGGGCTGATGTCACTTCAGTACTCTCGTGCATGCATGAGAGTACAGCCTTGAGGTCTATGTAGAGTCCCAAGAGGGTCCGACTTGTGGTAGCTCCATGTCAGGCGTTTTTGCCTTTTATTTTGGAAATAAATACGTTTTTGTTATTGCTTTTCTTTGTTTTGGGCTGCCAAACAGCTGGAATAATCGTTTTGGGCAACTTTTGTGTGTGGTGCCAACACACATTGAGTGCACACAGTATTCTAACTTTAGACACAGTGGGCAAGCTGCAGTTTTTCCCTGTTGCTCTCAGCCAGTAGTTGTTCAGAGTGCAAACAGTGGCAAGGGAAGGCAATTTCTTGCATTGCAGTGTAAATCATACTCAATGAAGTTTTGGCTGAAGCTAGTTTTGAGTAAAAATATACATTAAAGAGGACACTATAGCCACCAAAACAACTTTGGCTTAATGAAGTAGTTTTGGTGTATAGATCATGCTCCTGCAGTCTTACTGCTCAATTCTCTGCCATTTGGGAGTAAAATCAATTTTGTCTCTATTTCTGCAGCCTTAGCCACACCTTCCCTGGCTGTGACAGACACTTTCAATTTCAAATGTTGTTTTATTTATTTAAAGATTCTTTATTTATAAGTTGTTGTTGTTGGTTTTTTTTTTTGTTTTTTTTTTAAATAACAGAGAGATACAAGAGTACAAAAGTACAGAAATTCAATTCAAAACACAATATTTGCAGTATAGTCTGGTACCAACGCTGAGTGCTACATTGGTGTCTCAAAATGTTACAGTAATGGCAGGTATACTCTAGACAGGATCTAAGGGTCTTTTTGAATTCTTCCATGGAGTAATATACCATTAGAATAGCATTTTTATACGCTTGTTCCAAATTGTGATTGAGTTTGAGTCCCAGATGTCAGACCAGTCAGTGGGGTATATGTTAACTTCCTTTTAACGTTTTTATCTCCTGCTCTGTAAATTTAACTTTAATTACATACGGTATGCTCCCACAGAGCCTAACAATATATTAACAGAGCTGGAGATTATTAAATTAAGTAAACAGCATTTGTAATCAAAGAAGTGTGAACATTAGATAACTTCTTTACAGGAAGTGTTTAGGAAGTCTGTGCAAGTCACATGCAGGGAGGTATGACTAGAGCTGCATAAATTATTATAAAATTATTCAACCCCTTAAAACCGGAGGGCGTACTATTACGCCCTATTCTAAGCGGCTCTAAACGCTGCAGGGCGTAATAGTACGCCCTCCTGTTTTTTGTTACTTACCCGGTTGGGGAGACTCACCTGGGATCCCAAGGAGTCCCCCACGGCAGATCCTGTCTCCGCTGGTCCCCTAACCCCCCCACCCCCCCAGCCATGTGAGAGTGAGGACCTCACAATCACATGGCCGGGTTAGCTGGCTGCTGCATTGCCTGTAATGACCGTTAGTCCCCCTGCTGGCTGAAAAAATTATATACTTCGATATTATATATATATATATATATATATATATTCAAATTACACGTAGACTGATAATGATTAAATATATATAATATAAAAAAATTTAAATACGTTTAAAAATAAAATTTAAAAAATATATAGATGTGTGTTATTTCGTTCTAACTGTATTGTGATATTAATATATATTTATATCAAAATACACGTGGAACGAAATAATATATATCTATATACATAAATATATACGTGTATATATACCTATATATAAATAAAAATATTTTTACAAAATTTTATATATATATATATACATACATACACACACACACATACGTGTATATATATGGGCAGTGCTTGCACACTCAGTGTCTCCACACTCTGCATGTAAACACTGAACTTTCATCATAGAGATGCTCTTTGACCAGGGCTATGTTTGACTTCTGCTGGCTCTGCCCCTGATCTGCCTCTTTGACCTTCTAATCCAATCCAATGCTTTCCTTTGTGATTAGCTGAGACAATCACTTCTGATGATGTTGGCCAAGCCGGCACACCAGTAGCAGCAGACTGGAATAAATAATAATTTACTATATTTAAGGGGGGAAGAGGGAGGCAGGGGGGCTAGGTGGTGGTTTTAACACAATGCTGTCAGGAATCCTTATGGTGTTCCTTTAACACCTAAATGGCAGAAAATTGAACAGCGAGACTGCAGGGGCATGCTGTATACACCAAAACTGCTTAATTATGCTAAAGTTGTTTTGATGGTTATAGTGTCCTTTTAACCCCTTAAGTACACATGACGTGTGACATGTCATGATTCCCTTTTATTCCAGAAGTTTGGTCCTTAAGGGGTTAATGTAATGGCAAGGTGAGGCAACCACTTGCTAACCAGCTTATGTGGAATACAACTTTTCCTCCTCCAGCAGTTGGTTAACTGTGATAAGATTTTTAGTCTACAATAGACTAAAATACAATTTTTTTTATAGAAATCACTATTTTTATTTAAAGAAAATAAACTAATACTGCCCTATAGTATGTCTTTCGATTTTGTCCTTATTACTTATTAAACCCATCCATCTGTATGAAAAGCTTTGATCAGGCAATCTGACTGTAGTATTTTTCAATGACATGAATGTGCTTGGACAGTGCCCAGCAGTAACAATGAACTAAGTGCTGGTTAAAAGGGTTGTGGATCTTTAGATGCCAGTTCTGTGTGCATGTACAAATAAAAAAATGTGTTTGCACATACTATAAAACATTTGTTTGTCTTATGTAAGATATAGTCACCGAAAGTGCTTCTTCTTATAAACTGAAGGTGGACTATATTGAACCTGGCAATTAACAGAGGCAAAATATGAGGCATAGACCAGTTTTCATTTTTTTTGATTAAGAACCAGGCCCGGACTGGCCGTCGGGCACACCGGGCAAATGCGTGTCCGAGCGCCGACCCTGCGGTATTCCATGATGGGCCGGTGGGGAGATCAGAGATCTCCCTCACTGGCCCACTTGCACAGGCATGCTGCTGGGGAGGGAGAGGAGGACCCGGTGGAGCTCTATCTTGCAGCTCCATCGGGTTCCTTTTGCGAGATCTGGAGCGTTGCCATGGCACCACCAGAGATGGCAGCATCACCCCCCCCCCTCCCCCAGGCTAAAGGTAAGAAAGGAGGGGAGGGATATAATGCCTTACACATATTACCCTCACACACACACACACATTTCAACCCTCACACTCACAGCATCCATCACACACTGCACCCCTCACATACACACTACACCCTTCACACACACCCACTGCACCCCTTACACATACACACAGAAGCCCCCCAACACACTGTACCACACACGCACAATACTTTCAAACATATATATATATGTACACATACACACACTACAGCACCCCTCACACACATACTGCATCTCCTATACACACTCAAGCCCCTAGCCACACATGCATTACATTACACCACAAACACAACTAAAACCGACCTTATTACACAATACCACACCACAATCAGTTCACTTTACACACACGCAATCCCACAAGCAGGATCCAAACTCATGCACAATACTCTTTCCTGGCCCTTTTTGTTTATGGAGATTCCAGAGACAAGTTGCACGTAAACACAGCGCAAACATGTTATTAAATTTGCTTGCACTGTGCAGAACAAAGCAGGGCCTTTTTCTCATTATAGAGCTCTTCAGCAGAGCTCTGCGCATGGTCTGCCCTGGAAGAGCTTTGAACCAACATGCTCACTTTGAGAGGGGGTATGCATGTCATTGGTGATGACAAAACACACCCTTTCTGCCCTGCCCCCTTCTTAGTGGGCCGCTGTGATAAATGCCCGGGTCGATTTAAATTTTATTTATTTTTTTCCAGTCCAGCTCTGTTAAGCGCTATACATGAATTAAACTTTTAATGTGAAATATACATTGTGGAGCCTGTCATTCTAAAATATCTGGAGAATTACCTTTCATGAACCCCCAGTGCAGAAGTAATCTCTCTTCTATATCTATTTGTTTGTATTTCTAATCATTATTTTCTAAATTACCTTAAATCAGTGTTTCCCAATCAAGTCCTCAAGACCCACCAACGTTCCAGGTTTTGTCAGTATTTAAAGGAGCACTATAGGGTCAGGAACACAAACTCTATAGGGTTAAAACTACCATCTAGCCACCCTGGCCCCCCCATGTCTCCCTAAATGTAGTTAAATCTTACTTGTATTCAAGTCTGCAGCTGCTTACTTTGTCCCTGTTTCATTTAGACCTGCCTGTTGACATCAGCAGAAATGATAGCCTTATCCAATCACAATCCCCATAGGATTGGCTGAGACTGACTCAGAGGCAGAGCCAGCACAAAACGTCTGTGGCTTATTTATATGACTTTGAACGTTAAAACTATGCTTCCAACTGTGTCTCTAGGAACAGTCCATGCCTTCGCTATCTTTTTCTTGTGTTCCTTGTTTGTGAAGGGAGATATCTTCTCTTAACTTTGTGGCCCATTCTTTTGACTTTGCCATATTTCTAATTTGCAGTCAGATATGACAGTCAACAAACCTCTTGCTAGTTCAGGTATTCAAAGTGTTCTAGCTCAAGCACACCTGTTGCAACTAACGAAGCCCCTTATGAGTTGCATCAGGTGTGCTTTAGACATGTTTTTTGCATATTTGTGCTTTTGTGAGGGATTCACTATTCAGGGGGTTGAATAATTTTGAGACTGGAGGTCATTATAAGTTGCATTTTTGGTTGAATTTGTGGAAACACCTTGGAACATTCGTGGTGTTGAGCTATTTCAAATGCTTTTGTTTGATTTTGCTCATTGCAAAGAGCTGAAAGTCTGTACATTTTGATAATAAACCTGATTTTCAATTGGGGTTGAATAATTATGATTACAACTGTATATATACACACATATGTCTGTATGATAAGTTGTTTGTTTCTGTAAATATACTTTTTTTTTTTTTTTTGATTACACCTCAATTCATGGAGGCACATCAGATTTTGATGCCCTTTAGATTAGTCATAATGAAAGCTTAAGTTTCAGCCTTCTTTACCACTGTGGTCAGCCAGTTAGCAATACCTGCTGTGTATAGCTTTGTGGTTCCTATACAGTGTTCATTTTGTCAACTGACAATTGTAGTAAAAGTTTAGTCGATTTAACATTTTTGAGATTTAGTCGACTAAAATTAAAACAATTCAGATGACTAAAATATGACTAAAACTAAAATGGCTTTTTAGTCAAAAGCCCATGACTAAAACTAAATTGAAACTTGCCGCCAAAATTACCGCTGTACAGAGGGCCTGTGGAAGGGGCAAAAGAGACAGACCAGTGCTTGGAAGAGAGAGACCTAGAATGGCTGAGAGAACACAAAGAGACACAGAGGGAATGGGGAAGGGGCAAAAGAGCCAGAGGTTTTAAAGGATCACTATAGGGTCAGGAACACAAACATGTATTCCTGACCCTATAGTGTTAAAACCACCATCTAGCCCCCTTGCCTCCATAAATATAGCAAAATCTTACTATATTCAAGCCTGAAGCAGTAGATCTGCATGCTGTTTGCCTCAGAAAAAACAAGCAGTCTGCTGATATCAGAAGTGGCAGCCTGATCCAATCACAGTGCTTCACCATAGGATTGGCTAAGACTGACAAAGAAGCAGATCAGGGGCAGAGCCAGCATGATTCAAACACAGCCCTGGCCATTCAGCATCTCCTCATAGAGTGAATCTCTATGAGGAAAGTTCAGTGTCTGCATGCAGAGGGAGGAGATACTGAATGTCGGGATGCATTTTAGGCAGCCATGACCCAGGAAGGATCTCTAACAGCCATCTGAGGAGTGGCCAGTGAAGTTATCACTAGGCTGTAATGTAAACACTGCATTTTCTCTGAAAAGACAGTGTTTACAGCAAAAAACCTGAAGGTAATGATTCTACTCACCATAACAAATTCAATAAGCTGTAGTTGTTCTGGTGACTATAGTGTCCCTTTAACTAAACCCATTATATTTTAGTCCTGTCAACTAAAATCTACTGGAGGTTTAGTCGACTAAAACTAAAATGGCTTTTTAGTCAAAAGATTATAATATTTTTGCTGTGACAAAGCAGTGCTCTTTTCTTCTAAAAAGCGTTACTGCAGTTTCAATCATGCAGAAATTTTTGTTTTCTCCTTGTACTAGTCCACAGAATAGCAAGAAAACCTTCCTCTACACTTTTGAGTTGTTACATGTCATCAAGCTTTAACCTGAAGCTTCCAAGACCTTTTGAATATCTAAAACCATTATGTATATGTTCTTAAGGATAACTAATTTTCACCAGACGACTTCCCATTTGTTCTTAGATGTTGACATATTTGGGTAAACACTTGTAGGCACTACACTGTGTGATGTCCATGTCATGGTAATACAGAGCTTATTCTGTTTTACCATTTTAACTTTAATGCTTATCTTTCCAATGGGAAAACATTGTGATTGGCTGAGATCACCACTTTTGATGATGTCAGCAAAGGAGGCAGGTCAGGGGCAGAGCCCCTATATCAGTCTGGAATAAAGGTAAGTGTTCCAGTGTTCCTGGTCCTTTAGTATTCCATTAATTTATTTTGCTTAGGCACACTTACTCAAGCATCATAATCCTCCTCCATGACACCCAACATGCTTGCTTCATTGCAGATGTTTTTGCATCTTAACAGAGTGACATGCACTGTGTTGAAGTTCAGCAGGACTGCCTATTGGAGGGTTCTTGTGCTTTCCAGCCATTTCTTTGGCATAGCAGTCTATAAAAAAAATCTATGCAGATTTACTGATTGAAAATGGAGGGGCCTATTTTTAACGGTTTTCTTCCTATCTATATACTAGCAATGAATAAGATTCCACAGGTATAATCCCTCCTGGATTGTTGCGCTTGGGTAAAAGATTAAAAGGTATTTGATTTGTTCATGCCGCCTGAAATGCATTTGTGCACATGTCTACTAACAACTCTTTGCAGTGTAGAGATTAAATGATTTTTACTATTAAATAAACGTATCCATACTGTGACGGGTACTTATGTAAGGTTACATATTAATATTGTTTGTCTTTGGACAGCTGACATTGTATAAATACTTTACGCTGATCTGCATTTGATTTTACTTCTAAACTTTTTACTACGATATGTATTTATTAAGCTTATCTCCATTGTTTCCCACAGTTATACTCGCTAAATGATTATAAGCCACCTATTTCCAAAGCTAAAATGACACAGATCACAAAGTCTGCAATCAAAGCTTTAAAGGTATGTAATTTTGTCTTTATTTGTTTAGTCATAACCTTTTAAAAACCAAGGCAGTTTTGTCATAACAATAATTATATAATGAACTAAACAGATTGGAAACGGACTATACCTTGTGTTGATATTATATAAAAGTATACTAAGATGGAAAGTTTTAGTTCACCATACATAGTTTGACATACTTGACATACAAATTAAAGGAACACTATATGTCAGAATTACAAACATCTATTCCTGACACTATAATGCTGGTGTGGCTGTTTAGGTTGGAGACCCCGCTCCAATCTCCCCCAAAAAAGGTGAATTTATTTACCTTTACGCACATGCCATGGTTATCTTGCCATGGCTGGGATCATCATTTTGATGATTTGAGCCAATCAAATGCTTCCCCATTGGGGAGGCTATTGTGCATGCGTGGCAACCACTGCACTGCGCCAATCCGCATCTCCTCATAGAGATGCACTGAATCTATGCATCTCTACAGGGATCATTAAGCGCCTTCTTGCAGAGTGTGAAAACGCTGAACGCCACTGCTCGCACTGTGTAGCAACGACGCAGGAAGTACCTTTAGTTGTCTGAGTGACTAGGCACAAATGTAAATGCTGCCTTATCTCTGAAAAGGCAGCATTTACATTGAACAGTCTGCAGAGACAGGCTATAGACACCAGAACCAACACATTAAGCTGTAGTTGTTCTGGTGACTATAGTGTCCCATTAATGGAGGAGGAAAAACATTATGTCCTTAAGCTAGGGAATTGCTCCATATTTTAAATTCATTACTATAATGAAAAAAATGATTGAGTCAGCAAGTACAACAGGATACTGGTAACCAAAATTGAACTGCATAGTTAAAGGAACACTACATGTATTCATGACCCTATAGTGTTAAAATCACCATCAGTCTCAGAAGTAGTGTTCTGAGACAATCACAAAACTTACCCATAGAATTGGCTGAGACTGTCATGGAGGCAGATCAGGGGCAGAGCGGCGGAGCAGCACTGCCCAAGGAAGCAGCTTTAGCAACCATCTAAGGAGTGATCGGTGAAGTTATCACTAGGCTGTAATGTAAACACTGCACTTTCTCTGAAAAGACAGTGTTTTCTGCAAAAAGCCTGAAGAGAATGATTGTACTCACCAGAACAAATTCAATAAGCTGTTGTTCTGGTGACTATAGTGTCCCTTTATAGTGTGTTCTGAAAATGTAAGATACAGTAAATTGCATTAGCTCCGGATGCAGCGTGTCTTGAGATTCTGTCTCTGAGATAAAATCTTTTAAGTTTTTATCTTGACAATAATAAATGTACTGTTAAAGGTTATTCTAAAATATGCTATATTTTTTTTAAATTTAAAATTTTTGTTACCCGTGGTGCTAGTAGAAATTGTACGATAAATATGGGGGAAATAAAAGAAATGGTGCCTAATAAAACAAAGACCATTATTAAGTATTCTGGGCACAGTTTAATTTACTGTCAAGCAAGCATAAAAGGTATTCAACAGTTTTTGAAGAGATTTCAAAAGCCTATAAAAACGAAGAACAGATTTCTGTACATCAAAATACCTTATCTTTTAGAAATTATTATCATGAACAGCAATTTTTATTTATTTCATATTTCTGTTCATCCTTTACTGATTTTTCTTTGAAGTTCCAAAGATCTTAAATAAGTCCTCAGCCAAATACATGTTGAACAGCTAATGCAATTCACACTGCTAATTAATGATCGGATTGCCTGTAGTTTACATGTTTTGCATTATGCCAATCAAATGTACATAATGAGATACTTGATTTTAACAGTACAGCATATTTAAATAAGAGACCTAAATGGCCTTGAAATCTTATACTCTAATTATGTTGCATTTCTTTCTATGTCTTTGTTTTTAATTATAATAAAATGGAAGTTTGATAATATATATTTTTAGGCTAAATGGAGCATTATAAGCACCATAGCTACTGCTGCATGCTGTTGTAGTTACGCTGTTGTGGTTATGGTGCCAGAAAATCATTGTGAGACCCCACTGTTAAGATACATACTGCTTTTAAATGGGTTAACACATACTGGGGTGCTCAGCCCCTGTTCACAGATATTGCTGAAGTGGGAGTTCTCCTTCCATGTGAATGATATAAATTTTGTCTGTTTGGATGTATTCCATTGGCAAAGTGATATTTGTGAGAGAGGCCAGACTTCGAGGGCCTGCATAAACCACACAAGTGTCACACCATTAGAATATGATTAAACTATTAACAGTGGGACAGTGTCACAGTCACCTAGCACCATGCTTACTAAAGCATGCTGTGGATGTAGAAGTGTTTCATCCATCTATGAGTTGTATTACATTTTTTTTAAGTATTTTTACTTTCCAAAAAGAAACATCATTGGGGGATAAATCTCCTAAAATGTGTTTTTATATTTTTTCTTTCCAACTCTAGTCTGTTACTTAGCTCAGAGGTTTTTAATCTATAGGGCCAAATAATGTTGGTTTTAAAATTTACATTTTTTTCCTTTTATTACAGTCTACAGCTGTGCTTCTAAAGCTTCTTAGCTTTGTGACTCATTCTTCAATTTTAAAATTACCTCAATCAACTATTCAACTTTTATGTAATTTATGTATTTAAAAGTTATTTCTGGAAACAGCCTTCATTATCCTCTTCCCAACCCAAGGGGGTCTCCATTACACTTAAAGGGTTACTCCAAGCAGCATGACCACTACAGTGATTTGTAGGCTGTAGTGGTTATGATGATGGGCGTAACTAAGAAGGCCGCGCTGATACAGAAACTAATTTATTGTTGATAGTTGCCTCATAAATATGTGCCTCTTCAACTATTGAAACTGACATATACCACTGAATTAGCATAGGGACCCAATTTATTTATTTTGTAACCATTGTCATTGGTTTTTAAGTCTGTTCACACTAGGGATCGACCGATATTGATTTTTTTTTTTTTTTTAGAGCAGATACCGATAATTTGTGAACTTCCAGGCCGATAGCCGATAACTTACTGATATTCTGTGCATTTACCATTTTGAAAAAATAAACTATTTCTAAAGGTAAATGCACAAAATATACATGCCACATGTAGTGGATGCAGTGTGTTTAGAGATGGGAGCTGTTTGTGTAGTGTGTGTGTGTATATAATGACTGCAGAGTGTGTTTTTGTGTAGTCTGTGTGTGTGTATATAATGAATGGAGAGTGTGTGTGTCTGTATAGTGGATGCAGTGTGTGTGTTTTTGTGTAGTGTGTATAGTGGATGCAGTGTGTTTGTGTAGTGTGTATAGTGAATGTAGTGTGTGTATATAATGCACTGTGTGTGTGTTTCTGTAGGTATGTAATTGGGGGGGAAGAGGGTGAAATTTTTTATATATATATATATTTAAAAAAAATTATTTTAGTCTCCCCCTCCCTGCTTGTTACCTGGCCAAGGAGGGGGGATATAGCATTCCCTGGTGGTCCAGTGGCATAGACTGTGCAGTGGGGGGCCCAGCAGGCTCTTACTTACCTTCCCAGCAGCTGCCTTCAGCTCCCCTTTCTAAATCTCGCGGTGTGTGTGCCGCACGGAGCATTGCCATAGTAACCCGTGGCAACGCTCTGATGGCCACGGGACTCGCAAGATTTAGACAGGGGAGCTACCTGGAACTTAAGTAAGAGCTTGCTGCGGGCCCTCCAGGGCCGCCGGACTTGTCATGTCCTGTTATGTATTATCGGCAATTTCAGTATCTCTATAGGTCGATACCGATATTGCTGAAAATACCGTATATCGGCCAGACCGATAATCTGTCGATCCCTAGTTCACACCCATATCAAGTACAAAAACTAGACTGAGAAGGAGCATAGGCCAGGTCCCAGTTTGTAGCCATCCCACTTTTTGCTTCTAACAGCTATGGATTGTTGACCAATTGTTGCATTAGTGCCATTGCTGCCTTTTAAAAAGACAGCACTAAAAGTGGTTTTTTTGGGGTTTTTTTTTTGCATTTTACTAAATCTTTAGATTTCAATAGAAATGTGCACTTTAATACATGAATGGTTATTACACACCCTAGATGTTAACCATACATTTAGGTCCTGTTACTTCCTAGTAGTTCAGTGGATCTATACTGAGGTCCATCTCCTGCGCCGAATCGAAAAGCCCTATAATTGTTTGAACAGCCACAGAAAGTCAGGGCTGGGGAAGAAGGGGAGGGTGTGCAAATGTTGCAGACGAGATCTGCAGCTTTTGCAAGCTATTTTTAGAAACACTCCCAATGAAAAATGCTTAGTCAAATTAATGCATGTTTTCATTAGCACTATATCTGCTAAATAGTGTTGTTGTTTTTGTATTCTTTTGTATTTTAGTTCCTTGAATGGAACACAGAGAAATGTGTTTTCACATCTTACAATGTTTAGAAATGGATTTATGATATCTAGAGTGATTTTTCTTTTTACAGACTCACCACAGCATAGCAAAATTTAAAAGAATAATAATTCCAAAAAAAAAATACCTATAATCTTACACTTATTAACGGCAGTTAAATTATTGATTGCCAGGAGTTGGAAAACTACTAATACGCAAACAATAGAAACTTTTTGAACAATTTATCTGGCAATGTAGGATGGAAAAAGGCTGTAATAGGATAGACCAGTGGAGATCAAGAAAATGATATAATTGGGATCTCTGGATAAAAAAAAATAGAAACAATGGAAAGCATACATTTTTGAATACTCCTAGCAACAATGACAATGGATCTTGTTGTCTCTCTCTCTCAGGAATGTTAAATGTATGTAAGGTATTGTTTTGTTTCATAACTTTATTTAAATTTCAACAAAAATATGGCTAAAGAATGGATATGAAAGATATAAAGATTGATGTCTCTTTGTTTAACTTTTTTTTATAACATTTTAAATCCAATAAAGATATATCAAAAAAGAAAATAATTATAAAAACATAACCCAAGTTAATATTTATGTTGTCATATTTTTGTTTGCACATCTCTAAGTGAAGTAGCTACTTCTTCTGTCTTTAGTGGTCAAAATCTCCTTCCCACAAACACTCACAAAATGTGTTTTATAATATTTTCTATTGTGTGTTGGAAATATAACGCGCATTATTTACAGTGTTTTAAGATGTGAAGACAATTGTCCCTTTTTTGCCCATTTATATTGATTTTGTTTGTTGTATTTTTTCCTTTAGTTTTACAAGCATGTTGTCCAGAGTGTGGAGAAGTTCATCCAAAAGGTAACTTTTACTTTAAAATATGTGCTTATGGGGTCCCTTCACAGTTATATAAATTTTACAGAGCATATAGTATGTGTGAACTTGATATTGGGGAGACTATACAATTGTACAATTGTAGTATTACAGCTTTACAATGCCATTGTCAAAATTGCATAAATTTAGTATTTCAAGAATGTGGTGACATATTACTTGCAGAATAGGCAAAACCTTATAATTTCTTTTTTTCCATGCAGTGTTTTATCTAGCATGTGTCCCTATCTGTGCTGTTAATAGACACATTTGGGTAATCGTATATACATTATACTATCAACTAATGGACAACAGGCAGAGAAGACAGCATTCATATATTTGATACATCTGTTCTAGGAGAAGCCAGCTCCACTATTGCAAGGAAAAGAACTGCCTGGGCACACAGGATTAAAACAGCATAGCAAGTGTATCCCCACCAACATTTTAATTCACACAGCAGCATTTGAGGAGAAAAGTGTATGAGAAGCTTTACTTGCATGTGCCCTGTCTCTCAATGCTTACACTAACCCTAAGGAATACCCTCTGCTAATAATAGTGTCTATATCAGCATATGGATTTACTAGCTAAAACAGTAGAGATCAGTCTGTGACCACCATCTACAGGTTGTTTTCAAGTTGACAGAGAATAGCTCACTGTAATGCTGAGCCTCCTTCATGCTTTCCCTGCTGATTACACTGTGATTGGTGCTGGGAAGCTGGCAAAGCCTACCACCGGTCACAAGTGGCAGGGGGCATGCAGGGAGGTTTTCCTTTTATATGCTTGGGGATTCCCGTGAGCAGCTGGCCATCTAGAATGACTGATCATCTCATCTGCTGTATTTTCAATTGATTTAAAGTGCTGTATGCAGCACTCATTTGAGCACCGCATACAACTCATCGATCAGTCTGGGGCCATTTAATTACTAAGTTTGGCCCCAGCAGACAGAGGTGTCAGCAAGTATCGATTTGTACCTTATTCTCCCTGATGTAAACTGCTCACACCAAAACATTAGAGCTTATCATTATGCCCTAACATCATTACACCCCATGCTTTGTAAGGCGTAATGACATGTCCTAACGTTAAGGATTTTGTTGCACTTTTTTTTCACAATGCACAACCACCTGGGAGCTTTAAATTATGTAGTGTGCATAACAGCTTCCCTGTGCCAGTTCAGCAATGTAAAAATAAATTAACAGCAAAAAAAGTTGAATCCTCCTATATCCCAATGCTCACCATCTCATTTCATGATATTTTGTATGGGTAATGAATAAGTAATCCTCCTCATTATCACATCCCCAGCAGAGAAGTTGGACTTAATGCTTGTGTACATTTGGAATTAACTACCTAATGTATAATTAATCTTCAATCTAAAGTTGACAAAGGTATTTTAAAATGTGTTCTGCATTACTAATGAAAAGGGGAAAAAAGGTAAGAGTTTTCATACTATCAACTATAGTGCTGTTAGTATAGTATATAAATATATATATATATATTTTTTTTTGTATTTTTTTTTTTGAATGATCTGTTTATATACCATGCTCAATCGTGTACTGGTGCTTAAATGAACACCTCAAAACCTCAAATACCTAAAAAAAAAAAAATCAATTTTTGTTTCATTTTACAAAAAGTGCAATTTTTTGTAGAAATTGGTACTTTTATAAATAAATCTTGTTTAACCCCAGTGGCTGTCCATCAAACTTCCAGTTCCATCAGACTTTCAGTTCTGTTACTTTCAGGTAGTTTTGCATATGGAGCTAGACTCAAGAGGCAGGCATTACTCAGTACTTGCAAAGACTTCTTATTGAGCTGACTTGAGAAGTCTTTAATTGGACAGCCACAAAAGGTCTGAGCTATAGGAAGGGCGTTGCAAAGACTGCAGAGAAGAGATCTGCAGCTTTTGCACGCTGTTTTTAGATGGACACCCAATGAAAAAAAATTAAATAAGTAAATGCATGCTTGATTACATTGGAGATATATCTACTAAATGTTGATTTATTTATTTTTGTATTTTAGAAGTGTAATTTTTTTTTTTGTGTCTTTTCTACAGTGTAAACCAGAATATAAAGTTCCTGGGTTGTATGTCATTGATTCCATTGTTCGTCAGTCCAGGCATCAGTTTGGTCATGATAAAGATGTTTTTGCCCCCCGCTTCAGCAATAACATCATTAACACTTTCCAGAATTTGTATCGCTGTCCTGCAGATGAGAAGGTAAATTCCAGAATTTTCACAACATTTTTAAAATAAGTATTGTTCTTTTACCCATTTTGCAATTATTAAATGAATTATATCTGAAGGAGCTACATTTCCCATTATTTGTTTTCCTCAATATGACATGTAAGAGGTGGTACAGCAAGTATTTAGTAATTGAGGTGGAAAAAGATAGTAGCGCTGTCTGTGAGCTTGCATGCTGGAGATTTTCAAGCTTTCATTGTTCGTGTGTACTCTAAATATTGCTCAGTTTGAAAGAGTGGTGGAGGAATTGTAAGTGATTTCATTGTACTGTTAAGCTTATTAGTAATCTTTCAATTTCTTATAGCCTGTTTGCTTATATTTTAATACACCTAAAGTACTTTTATTGGCTTTGTATTACACAGCCTCATTACAGTGCAGCCGCCAACTCAGTGTGTTCAGTATTTAAAAGGATTTTCTTCTTTTAAGACAACTTTAACAGTAGGACTCTCCTAAGATGTGTGCTTTGACTTTGGCTGGTAAGCTTACACTTTAATAGTTACTGCAGTTACTGGCAGCATCTTGCCATATACTAAAACCCATTGTGAAAGCACTTTTACAAAAATCAGATGGATTCCACTAAAACAGCTTATAGTAGTTATATTGCTCAGTGTGTCCATTTAAGAGCAATTTGGCAAAGCTGAATCCTGCTTATTCTGTTCAGATATTTAGGTTAGGTGAAACTCCATTGTTTATGTGGAAGTCATAGGGGGTGGATTAAAGCACCCGTAGCCTACTTGAACCAAACTACAATAAGATGTTAGAAGCATAATGTTTCTTGGTATCATGTGTAATTAATTACAATTTTCTGCTAAGATAACCTGGTAATTTTGAGTTGAAAAAGGGGAGGAGCAGATGTTCAATTATAGATACATATGATTATTTTTTGTTCTATTTTGATGAAATGCCTCTAAAATATGTATGTATGTTTTTTTTGGTTGTGTTTTTTTTTCGTTTAGAGCAAAATTGTAAGAGTACTAAACCTGTGGCAAAAAAATAATGTGTTCAAGAGTGAAATTATTCAGCCTCTCCTTGACATGGCTGCTGGGATTCCTCCACCTGTTGTCACCCCAAATCTACCTAGTACTGCAGCTGCGGTCAGCAACACACCAGGTATTATCTTCACCCGACAGCAGCTTTTATTTTCTATCAGTTGATGCCTTCATTATGATCTATCATGAGTTAAAATGTAATATTCCTTTACTTTAACAGCATGCATCAACTGCATTAAATCGCAAATAAATAAAATCGATTTTACATAGTTACATAGCTGAAAAGAGACATGCATCCATCAAGTTCAGCCTTTCTCACATTTGTTTTTGCTGTTCCGAAAGAAGCTTAAAAAATTGTCTGAAGCTCTTCCAATTGTGCAACAGACTAGGGGGGGAAATCCTTCTTGACCCCAGAATGACAGTCAGATATCTCCTCGGATCAGGAATTATTACCCCACTAATTAAAAATGATATCCCTGTATGTTATGTTTTTGCAAGTATTTATCCAATTGCAGTTTAAACATCTGTATATACTCTGATAAAACCACCTGTTTATTGTTCTTAAAAAATCTTTTCCTTTGCCTTAGACTAAATCTCCTTTCTTCCAATCTAAATGCCTTACGTAGTTTCCTATGTATAGTTCTATTTATGAATAGATTTCCAGTCAATGGTTTGTATTGGCCCTGAATATAATTGTGTAGTGCTGTAAGTGAATGAAGTTGTGTGAGCTGATGGACATGCATAGCTTACGGCAGAGTATGGCACCATGCCCCTTTTCTCAGGCATTCCAGCTCCCACTCCAACATTGATGCTCTGAGACGACAATCCCACCGTATAAAAGCAGTGAAGGATAAGGGAAGGACGAAAATGTTACCGGGACATTCTTTTTAACATCTTTTACCTATTTCAGTTCCTAGAGGCTTCAGATGGTTGATATTCTGTTATCTATTATAGTTTTTCTTTTTTAGTTTAATGTTTGCCATCTCTTTTAAAATTAATTTGCCTGAAAAATATTAAGTTATACTGTTCTTACATTACTATGTATTAGTTTGACATTATAAATTAATCAGACCAACAAATTGATAACTACATTTGTTAACAACGATTTTCATAATCAATTATTGTTTTTATCGATTATTTGTTGTAGTGCTAATGCACACATAATCAGGCATCAACCTATGTTGCATGTCAATGCCATGAATCTGATCAATTCAATTTTTCAGCCCATTTCGATCTGTGACCATGGAACACTGTTTTGATTTGAAAGGGTGCAGGGGCAGCATCTATGCCACAGAATCACATAATTAAAATAAAATAAAATGATTTTGGTGTATAATGACTGTTACTATGTTATTCTATTTCTTCTAGGTACTCCAGCTACACCAGTAACTCCAGCTAACATAGTTCAGGGTATACCAGACCCATGGATTGCTCAAATAGCCAGTACAGATACACTTGCTGCTGTGGCACAGATTTTGCAAAGTCCTCAGGGACAGCAGGTAAGGATTGTTTGTACCTTGTTAGTTCTATATATTATTTGCAGCAATGATTGGACTCAAGAGAAATTTTACAGCAGGGGCCTCAAACTACTGGCCCACAGGCTGTTTAAGCAGTTGTCCAGTGTCTGATAATGTGTCTGTCGACGTCTGACAGGATGGAAAAGGGGTGGAAACACTACAGAACATCATACCCCCGACTCCCTTTCACAGGCTGTTAGGGGAATTTACTAATGTGAGAATTCAAAGTGAATTTCAAATTTAAGGTCTAAATAGCCAAACTGGAAACATTTTCTAAGTCATCTATGCTTTCAGTTTGACTGTTGTGACATTAAATTTGAAATTCACTTTGAATTCTCACTTTTGTAAATAACCATGTGTGTGCCAGATTCTCAAGGAGAATCCTGTTAGAACAAAAATGCATCCCAAGATGCTATTTTGCCATGCTACATGGTGAGTTAAAGGGAAGGTTTACGTCTGTATGTATGTGTGGTTAATACACCACATTTGGGATTAATAAAGTGCACTGTGGAGCTAATACTGAAAATGCTGGGTTAGTACAGTATGGTGTGGGGTTAACACTGCAGTTGTGTGCATATAGGAGTGTGTGCATCTGGCACGGTGTTTGTGTCTGGGATTACTGTCTTGGAGTTCTCATCTGACTGTGTGTCTGGAAGTATGAGTCTGTGTGTGTTTGTGTCTTTGACTATGGATCTGTGTTAAAGGCTTTTGGGAATATGGGTCTTTGGCCTTCAGCCTCCATGGATATAGATAAATTTGCCAGTGCCCCCCTCCAATCCCCCCAAGGTAAATAGCACTTTACAGCATCTAGTAGATCATAGAACACTATTTCTACATGTCTGTCATTTTCAATCCATTTAATCTGTTTAGATATTAGTGGGTCAATACAAGCACCATATCAAACTATGCTATTTGCTTAGATTATGATAAACAGTGCTCCCTATCTCTGTCTCTATTAATCTTGTTTGTTTTAGCTGCACACAAAATGCAATTCAGGAAACAGCTTGCATTTGTTCCAATGCTATTTCATATGCAAGCCCACTTTATTAAGGCATTAAACCATTAACAAAACATAGTGTCAGTCTGCCACATAGTGGGGATATATGGAACCTTTTTCCTTAAATTAAAATATTCTAGTTTGCATTGCACATAATAGTTATGTATATTGTTAAACTATAGCATTTTTTTTCAATAGAAACAATAATTTATTGATTGTTTGGTTTTTATGAAATATGCCTGTATGTTTAAACAAAGCATTTCAATTATACATTTTTTGTTAATATTAATATACTCCTAAATATCCTAATGCGTAGTGATATGGTTGTTCGCACACATTGGGCCAGGTATGTTTGAGTTACACACAATGGGGCACCCACATATCCTATCTCAGCAATGAGTGTAAGATGCACTCCTACTTCTTGGACCCCATAGGGCTACACAGAAACTAAATGGCCAAGCAGTGATACTTATGCCCATAGTGCATTGAGAAGTAAATGCAAACCTGAACCAGGAATAAATGGTAAACTCAAAATGTGAGCAAATAATTTCTACTTAATTTTAATGTTTCTTACATTTCAATTCTCTTTTAGCTCACTTGCTTTCTTGCCTTACTGGATTGGCATTGCTGTGTTTTTCATCAGTAGTTGGGATTTTTTATAAAGTTTATAGTTTTATAATTTTTATGATTCCCTTTTCAATAGCTTCAGCATCTGGTCCAATCTTTGCACGTTCAGCAGCAGAAGCCCCAGCCTTCTCTTCTTCAAGCGTTAGACGCTGGTCTAGTTGTTCAGCTTCAGGCACTTACAGCTCAACTCACAGCAGCAGCCTCCTCATCAAACACGTTAAATCCACTGGAGCAGAGCATGTCTCTCAGCAAGGTATAACACAGTATATTGTGAACATTATTATGTGTACTTATTATGTAAAGTTTTGCATTTTTCTGTGTGACACAGTGAAAAATGTCAGTTGATCGATAAATTATAACACTTATTTAGTGTGATTATGTCTGTATAAAGATATTCTAATACCAGACTAAAAACGTCCTTTGGTACATGACCCATTACAATCATTTATTTGCAGCTACACATATAATTATTATTATATATACTTATTATAAAAAAAATATAAAAAAAACATAAACCGACAATATAGCCTTTATTAATCTTTTGACTTTCTTACATAATTGTCTTTTGTTCTAAATGGCATTCACCAGGGTAAAATAAACATATAGTAGATACTGGTATATTTGTGCAGGCATGGTTATATTCTGGCAAGTGACCTGGCATAGTGGTTATGGTGCCAGAAGTACCCTGGCTTCATCCTAAAGTAGCCAATAAGCTCTTGAATGGTTAAAACAATTACCTGGGTTCCCACGGGCATCTCCAGTCCAGCCTCCTCTTCAGGTATGACTAAAGTGGAAGTTTCATTTTAAGTATCTTAAAAAAGGCCAGACCAAAGGTGCTCAAGGTTTGAAAACAGTTTGACATACTATGGGATCGCAATGGGGTGACTTACCTGGCATCCCTGCTGCCGATCCGGCCCGCCTGGGCCATGTGACCGCGAGGTCCTTGCCGTCCATAGTAGTGTCAGCAGGGGGAGTGCCTGTAATGACAGGTAGTCCCCCTGCTGCCTGTAAAAAGTAAAATAAATGTTTAAAAACCGTTTGAAATAAAATAATATATACTTAGATCATATATATATTAAATAGATGATGAAGTGTGTGTGTGTATATATATATATATATATATATTATATATATACACACACTTTTACATACATCCACATACACTGTCTAAGTGTATTTTAATATTAAAATACACGTAGAATGATATTTATTATATATATATATATATAATATAAAATATGTAAATATGTTAAATTTAAATATGTGTAATTTCGTTCTAACTGTATTTTGATATATATATGATGGCATATCATTTGCAATAGTAGACAACCCAAAGGTATTGCAAATGGGGTATGTGCAGTCTTTTTTAGAAGCCACTTAGTCACAAACACTGGCCAAAATTGGCGATCAAATTAGTTTTTTGCATTTTTCACACACAAATATTAATGCTAACATTGGCCAGTGTTTGTGACCAAGTGGCTTCTAAAAAAGACTGCACATACACCATTTGCAATACCTTTGGGTTGTCTACTATTGCAAATGGTATGCCATCATGGGGGTTATTCTCATTCCTGGGCTGCCATACGGTGTCAAAGGCAACGTAACCAATCTGGCAAATTTCAATGTGAAAAAAATGAAAAATTTAACTCGCTAAATTTGGCCCTGTAACTTCCCAAAACACCGTAAAACCTGTACATAGGGGTACTGTTTTACATGTGAGACATTGCGCAATACAAATATGTGTATTTTATTGCAGTAAAAGCAAACTGTATTATGACATTCACAGTTAAAATGTCATGTAGAACAAAAAAAATAACATTTATTTTCTCCCATTTTTTTATATTTTATTCGTATTAAATAATGTTTCATAGCTAAATATTTGATGTTAAATGAAAGCCATGTTTTCCCTGAATAAAATGCTATATATTAAGTGTGGGTGCACTTAAAATAAAAAAGGTGAATTACGGTTGAACAGACATAGTCAAATTCCAGGTCTTGTTTTGATCACAACGTGTACATTTGGCTCAGTCCTTAAGTGGTTAATGGATAGCCCCAAGAAATGAAGTGAAACCGGTTATCTTTATATTTAGTTGATTTTATTAATACATATTTTTATTTACGTACTAGAAACTAATGGACAGGTTTGATTTTGGAGATGATTCTAGCCAGCCCGAAGAGTCAAACAAGGATACCCAACAGATGTAAGTTTTTTTTTTTTTGTTTGTTTTTTTTTTTACAGTTACTTTTACTTTTTATATTTGTTTGCATTTTTTCTCATGTTTTGTAACAATGTTATTGATTAATTTCTATATTTTACGTACAGCATATTCTGTATTATTAGTCATAAATTATTATTGTGAAAACTATGCAATCCTTGTATAGACAATTAGGTTTGTAACATGTCCTGGGCATGTTTGGTGCACTCTGACTCTATCAAGAGCTGCTTCACATATCCCACAGGTATGACAATTTTTAGGTGTTATTTATAACTTCAATAATGGAAAATGATCTCCAGAAGAATAGGTGAAAGTGGATGCATGTTGTTTTTTTTTTTAGTTACACCGTGAGATTTCATAAAGAGTCATGTGATCTGTGTTTGTATGGGGGTGTTCTTTGAGGGTTAAACATCTCTAATGATCTGTGGGGGGTATGTTTTAGCGGAGAGCATGTGACTTGCGCCCCTTGCAGAGGTGCAGATCACAGTAACTACTACTCATGGCGTAGCACTCACCAAGTCAGAATTCAGGCTCAGAGTTACGGCAGCAGTGCTCTAACCTACTGAGCATCAGACTGCAATGGAGAGATTACTGTGTTCTGCACCAGGAAGAGGTGCAGACCACATTCCCCATACCCAGGCAATTACAACCCCATGTGCCCTGGAGGAGTTCTGCTGGCTGAATTAAGGCAGAAGAAAAAAATAACTGCTGGCTCCTGAAGCTGCATGTCCAGAGCATTGGATGATAGGATTTCCACATCTCTGATTTTTAAAACTTTTTCTTCCTTTTCCATTGGTATTCTTACCACATGGGGAAGGAAATAAGAATAGCACATAGAATGTGACGGTAGATAAGAACCATTCGGCCCATCTAGTCTGCCCAATTTACTAAATACTTTCATTAGTCCCTAGCCTTATCTTATAGTTAGGATAGCCTTATGCCTATCCCACGCATGCTTAAACATCTTCACCAGGTCACCTTTGCACTTTTTTAGTTTAAGGAGTTGGCTTCAATGTCAAACCTGTCTATTAAAGAGACACACTGTAAACACTAAAACAACTTTAGGTGAATCAAATGGCTTTGACGTATAGATCATGTCCCTGGAGTCTCCCTGCTTAATTTTCTTCTATTTAGGAGTTTAATCACTTTATATAACCAGTTCTACCCACACCTCATTTGGCTGATGCTCACACAGCTCCCCTACACCTTAAAAATAACATACATTGTTTTGGGTTCCCATATTGCACAGTTTGTTTAATCTAGAATTTCTTATCCCCTTCTAATAATGACATGCTAGAGCCTGGAACAGCTTCATGTGTATGATTAAACTTCAGTTAACAGAGCAGGAGATAATAATGTCTAAAGTAAACATACTGTTGTGTCACATCTGAAAATTAAACCTTATTTTTTTCATGTAGGCTCTGTGAGTCACATCCAGGGCGAGTGTGGCTAAGGCTGCATAAAAAAAAATAAAAGTGATTTAAATTCTAAATGGCGTAGATTTGAGCAGAGAGACTGCATGGCATGATCTATGCACTAAAGCTGCATCATTAAGCTAAAGTTGTTAAAGGACCGCTATAGTGCCAGGAAAACATACTCGTTTTCCTGGCACTATAGTGCCCTGAGGGTGCCTCCACCCTTGGGGACCCCCTCCCGCCAAGCTGGATGGAGAGGAAGGGGTTAAACTTACCTCTTTCTCCAGCACCGGGCGGGGAGATCTCCTCTCCTCCTTCTTCTTCCGTCACCGGCTGAATGCGCAGGCGCGGCAAGAGCCGCACGCGCATTCATCCAGTCCATAGGAAAGCATTCTCAATGCTTTCCTATGGAAGCTGGCGTCTTCTCACTGTGAAAATCACAGTGAGAAGCGCAGAAGCCCTCTAGCGGCTGTCAATGAGACAGCCACTAGAGGCTGGATTAACCCTAATGTAAACATAGCAGTTTCTTTGAAACTGCTATGTTTATTAAAAAAAGGGTTAAACCAAGCTGGACCTGGCACCCAGACCACTTCATTAAGCTGAAGTGGTCTGGGTGCCTATAGTGGTCCTTTAAGCAAGTGTACCTTTTAAGCTTGACCATTTTATTTGTTAGTATATTTTTTTTGTTTGTTTTTGAAGAGGGACCATTAGCTAGCCTGTTCTGATATTAATATGGTAGTGATGCTATATGTCAGATAGTTTTGAATTGCAATTTGTCCTTCAAATATGTTTTGAAACGTTACATCTTCATAATTAAATTACTGTTGATGTGTATAGAAATAATAATTAATTTTTTTGTTTGTTTGTGTATGTGTCATGTTGTAGACCTCGAGTATCTGAGTCCATGAACAACTCGCTATTCCATCAACTTGCAGAACATTTGCAACAACAAAATCTTGAACACCTTCGCCAACAGTTTATGGAGCAACATACTCCAAAGGTAATTTATTCACTTTTTTTACAGGGATGATATTATTTGCATCAAGTTTGCTTAAAAAGTTTAGAATAAAACACTGATAATGGGTATGTGTTAATAACACACCAGAAGCCCTATTCATTAATTTCACCTTTCTTGCACTGCCTACAGTGCTGGTCTGTTTGACAGACACAAGAGGCATGTTCTTGTCCAAATGTGAACATCACCTAGTTACACTGATTCATAAAAGGAAATACTGGAACCACTTTGATTCAAGAATGTTCTTTCTCTGTGACTGTCTAGATGCCAGCCAAGGAAAATCAGGATATGTCTGAATCTGAAAACTCTGCTACACCTTCTCAAGATGATAGCCAGCAGACCTTTCTAGATCAAGAATCACAAATCCATGCTTCTATGAACATGCAACAAGAGGTGAATAGCAATACTAAACTACTACATTTAACTTAACCCATTAATAACATTCTATATTACTGTAAAATATTTGCAGTTCAGTAAATATATGCAAGCCATTTTCCAGACCATCAAGCTGAAGAGCCTCACCACTCGATTTAACAGGTCTAGTTGTCATTCTAAAAACTATTTTACATAGACTTATTATATTGCTTAAGCAACAGAATTTCTATCAGTTAGTGTAAAGCCAAAATGTTTATTTGGTTTGTAGGTTGATTTGAGTTAATATGAAGTGCACTTTTTTTACAGTCATTGATTTCAATAACAGTAATTATCGGTGTGATAAAAATGAAAATTTAAGTAATGTTTTGAATTGTGATATATTGTTTTTAGGATATGGATATTGAGGAAATGCAAGATGTAACTGAAGAGATGTTTGAGAAAGAGGAAAAGAAGATAATGAAAGATGAAAGACCCAGGACACGTTCAAAATCTCGTTCGAGGTTTGTGATCATTACTTTATTTATAGATCTCTTTGCTTTTTCAAAACCATTGACTAAATTATCTAATTGAAGATTTTGTTATCTTTCAAAAGATCCCCAAGAAAAAGGCGGTCAAGGTCACGCTCTGGCTCCAGGAAACGTAAACACAGAAAACGTTCTCGGTCAAGATCTCGGGAAAGAAAACGGAAGACATCCCGGTCATACTCAAGTGAGAGACGAGCAAGAGAGAGGGAGAAAGAGCGGCAGAAAAAAGGCCTACCTCCCATAAGATCCAAAACGTTGAGTGGTATGTACACTGTGCTCCTTTATTTATTCTTTTATTTAAACTTTTTTTTTAATTATTATTATTATTTACAGCTTGTTACATTTGTTTTTAATATTTGCTTTCAGACGTATATGTAGACATATGTTATAAAGATCATGTACTAGCATATCTTCTAGTCACATTTTACATTTGCATATGTAAAAATTATGGTTTTTTTCTTCTCATTTTACCTTCATTAGTATGCAGTACTACACTGTGGGTTGGTCAGGTTGACAAAAAAGCCACTCAACAAGATTTGACCAATGTTTTTGAGGAGTTTGGACAGATTGAATCAATCAATGTAAGTATGAAAGAAACACAACTTCATATGGTTTATTAAGTAGTTGGTCCTTGTTACAGACTGGAAATTGTGTAAAAATGTCATGTTAAAATCAGCTTATTAATTTATAAATGTAAAAATATGTTTGTAACTTCTTACCACATAACTTTTTTTTTATTTTTTTTTATAGATGATTCCCCCAAGAGGATGTGCATATGTCTGCATGGTTCACAGGCAAGATGCCTTTCGGGCTCTTCAGAAGCTTAGTGCTGGCTCCTGCAAGATTGGATCTAAAATAATTAAGGTATGTCTAGCCTTTGAATGGGTCATGCAATGATAAACAGTTTTGTAAAGGGACAAGAAATTTTCGATTTCCTCTTCAGTAAGTGAAGCATAATATATTTTTAATATAATTTTTTTTATGTATAAAATTTATTATGCGTTTGACAAGATATTCTGCATTGGACTCACTATATATTTTCTTATGTTCAGATTGCTTGGGCCTTAAATAAAGGTGTAAAACAAGAATACAAACAGTTCTGGGATGTTGATCTTGGAGTCACCTATATTCCATGGGAGAAACTCAAGCTGGATGATCTAGATGACTTTGCAGAAGGTGGAATGATTGACCAAGAGACTGTGAATAATGGTAAAAACCCATTTAACTTAAACAGGGTATTTATGTAGTTTTTCTTTTAATAGTGAAAGCGTTCTAGTAAATGTTTTACAAGCAGTATATATATCTTAACCCATAACATTCAAACTTCTCCTCATTAACTTCAACCACCCAGCAACCTTCACTGCTCCCTCTTTTCTTTTTTTCACGCACTGCACACATCTCTCTGTACACTTTTCCTACTCCCAAACAATCTCATCCTAGACCCCATCCATACAACACCCATTCTCACCTCTTGTCATTGTCTCTACTTTTGTTTCTAGCAGCTGGTGATGTCTCTCCCAATACACAGGGTCTTTCACATTCTCTGCTCACACTAAGCCAGACAGAAAACATATGAACCTCATGCCCATACCCTGTTATTTAATGCTCAATTACCAACTTTCAGTGTGCGTTGTGGAACGCCCGCTCTGTCTGCAGCAAACAAATTGACTATACAAGACTTTTTCATTTCAAACTGTCTGAGTCTGAGAACTGGCTATCCCCCTTTGATAGCGCTGCTCCAGCTTTTTTAATGCGTCTGTGGCCTACAACTATCCCACACATTCTCAGCAACTGTAAAGGAAACTTTTGTGGCATCCTTTTCTCCCCCCAATTTACCTTTCAACCAATCTCCCTTGCCTTATCTTTTCCTTTGTTTGAAGTTCACACTTTCTTTTTAAACCTTTAAGAACTGCCATCATTGTTCATCCCAGCTTGTTCATTGAACACTCTCCTTCCTGGCCACCCCACTTTTTCTCCTCTAGCACTCCATCCCTTATCCTTGAGGACTTTAATATCCCAATCAACAACCCTAACTACTCTGATGCCTCTCGACTGCTCTGTATAACGTCCTCCTTCGGCCTCACACATTGGTTTAACGCAGCAACTCATCTTCACAAACCTATGTACCACCTCTAATCAACCACAGTTTGCTGACCATTGACATCAGCACATCCCATAACCAAATTATACCACCCTTGGTACATCAGTCTCTCAGAAAATGCTGTTGTCTTGACTTACAGCAACTCTCCACCAACCTCCAAACTCTCCTTTTATCTATCCCAAACCTCACCTGCCCTAGCTCTGCAAATCTCCCTTTACAACTTCATCCTTTTCTCTTAAATGGATACTCTGGCACCTCCTACATTTAAACATTGTAAGCACCTCCAATTATAATATTGGCACACCAAGCAAACCCGGTACCTCCAAAATTGCTCCAGAACTGCTGAACAATATTGGAGAAATCTGAATCCGACTTTCTCTACTATAATTTTATGCTATGCTCGTGCAATATCCACAATCTACCAAGAACACAAACAACTCTTTTACACTTTTAACTCTTTTCTCTGCCCTGTTGCTTCTCCTCCTCCTGCTAACTGGCCCCGTACTGTTCTGAATCTGTACTGCTTCCCTTGGTAAACTCATCAGCTTCTTTGGCTTCCAGCATTACTTCTATGCAGATGGCACGCAAATCTATCTGTCCTTTCCTGAACTCTCGCTGTCCCTATTGATTTGTGTCTCTGGCTGCCTCTCTGCTATTTCTAACTGGATGGCTGCTCAGTTCCTTAAACCTTAACCTATCTATAACAGAACTTCCCCCTTTAAGCATTGCTACTCCCATGTCTATCTCCTTCCAAGTCAATGGCACTACCATCAGCTCTACCTTGTAGGCTCGCTGGCTAGGTATTCTCTTTGACTTCAACCTCTCCTTCACCCCTCAACCTCTCCTTCACTTACATCTCAAAAACATAGCGTGCATCCACCCCTATTTAATGCCAGATGCAGCTAAGGTGCTGATCTATGTTGCTGTCTTCTCTCACCTTGACTACTGCAATCCACTTCTCAGTGGGTTTACATGCTCCCAAGTTGCCCAGTTACAGTCTATAATGACTGTGGCAGTGACGCTCATCTTCCGCTCATCTTCCTGTCCAACCATACTTCCTACGTCTCCCCCTTCTGTTAGTCAGTACACTGGCTTCACATAAGATATAAGGCTCAATTTAAAATTCTGGTACTTGCCTACATATCTCTACATAGCACTGCTCCGACCTACTTAGCCTCACTAATACACAAGTATGTCCCGCCGACACCGCTACACTCTACCGTAGACCTGTCCAGTGCTGCACCATTCCTTTGGAACTCCCTTCCCTGCTCTGTTTGACTCTTTCTCTGTTTCTTCAAAAACAAATACTGTATTTTCTGGCGTATAAGATGACTTTTTAACACTGGAAAATCTTCTCCAAAGTCGGGGGTCGTCTTTTACGCCGGGTATAGGGTCTATATGGCTGCCGGGGGCGCCCTTCTAATGCCGTAGCCTGAGCGCTCTATAGAGAGCGCTCAGACGGCTGCCACACTGCCTCTCTTCTCACCTCCCCTTCCCTGTGCAGAGTGGGTGGCTGAGCTCCTCTTCGTCCTGTCAGTCCTGCCGGGGACCGCGCAGTACAGGAGATTCAGTTACCTGTTCCCGGCCGGACTGAAAGGAAGTGAGCACTCAGGACTGACAGGACGAAGAGGAGCTCGGCCACCCACTCTGCACAGGGAAGGGGAGGTGAGAAGAATGTAGGAAGGATTGGGGGAGGAGGAATAAAAATAATGGATGTAAAAAGAATGGAGGGTGGGAGTAAAAAGAATATATCACAATTAGCCTCCTGTGTGCTAGACCAGCAGGCATGGATTATATGCCCAAACAGCCTGGCACATACCTGGGCTTTAAATGCTATTTCAGATTATCATTATTTAATGTCTTGCTGTGTAGCTCTGTCTGCTCACTGTACATCATAGCTAATTTTTATTTGGTGTGCATTGGAAGAGGGGGTAGTATTATACGGCGAGTATATCCCAAACTCTATATTTTAACTGGAAAAGTTGGGGGTCGTCTTATACGCCGGAAAATATGGTATTTGAAAGCTCACTTCTTCAGGAAAGCATATCAGTTAAAGAGTTAATAGTTTTTCCTCTCCACACCTTACTTCCTCTCCTGCAACTGTGTCCTCCCATTGTACAGCGCTGCAGAACACTTTCTAATTGGTAATAATAGCATACATTGTAATATTCACATTTTTATTACATCATGAAATATGACTTACATTTTTATTTATTTTTTTAGATTGGGAAACTCAGAAAAACCCTGAGCCTTCAACAGTCAAAGAACCAGCTCCTAATCCCACAGTAACAACCACTGCAACGGTGCAGAGTTCTACTATTCCTAAAAATACAGTTATAACAACTCAACAAGAGGCCTACAGTCAGCCAGTTGCAATGCTTCAGGTAAAAACTGTAAAATCCTATGTTGTCTTAACTTTTCACAATTTGAACAAATATGTAGTATGTTATTTAGATATATTAGACATGCAAGAATGTGTTTCAGTTTACACATATAGTGTTTTGTAAGCAGAAGAGAATATTGTTTTCATGCAATATTTTACTTGAATGTGTTTGTAAAGTCACTGTCTTTTTCATGAGCAAAATCTTTATGAAAAACTCTTGTAGAATGTGTAGGAAATTCATCGGCATTCTAACGCAATTTTATGAAGTGGGTATTACTGTGTTTTATGTGTATATACAAAAGATCTACAGTAAAGGAAAAATAAAACTCATAGAGTAATATAGTTAATTACACCAATATGCTAGTGTTCAAGGTTGCACTCACAAAAGTATATTGATTCTAGGCATATCAGATAATTTAGACATGGTATAAGGTCCACAACATGGAAAATGGGCATGTAGGAGAGCATGAGAAATACACAATAAGTGTAGACTGTTAAAAACTTGATTATGCACTTAGATAAATGACACTTACAAGCTTGAAGTGATATATGAGCATATCAATATCCACATATATTTTATGTGTGTGCAATAATTGGCATGCTTTTGTAGCCAAATCTTGCATTTTACATCAGTTGTGGCAAGCAGAATGGTCCGTAATAGGGACTGTGCATGGTGATGTGTAATGGAATGTGGCCTGCAAGTCTAAAGCACAAGAGGGACCCAACACCAAAGCAATCTTAAAGTTAACTCTGGGCTGTTCTGTTTTTACATGTAAACAGGCATATGTCATTCACAGACCAACATGTATTGCAGGTTTTTTATGTTATTTTTTTTCGTTCAAAGGGGTTGTCTCTTAAATTGTTGCTAGCCCTTTAAAGCATCAGAGTTCCTTCTGGAACTAGAAATAGAAACTTGTTTTATATGACTGCTTAAATATTAAGCATGCTGTAAGACACTTGGTACACAATGCCATTGAATGAATCATCTTGTATTAATATTCAATTTATTTTTGTCTGAAACAGATCCCAGTTGCTGCAACTGTCCCAGCTGTAAGCTTAGTGCCCCCAGCATTTCCTGTCTCTATGTCAGTGCCTCCACCAGGTTTTTCTGCAATCCCACCACCTCCATTTTTACGGACAGGTTTCAACCCTTCCCAACCACCACCAGGTAGGTTCATTGTTTAATTTATAAGCATTGACATATAATACAGAATTCTGAGATCAAACTTTGCTTCAGGAGTACAATCTCACCATTTACATTTGTATGAAAGGACCGTTCCCGACACCAGTCCTTGGCGCCATTTTACCTTAAGGGGTGAAACCATTAATGAGCGGTTTAACCAAAAAGTATGAAAGACCATGTCCGCTTCCTCTGCCACTTCACTGAAGGTTCAAGGCATCTGAGTGCTATTGGAAGGCTGTGAAAGTCATCTGGGAGTTGTGGCTTTGGTGTTTACAGAGTACTAGTCATTTCTCTGGTTAGAGGTGTTTTATCTAGGAACAGATACCTAAACCAAAGGTCCCTGGTCACATGAAGTCTATTTTTGTTGTGTCATGCAGAAAGCATTATTTCCTCACACCCACTATACATAATAGGTGTCAAACATATAAAAGAAATATAAGGATTTCAATAATGTTGCCACATGTGGCAGTTCCAGTGAGGCTAAAGGAGTACTAAATAATTTGGCTTTTATTTTTATTTATTTATTTCCCCACAGAGGTCTATTTAAAGGAAAACTCTGGGCACCAACATTACTTAAGTGCATTTGGTTTTGACAGATTTTGGCCCTCATGTTGTGTTTTCCTGTTCAAATCTCATTCGTTTTCACAAAGCAACTTTTTTATTTGACTTCTTACCTGTATGCTGAGGAGATAAGGGACAAATAATAAGATGACTGTGCTTGGCTATTGGGTGGGGTGATGTCAACAGCTGAGCTCTGGAGTATGTCCTTTAAATACATGTGATGACGTTGCTTTGTGAAAAAAAGAAACAAAGGGTGTGTTTTTTTGTGTTTTTTTTTATTTTTTATTCCCTTTGTTTAATGATAGTGGTATTTTTGTAAAATTGAACCAGGCAAATTTAAATGAAATACCGTTTGGGCTGTGCAAGCGTGCCCCTCCAGCTAATAAAATCAAATTTACAAAATTTTCAGCCACACAAGCAAAGGCAAGAATACAGCTTATTCTTCCTAATTATCTTTTCAGTTTTAGTAAAATGCTAATAGCATTTTAAAGCAGAAATGCAGATTGTAGCTATGCTGGTCACTTTTATTTTTCTCTGCTGTGTAGGTTTTTTTTTTCCTCCTGAATCAGACAATGTTTGGTAGAGATTCCACATCAATCCATAGATAAACAGAATTTCATAATGCAACAATATATAGAGTTCTCTACTAGATATAGATGTTTCTCTGTATGTATGATTTAAAGTTTTGATGTCTGTGGTGATCTGTACCTTCTGTTTACTACAGGTTTTATTCCGCCTCCTGTACCACCTCCTGCAATTCCCCCTCCTCCTCCTACTATTAGCTCAGCTATTACAACAGGTGAGATATTCTACCCTTAGCAGTATTGCTATTATTTATTTCAGCTCTTAAACATCTACGTTATTACTAAATAATATTTTTATTTTTTTTTAATTTACATTTCTTCATATATTTTCATTATGATTCAGTTTATGTTTGCAGTATAATCCATTGTACTGCTATGATTATATTCTGTTTTTGTGTATGAAAATAACATTAGAAATTTTATATTATGTAAATGCTCATTATTTGTAGGAGAACTATAGTCCTAAATTGTGAACATTTAGTGCTTGATTCAAACCTACTGTTTTAAATGCACCAAACGTAAACACTGTATTCTGTGTTCTGATGGGTATTTTGTTGCACAGCGTATATATTCATTATCAGTAGAATTTTTTTTACTGACTTTTTTTTTTTTGGGATGGTGGTGACAAATTTCACTTTTATCCCATTGAAATCTTATTTTTATTTATTTATTTTTAGTCCATATACATGAGGTCTCATCATTTATTGTGCACATCTGCTGATGCACATAGGAAATCATGGATATTTGGAATGTGCATTGGATTCTGGGCTTTTCCAGAAACAACTTCTATTTAAAGCAAATTAAAGTTTTAAATAAATGCAAGATTTAAATTCATAAAATCACAAATAATAATCTAGCCTTTCTCTCCAAAGTGACAAGTTGGTTTTTTTTTGTTTTGTTTTTTTTATCATTGGTATCTGTAGGGAATCTAAGACTTTGTTTATATATTTGCAGCTCTAGTTCACCAACGAATCCCCATACCACCAGATGCCATGAAGGAGGTTTCGTATGGAAGTATGATGTTACCTGTTAGTTCAGTTGTAACTACTCAGACTACTCCAGCAGTGTCTACACCATCTATTTTCAATCCTGTTTCAAGTAACCAAGGAGAGCAAGACGAAAAAAGATCATTTCCTGGTGAAACACAAGTGCCAGAAAGTACATCTACAAACCGTAAGCATACCTTTTTTTTTTTTTTTTTGCTGACCAATGCATTTACGCTGTGTCAGTGAGAGGAATGCCTTTATTATTAAAAATTAATTGTAGGACAGCAAGCTTTTAAAAAAAATAAAAACAAAATCACAGCTTATCTGTTTGTTGTGCATTTGTACTCACTGCTAACAGAATTGAGATCAGCGATAGACCCCTGCTATTTGGATTTCATTTCTGCAGTGGCATTAATTCCAAAATAGCTTCACCTGTCTATTCATGATTATACTCTTTCTTGGCCACGTTCCTTTTATTTATATGTATTACCTTTTCCTTTTTTGATTTTAATATCTGAGTGTAGCCATTTTGTTCTAATCTGTCCATTATGTCTGCTGTTTGCCCCTCTATGGAATTGATTTTGTTGATGGATTGTGGGTAAATTTGATTGGCAACTGAAACCGAACCTTGCTTTAAGCTGCACTAATTGTCAAGTTTTGTCAACTTGACTGTCATACATAAGGAATGTATTTTATGAAAACAAGCGCTCAGGAATAAAATAAAGAGATTTGGTCACATGGAGCAACATAGAAGTAGATTAAATAACTATATAGCCAAATTGTAACTAAATTTCCCAATTTCCATGCTACAAAAAAGAAACAATTAAGATGTCTGGGGTCAATTTATGATTGAGGTATCATTGGTGTCAAGTTTTGGGAGTAGCATTAAGGTTCTTGTATCAGGCGAATTGGAACAGCTCAAGACAATTTGGAATAGCAAAATTACCTATGATGAAGAGACCACTGAGATTTTAGCAGACAGTTGAACTGCAGCCAAATGAAAGTACACATTCAGTTGAAATAATTAAATCTGACTTGTGAATTCCTGAATTGCGACAACCAATTATTTGAATGCTTTTACAGTTGCCGTTGGTTTGTATTTTAACTGTTGTATCTCTGTGTTTTGTTGTCTTTATTTTATATTGATCTGGTTTGCTTTTACCACCAATACCACTTTTCATCTTACTCCTATATTGATTAACTTATTTTGACTTTTCCAGATTCTCAAAGTACCGTGGTTAGCAGCACTGGGATCCTGGGTGTGCAACATCCTTCTCCTGTTACAGCGCATATTCCTCATTTAAACATCCATGGTCGAGTTCCAAGCATGCCTTTTTTGGATATTCGTCCAGGGATTTTGCAACAACCACCTACAGCAAGATTTGCTATGTTACAACCTGGATTGCCTCCACCACCTCCTCCAAGAAGCATCCTTCCTCCAACATTGATTGATCCATCAGTCCATCCATTGCCTTTTCCACCAGGTGACATTTTTACCCACCCTGAAAGACCTTATGGTGTCCAAGGGAGACCAGGCACAGATGCAGTTAATATACAAGAAAAAAATATACCTGTTCCCAATGACCACATTCGGCAAGACGGAGATCAGGATTATCGTTTTCCACGAATAGAAAAACATGAGAATCCTGGTCAGACATCAACAGGTGAACACGGTAGTGGAAGAATGCCAGCTGGAGGTAGCCAGGATAATCAAGGCGTTAATTCTGCAGAGCAGTCTGATGTTGGACATAAAGGGGATAATCACGAACTACAGGATATGGCCGTTGTAGATCCTTGTGAGGGTCAGGAAAAGCTTATTGCAGACTCTTTGGGTCACATGTCCCCCGATGAATCCCTTGAGAGTGAAAGGAAACATGAAATGGATACTTTAGACAAAAGCAGAGCCCCTGGTCTTCATGCATATGATATTGGAACAAATTCCTCAGACAGCCATGACAGTCAATTAAGACCACCTGTGGATATACGGCCGCAGTTTGGAGGTCCTCCAGTAGATATGTTACCACCTTTTGGGAGGCATCTATTTGAAGGCAGGGAGTTTTTCGGAAGACCACCTTTGGAGGGAAGGGATCATTTTGGCAGGCCACCTATAGATGTACGAGATCATTTTGTGAGGCCCCCAATGGAGAGTAGGGATCATTATGGACGACCTCCATTAGAGGATAGGAGTCATTTTGGAAGGCCACCCATTGATGGTAGAGAACATTTTGGAAGACCACCTCAAGATATAAGGGATGACCACGGAAGGCAGCCTCCAGATGTTGGTAGTAGAAGAGAGCACTTCAATTTTCCCCCAGATAAACCTTGGGGACATAGAGGTGATTTTGATGAAAGACAACATCACTTTTTTCCTGGGTTTGGAGGGCCTAAAGGCTTTCATGATGAAAGATTTCGCCATGGAAACCACAGGCCAGAACTGAGAAATGTTCCTAATTGGAACAGGGGGTTTGAACAAGATGGACATAGGGATTTTGATGACCGACGAAGACCTTGGGACAGACAAAGGGATAGAGATGATCGAGATTTTGGGTTCCGTAGGGAAGTCAATGGCAACCGTTTTGGAAGAGAGAGACCACCAAACTGGGTGCCTCCTCAGCCTCATGTTTTTGAATATTTCCCTGAGGCAACTTCTGTTCCACAAAAAGATGACAGTGCTCCTCAGGTTAATGGTGAAAGTCCTGAAAACAGCAGTGAGCAACAAACTGTTAAAAAATCAATTGATACTGAACTTTCTGAAAAGCAAGAGTCTCCAGTCAAGGTGAACAAGGAGAAAGATGTCAAGGAACCTGAAATAGAATGTCAACCAGTGGTTGAAAGCACAGAAACTGAGGGAACATAATCATCACTCAGTAGGTAAAGATACCTTTTGTAAAGTTGTCATCTCTCTAATAGAATAATGGCTGACTGGACCTTAGTAGTTTGCTTTTTATCAGCCAGAATTAAGTTAATCACCTTTCACTTAAATAACTGTACAACTGACTTGTATAGACTTCTCTTACTCTGAAAATTGTAGGTAGAGAGTTTTTTTTTTCCCATTAGGAATCCGCAAAACATTGCCCCACTTGCTTTTAACCAAATCTTTAAATGTCCATAAAAGAGACTTCCTATGGAAGAACACAACAATTTTTAATGCTGCCGATGCGTTGGATCTGGTTGCATTTCAGGCTGCTTATGACTTTTAAGTTTAGAAAAGACGTGAATATTTCAATGTTCCTTCAAATTGGCTTAAAAATATTACTGCCTGTTTGTGCAGATTGCAGTACTAAGATAAAAAAGAAAACAAATATTTTGTAAAATTGACATCACAATCCCTGTAATAATCAAAAGTTAAGTGTCTGTGATTTATTTCTTGTACTGCAGTGAGTAAAACAACGAAATATCTGAAAAAGTATGTTTAAATGTTGGGTGCATTTTGTTTTTAGATCCTAATAAAACATTTGTTTGATAACAGTGTGCCAGGTATTGTATTTTTTTTTTTACTTGCCATGTTGTTAAAAAGTGGGTTTCACATGAGCATGTTTATACATATAGAACATTGCTTAAATAATTTATAAAGGACAGTCCTTATATTGCTCATAGGAACATGCATTGGCACGTGCTGGAGATTTGTCTCTTAAGACCATGTACTCTGTGGCTTTGCTATGTTCCAACGTAATTGTATTTAAAGTGAAAGAAATCTTCTTATAATATAACATTTGTCTGAAACATTTTTCTTCTCTTATTTAAAAAACAGTAATGATGTTTTATGGATTTTATTTTTTTTATTTTTTTATAATGGGGAAGCGTAGGATTTTTTTTTAAATGGAGCATAACTTCTGCACTGGTGAACTAGTGTTTTGTTTATCAGATAGTATGTATTATGTGCACCTTTATTTTTAATTTTATGTTTTGTGAGAAGCTAATTACATGTTCCTTCAGATTTGTATTGCAGAGGTTGTTATTGATATGACTTATATTTGCAGGATAGTAATAAAATGCTAATTTAATGTCCATATCATGAAAATCTTGGTTGTTAATCTGGAAAGTATGTATATGTATATATGTTTTATATATATATATATATAAAAACAGGAAGGAACTTTTCATGATGACTGTAGTTGCCACCATTTTCTCTCTTTGTATCTGTCAATTGCATAAGCAGCCATAGTCCTCTATCCATAAAAATGCATGGCAGGGAAAAACAGGAGAACCCTCCTGCAGGTAGTTCTCCTGCTGTCTGTCACTCAATAGAGCATGTCTAATGCTTGCTAGAGGAGTATGAATGAGTCGGGGTGTCAGTCATAGTTGTGGTGCTCCTTGCTTGGGAAAGAAGTGTTTCCAAGCTGGAACTATTGCATAAGAAGGAAGACAGGCGGTGGGCGTTATATTAATTTCGGGGGAGGATGAATCCCCATCAGACTGTCTAGTGGAAGAGATGAAAGATTTAAGATCACTCACAAGTCATGACCGTGTACTTTTTAAAATATATTTTGTTGTTCTTATCTTTCTTAAAGGAACATTCCAAGCATCATAAATATCACAGCTCATTATGGTACCAGGAGTGCCCTTATGCTGTAAGAGTATAATTGGTTAAACAACTTTTCTTGATCTCATTAAGCAACCTGGGCCATATTCTGGATTCTCCTTTCAGTAGTTTCTGGTTAGTTCTGGGCTATGCATGGCAGCAGACATTGGCTGAGAGCATCAGTTGAGTGCTTGAAGACAAAGAGTGCAGTCTTGTGTTGGCCATGCAGGCTGGACAGAGAGACATATGTCTTCTTTTGCAGAAGACCAGATTCAGCACAGGAGGAGATAGAGAGCTGTAGTGGATAGGAAATATATCCTTAACACCTTTCCTTCTAAAGCAATTAATGTTGTAATTTAACTGTATGATAAATTATATATTTATTGCTTGAGAAGATGTAATGAGGAGAATGGTTGATTTCTCCTTGAAAGGAAGCTTGGGAACTGCAGCCATCATGAAGCTCTGAAACACTGTCATGTACAAAGTAACACTTGTTTCATTATGACCTATTGCTATGGAAATGTTCTTTACATCTTCGCTTAGTAAATGAATATATAATTGCCCGATTGACAGCATAAAGAGTTTGGACATGGTCATTAAATTAAGCAATGGCACTGTCCTTTTAATGAAATAAAACATACTATTGTACAACCTGATTAAAGAGATATTGTATGCACTATAACCACCACAGCAAGCTTTAGTGGTTATGGTGGCAGAAGTTACCTAGTGTAGTCCCATGGTAAGCAGTCAAACTGTTAGATACTTGAGACTTCTGGGTGTCTCCTGTCCAGCCCAGCTATCTGATACTTCTGCAGTAGTGGTATCAATGCTGCTTGTTTGATGGAATTAATTCGATAAGCGCATCAGCATCATCCCCATCATTATGGAAACTGTAGTGTTTCATATTTTCTGTGCTCCCAGAGCAGCAATTCATTATGAATCACTTTAAGCCATAATGGAAGGATAGCGCAGTATTAATAATCTGTGTTAAATATTTGTGTTCAAAATTATATTAGAAATGATACACAGTTGCAATAATTTATAACAGTAGATGAACCCATGTTTAAAGAGAACATGCCTTCTTACACTGTATTGGGTACTTTTCTATGTTATATTTAATTGAGCTGGCAGTAAAGAGAAAAGGCTTTTGTAAGAGTTTTTTTAAAGTTAATTATCCTTCCATTATGGCTATAATTGTGCTTAAATAATGATATAGAGATATATAGATATATATATATATATATATATATATAGTAGACATGTCATGGTCAAAGAAGGATTTGCCTTCCTGTCCTTGTTGGAAATTTTAAAGTGGGTCCTGACGCAATCTTAATTTCCATCTTGAATTTGATTTTAGTTCTTACTCGTGGAACCCCAAGGCTTGATAAAGCCAGGAAACCATGGCTATTCTAAACATATGACTCCTAGAAGTCCTACAACACAATATCTGAGTCTTTCAACACAATATCTATGAGTAAAAGTGAAAAACATGATCTTGAATCTGTTTGACTAAACTCGAAATAGGTACAACTGCTAAGGTCAATTCTTCACACTGCATTTACCAGAGCAAAACTGTTGTGCCGAGAATCGATAGCAAGTTTTGCTTCTGCTATGCCATTCAGTATGAACAAATAAAGGAAAAAGTTTTCTACATAAACCAGCTTTGAAATTTCAAAAAAGTTCCATTATTGCTTGATCAGGATATTCAGCAGGGACACAGCATGGAGAGTAGCACAGATAGATGACACCGACTCATTTCGCGCCTTAGCGGCACTTCATCACTTCTGTATTTGTTGATGCTGACTACTAAATTATGCAAACATTTCTCAGTCCCTGAAGTACATAATACCGCTATTGCTTTTTTGGTCTAATTGTTATTGTGGGTTTTCTATATTTTATAAAATTTATTTCTAAGATAAAAGCTTTTTCTTTGCAAATAACATGGTTTAAGGGAAATATATAGTGATAAAATCTCCCACAACATTGAAAGGGTTAAAAAAAACCTCTTCTAGTACTAACCCAAAGTCTGCTCTTCCTCCCTTGAAGTTGCCACCTAATGCACATGCGCCGCAAGCGTTCCCATCCCATTAAGACTACCCTTAAGAAAAATGCTTTACTATGGGGTTTTCAGCTGACGTTGGATGTCTTCATTCAGAGTGTGAGGACGTCCAGCATCACCAGTGTTCCCCAACCCAGTCCTCATTGACCACCAACAGTCCAGGATTTATGTGTGTCCCTGTTTTATTCCAATGGAGATACGTACAAAACCTGTACTCTTGGGGGACCATGAGTGGGCAACACTGAGTTAGATGACCAAAAGCCAACTAACCACTCAGAAGCACCTGGTACACAGCCACTAGAGGTGGAGTTAACCCTGCAACGCAGTTTATCATTAGCTGCAATAATTGCAATTGCTGGGTTAAACTGACAGTTGCACTGCAAACAGATTACTTCAATAAACTGAAATGGTCTGGGTGCCTTTAGTGTCTAAGTTTAAGTGATTTGTAAAGCTGTTCCCAAAGGGGAGAAACCTGTAGTTTAGCTATAAGTGTTACAAACATCAAGCTAAACTTAGCAAACTTGAGCATTGTGTCAAACCTCTATGAGACAAGGTACATTTTATTAATATTTAAGTTACTGCACAATTGTGCATTTGGTAGCTTATTGAGTAGTACAATATGAAGATGAAGTTATAACGAGATCAGAATGGGACTCTGCCATAATTTATAGAATTATCCCCAATTAAGATCCTCTGGTATTAAGAGTTATGGTAGTTTTTTTTTTTTATTGTGATCAGATGTCAACTCTTAAACTATAGCTAAGCTGCAAACATGTTTAACAGGAAGATGTATGTATTTGGTTTTGTGTAGAAAAAATACACATACTGCATATAAAGTCTTTACCAGTATATGTCTGTGCCTGTATACATATGTATACCTGCAAAGTCTTTAACATGCTTCAGATTAGAGGATCTCTCCAAGCACCATAACCACTATATAATAATCTAGTGGTTATGGTGCCAGGAGTGTAAGGAGTTAATCATTTTTTAATGGGTTGATTTCCTTCCTAGGGTCCACAGTGTCACTTCTCGTCTCCACTACTAATGCTGGATAACCAAAAGTTCCTAAGCAGGAGCTTCCGTTAGTTTTTCTGAGTTAAATTCTGCACTTTCTTTTTCTTTCAATAATTTATTTTTGTAGTGCAGTGGCATATACATAGCTTTGTAATGACCTTTAACATTACCCGTGTCTGTGTAGATATAACTTGTCAAGATGAGCTGCACAATTTTAAGATATCAAAATTAAAGCAAAATACACACAAGAGAAAGCATAATAAGCATGCATTGATAACACTTCAAAACCGATACACTGGCAGTAATAAATGCAAGATTGGCAATAAAAGATGGTGTTGTTTCTGCAGGGTGACTTAGTTGGGTAGATTAAAAAGAAATTATAAAATAAAGCAGGCTTGTGTATGAGAATACTGCGATCATTACTGGAATACTGCCAGAGGATAGAGGCATGCAGAATAGATTAGTAGGGGGCATTGCATTACTAAGTGACTATTGGGACCCATTGAGAAATTGAGTGAGTCATGAATATAGAGAGACCACCAAGATCAATTCTGCCCTCTGTTGCATTCAGCTGACACCCTGTGCTGGTAAGGCAGGGACCCCCAAAGGAGATTGAGGCTGAAGATCTCGATCCGGTAAGCCTTCTAGCTACACACCACATTGCGGCTCCAACTGACATATTCTCACAGCGGAGAGCATACTTTGAAACATAGAATGTGACGGCAGATAAGAACCATTCGGCCCATCTCGTCTGCCCAATTTTCTAAATACTTTCAATAGTCCCTAGCCTTATCTTATAGTTAGGATAGCCTTATGCCCATTCCACGCATGCTTAAACTCCTTTACTGTGTTAACCTCTACCACTTCAGCTGGAAGGCTATTCCATGCATCCACTACCCTCTCAGTAAAGTAATACTTCCTGGTATTATTTTTAAACATTTGCCCCTCTAATTTAAGACTATGTCCTCTTGATGTGGAAGTTTTTCTTCTTTTAAATATGGTCTCCTCCTTTACTGTGTTGATTCCCTTTATGTATTTAAATGTTTCTATCATATCCCCCCTATCTCTTCTTTCCTCCAAGCTATACATGTTAAGAGTCTCTAACCTTTCCTGGTAAGTTTTATCCTGCAATCTATGAACCAGTTTAGTAGCCCTTCTCTGAACTCTCTCTAAAGTATCAATATTCTTCTGAAGATACGGTCTCCAGTACTGCATACAATACTCCAAGTGAGGTCTCACCAGTGTTCTGTACAATGGCATGAGCACTTCCCTCTTTCTACTGCAAATAGCTCTCCCTATACAACCAAGCATTCTTCTAGCATTTCTCGCTGCTCTATTACATTGTCTGCCTACCTTTAAGTCATCAGAAATAATCACCCCTAAATTCCTTTCCTCAGATGTTGAGGTTAGAACTCTATCAAATATTCTGTACTCTGCCCTTGGGTTTTTACATCCAAGATGCATTATTTTGCACTTATCCACATTAAATGTCAGTTGCCACAACTCTGACCATTTTTCTAGTTTACCTAAATCATTTGCCATTTGAGACTGCACATTATGTGTGCTGGTGCGGTAACTCTTCTGGCGTCGCAGACAAGATTGTCGGTTCTGAGGGGTCCTCGTTAACTGGGTAGGAGTGTCAGGGGTTGGTTGCTTAGGCCTTCAACACATTATCGAGCCCTCTTCAAGTTTGGGAAACATTTCCTCCAGGAAGACTCGATCTTCTTGAGACCGCTGATGTAGGTCTGCTGGTAGCTGATTGCTTGCCGGGTTTTGTATTCTGTTGGCCAGGAAGGCATGAAATAGGTTATCGAGCTTGGTCAGAATAAGGGGCTGCGGGCCCAATTGACACCTGGTATCCGCCATCTTGGGTAGATCAACTCGTCCTAATATGCGTCCAATAAAGCCACAGCGGGGCCAAAGGCAGATGGGTGCCAGGGTAACCCTCACTGGGAGGGGTGGTGGGGGCTCAACTGCCGAGATTACGCTCCCCGGTATGGCAGAGATGAAGGGATCGGTTGCCTCCCATCACCTCCATCACCAGGTAGGCCGCAGGCAGGTCCGCTGTGGGCATCCCTGCAACTAAACAGGAGAGCAATGCTGCTCCCACAAGCAATGAGGAACCTGTGTCAACGTCAGGCTTAAAACTTGTGAGCCTTGAGTCCACAAAGCGGGTCTTATACAGGCTGGCATATTCTTTCAAAACTGATTCTTATTTACTTAATTCAATTTAAACATATATTTACATAAGATAATCGAACAAACATTTAACAAAGCTGTTGTAAAATTAGAGATCATTATACTAGCAGATCTATATTCTTTTCAGAGTGAAGGTGGCAATCTTGGCACCATTTAGACCATGGATAGTCAACCTGGTCCCTGGAGGTTTGGGATTTCAGGTGGGCGCTGGTGGGTTCTTCAGAAAACGCCCGGTGGGCCTTGATGGCCATGGACCAAGGCCGGCAGGGGAGATCATTTCATCTCCCCAGCCAGCTCATGCAGAGCCAACCTTGCTGTAAATCCTCTCGGGCTGTTGAGGAGACCAAAGATCTCCCTCAATGGCATGCTGGCACTTAAGTTCCAGCAGAGAGAGGGAAGGACCTGGGAGGTTCTGTGTTCCTCCCGCGAGCAGGCTCCTCGGAGCATTGCTGCGCATTACCATGGTAACACTCCAATACATTGCTCGCAGGAGGACATTAGAGTCAACCTGCAGCCGGAGGAGCTGCAGGCTAAAGTGAACATGCCACCATTGGACCACCAGGGCTTGCAGCAGTATCTCCACCCTCCCTGGTAATAGGTAAGAAGAAGGGAGAGGGAGACTTTAAGATAGATTTTTCACACTTCACCCACCTACACACAGCATAGACCCAATGCACCCCTCACAGAGACTGCCCACTCACACAATATCTCTCACACACACAGCCCCTCCTCACACAAACACACTGCACCTCTCGCACACACTACACTATATATATATATATATATATATATATATATATATACATATACACACACACTGCACCCTTTACACACATACAGCACCCTTCACACACACTGCATCTCTCACACACACACATACAGCACCCTTCACACACACATAGCACCTCACAGATAAACATAGAAAAAAGTAGAATAGAAAATATTTTATCATTTTAAGTACATTTTATTTTTAATTTTTTTTAAACCTCCTTTCTAAGGAAAAGAAGAAAAAAAAATCACACTTGCACTATAAAATTAGTTACTGTGGCACTGGTGGGCGGTAAGGAAATGTTACCATCTATAAAGATACAAAAGTGGGCGGTAGGTATTAAAAGGTTAACTACCCCTGATTTAGACTGTGTTCATTTATGCAGTTAGCAACCCTCTACTAATTACTATTGTAGGCTGTCCTTTACATAGTATAATGTTCAACCTCAACGAAATTAATTTAATAAGCACAGAGAGGATTTAAGTACTTATGTTTGGGGTTGGGTGGAAATTTTCAAATTGAAAACAAAAAGTTAGGGCAGACTGCATTGAAAGTTTAAAAAAAAAAAAAAAAGGTTACCATAAACCTCTTTAGTTATATATATATATATATATATGAAATTGTTTATAACTTTTCCACCTGACATATTTTGTCCTTACTTGAATATAGGACTCACTCATAGACATATACAGAAACTACTCTAACCACTTCTAAAAACCATGGCCAATTAGATATCTACCTCCACATTAACAAACACAATTTGACTTTGGAAAAAGAAAATGAAAATACAAAAGGAATACATACCACAAAATAATTTAAAAAAAACAAGCATAACAAAAGTATACATCCCAATTGTGATCAACTCACATGTACACTTTGCAACAAATATTACAAGGAAATATAGAGAATAAAATATGTTTAAAGACAAGTGGAAAAGAAGTCTATAATCAATTCTATAGCTCCATCTACTCAAAAATATATGTCCAACTATTCATCTCTGATGAACAGGATAAAGATCCAATACACATCCCTTCTACAGATGGCATTGATGCTCTCAATGGGTAGGAAAGTGAGTCAGCTGGAATCTGTTCAGACTGTTTCCTCAGTCCAGAGAGGGAAACATTAAAACCTGTTTAACACTAAATGGAAGTACTGCAAGCACTATAACTACTTCAATGTGATGAAGCAGTTATGGTGTCCCATTAACCAATTTCACTTTTTAAGACATTTACATTTATAACTTTCAGATATTCTACATAGCCTTAGTATGCAAATATATTACGCTCAGCAGGATACTTTCCTCAAAGATTCAACTTTGTGTTCTGACTTCACTAAGCAGAAATAAAAGTTGGAGCTGTATTTTATATCAGTTTTATATCATTTGAACATGAATAAACTACTTTTTGAATAGAAACATTTAAGAGGATCATATAGAATGAGACCTAACAAGCTCCTGCTCTGTGTCTGTGTTCAATCAGCCCTAAGGCTGTTTAAAAAATTGCCATAATGATGTGCAAAAAATAAAAAACTTTTCTTGTCCATTGTCTACAGAAAAGATTTTCAGGTCTCTTCCATACCATGTTAATGTGCATAACTTAACAAATTCCAATAAAGGAACACTCCAGGTCCCATAAAAATTGAAGTTAGGTGCTCTCCAGTGCCAGATCTCCTTTTCTCCAGTGGAATCCAGCTTCTTCAGTTGAGTTTCAGGAAGGGCTGGGGCACCTTCTTCTTCAGTTGAATTAAGCTGTCATGGACACCGCAGAGAGGCCAAAAGATGCTCTAAGCCAGTTAGTTGCTCCCCTGTTGATCACCCATCAACAGCTCTGTTCCATGAGTGCTTCAGCTTTCATTGGCTACTGTACAGGGCAGCCTGAACCATACTGCTTGTGAGTCTGTCAACAGTAGGGATCGACCAATTATCGATCTGGCCGATGTTCAGCATTATGGCAAATACTGGTATCAGCCTATAATGCCTATAACCGATATCATCAGTAATGCGAGCGGCAGAGGCCCAGTGCATGCTATCTTCAGCTCTGTGACAATTCTCACAAGACCTCGGCCTTGGGTTACCATGACACCGCTTTGCGTGGCATACCAGGCTCGGGAGAGTTGGAGAGGCGACTTGTCGGAAACAGAATATAGTGTGTGCTGGGTCCCAGCCAACCCCTCTTCAGTGTGCAAGCTCCTGGCTATCTGCACAAAGCCTTTGGTCCCCCAGAGAGTGTAATAACCACCTCCCTGGCCAGAAGTAAGAGAGCTTGGGGGCAAAAATATCGGTACCAGTTAGCGCAAAAGGACACTGATAGTCTGTATCAGATACAATATAATTCACAGCCATGCCTACATGCCACTCCACTGCACTGCTCTTATGATCTCAAACCTGCTAAATTATGCATGTCTGTAAGAGACAGGAATGTAAATGCAGCAAAAACAGAGATAAAGAATGCAGTAATAGAGAAAAAGAAGACAAGAATAGGATCACTACAAGTAATGTGACTGTTACGGGTTGGAAGAGCTGACAGTAGAAGGAAGAGGCTGACTAAACAAAATGAGGGAAAGAGGAGGAGGGAAATGGAAGTGGATAGTAATTTGTCACGTATAGGAAGTGGGGAAACTTCATCAGAGAGGGAGCACAGTCACATACAAAGGCCCCCCAAACATGTATTTCACTGCATTCAAATGCAGTGTTACCCCATGCTACGGACAAAAAAAAAGGCATGAAAACCAAAATTCTTCAGGGCAAGCAAGTTTTAGGTCTCTTGTTAAGACTGAATATTGAGCTGAAGACTGAAAGTTGCGCATCATGTTAAAGTTAACACCTTTGCTATTCTGAACAATAATGCAGTGTTGTGTAGCAAGATAATAAATGCATTTTGGGGAATTCTAAACAGATTTTGTTTGATTGAATGATATTGCGATCTTAAAGCCTGACAAGTTGATGTATTTGTTATTTTTCTGTACCCCTCTTTTACATTGGAGACTGACAGGTTTTTGTTTTATATTTTTCATGTTTATTGAAATTTTGCAAACACTGCAATATGTCAAGTAAAACGTTCCATTACAGAGGCTGGATTGCAATCGACCACTGAGCTTGTTACAAGAAAGAGTTTACATAGAGAAAAAGTGTTCCAAATATGACATTTACAGCGTATAACCTAGTGGAATGAAGACAATCGTTATCAATACTAAATCAATGACAGAATACATAATAAATGAAAGTTATGGAAAATGGACATGAACATACATTCAGATGTTCTTTGAGGTGTTTGAGATGTTCTATTAGATTAAAACTCTTTCTAGAACATATCTCCAGTTCAGTAGTTAAAAGGAACCCATAGTGAATACAAACACGTGTCCCCAGCCCTCTTCTCTGTGGAGTAAAAAGGTTATTTTATTTTCCTTTTCTCACAGCCATACCGGTCTCACTGCGACTGATCCCGCCTCCATGGCTGAGATCATCAATCTTGACAATCTCAGCCAATGGAAAGTATTTGGAGGTTATTGCATATTCAAGGCAAAACACCACACTGCGCCAATCAAAATTTCATCATAGAGATAATTGAATCAATGCATCTCCATGGGGAACGTTCAGCGCACTGAATGTTGGTGCTGCCACTAGAGGTGTTACTAGGCAGCAGTATAAAACTGCCTTTTCTATGAAAGCCTGCAGGGATATCAGAACCACTACATTAAGTTGTAACATACCTGATCACAGATTGGAACTGTATGTGAACTGAGCAGCATAGAACAGAAAGAACAACAACAAAAAGAGAGAGGAAGAAAACAACCAAAATAAGACCAAAGAAGGGCTAGAGGTCCCCTGTCAATCCTCAAAATTAGGCAGTGATTCCATCCGGCGTCCCTTCACTATACGCTATGGACATAAGTATTGGGACACACCTCTTAATTATTGAATTCAGGTATTTCAATCAGACCCATTGCCACACGTGTATAGAATGAAGCACCTAGCCACACAGTGTACTTTGAAACATTTGTGGGGATAAAATGGTTAGTTCTAAAGAGCTCATATAATTCAAGCTTGGTATTGTGATAGGATACAACCTTTGCAATAAGTTAGTTCATGAAATTTCATTCCTAGATATGCCATGGCCAACTGTAAGTGGCATTTTTGGAAAGTGTTTAGGAATAGCAGCAACTTAGCCATGAAGCAGAAGACTAAAGTCACAGAGCAGGGTCACTGAGTGTTGAGGCATATGATGCATAAAGGTTGCCAACGCTCTGCTAATTCCATAGCTAATGACTTCCATACTTTCACTGGAATCAATATCAGCACTAAAACTGTGCAGCAGGAGCTTCATGGAATGGGTATTCATGACCAAGCAGCCACAGATCACCAAATACAGTCTCAAGAATTGGATCGAGTGGTTTAAAGCACGCCGCCATTGAACTCCGGAGTGGCATCTGTTTGGCATTCTGATTGTCAAGTCTGAGTTTGGCGAATGCAAGGAGAACATACCTGCTTGACTGCATTGTGCCAACAGTAAAGTTTGGTGGAGAAGGGATAATGGTATGGGGCTGCTTTACAAGGGTTGGGCCAGGGAATGGAAGTCTTAATGCTTCAGCATACCAAGATATTTTGGACAATGCTGTGCTTCCAACTTTGTGGGAACAGTTTTGGGAAAGGCTCTTTTCTATTCCTACATTACTGGATGAGTTTGGTGGCCCACACAGAGCCCTGCCCCGTACCGAACACCTTTGGGATGAACTGGAATGGTGATTGTGAGCCAGGACTTCTCATCCAACATTAATGCCTGACCTCACAAATGTTCTGCTGGATGAGTGGGAAAAAATACACACAGAAACATGCCAAAATCTTGTGGAAAGCTGTCCCAGAAGAATTGATGCTATCAGTAGTGCAAAGGGGTGGGGGACTACATATTAATGTCAAAGTATATAAAAAGGGATGTCATAAAAGTCCCTGTTGGTGTAATGCACAGGTGTCCCAATACTTTTGTCCATATATTGTATGTCTGCCGGAGTATAGTTTGAACCTGGTGTTTAGTAGTAGGGTTAGTCGATTTCCAGCACAGCGTAGGATCTGGCTGTCCACATAATATGTATGAACAATTTTAACTGGGTGCCCTGATTATCACAGAGACACATGATAAGGAGAATAACCTTTGGTACAAATGACAGTGATACTGTTGTACATAGTTGAATAAGGTGAATATGCTTCCAAAACTGCTGTATCGGACTGTAGGAGCAGAAACAGTGTAATAGTGTTTCCTTGTCTCACATCTCCAGCAAAGAGACGACATAATAGGACAGTCATGGACTATCCTTTAGGGAGCTGAAGGAACTCTCAGGGTCCCCCTTCCGCCGGGCTCTGGGGAGAGGAAGGGGTTAAAATCGTACCTCCTCCATAGCGACGTCATCGGCTGAATGCGCATGCGCGGCAGGATCCGCGCACGCATTCAGCCAGTTCATAGGAAAGCATTTAAAATGCTTGCCTATGGACGCTGGCATCTTCTCACTGTGATTTTCACAGTGAGAAGCACACAAGCGCCTCTAGCGGCTGTCAAGAGACAGCCACTAGAGGCTGGATTAACCATATTATAAACATAGTAGTTTCTCTGAAACTGCTATGTTTATATAAAAAAAAAAAAGGGTTAATCCTAGATGGACCTGGCACCCAGACCACTTCATTAAGCTGAAGTGGTCTGGGTGCCTATAGTGGTCCTTTAATACTATTTCTATAGTAAAGTAATAGTAGTGCCACCCATGTAAGAATTCTGTTTTTTGGTTTTTTTTTAAACAGGGCTTGACAAATCTTGGTATCTAGGAGCCAGTTTTTTGTTTGGAATCTAGGGGCTAGTTTTTTGTTTGTTTTTTTGAAACTAACAACGCTTTGTTTCCAGCGACAAAAATAAAAATCTTAACAGGATACTATAGTCACCAGATCCACTAAAGCTCAATGTAGTTGTTCTGGTGTCTACAGTCTGTCCCTTCAGAGAAAGTGCAGTGTTTATATTGCTGCCTAGTAACACTTCTAGTGACCGTCACTCAGACGGCCACTAGAGGTGCATGTAAGTCTAGTGCAGCACAGTGTGCAGCACCTACATTCAGTGTCTCCCCGCTCTGCATAGAGGTGCTGAATGTTCCCCATAGAAATTCTGATTGGCGCAGCTTGGTGTTTTGCAGTGCATTTGCAATAGTCTCCCAATACTTTCCTATCTGAAAACATTGGATTGGATGTTCCCCATGTAGACTTCTAGCCGTGTCGAATGGCACCATGTGGGGGGGGGAGGGGGCAGGTGAGTAAGAAAACCTGACTTAACAGACACACACACATATTCACTGGCAGACACCCTCACATTTCCTCACACACTCAAATTATTATATTTGTTTATCTTAATTTACGTTTGCGAAAGCTGGAGTGGATCATTTCTCTAGGGTCCAGTGGGGCTGCTGTGATCATCTTTCTGCTTTTCTTGCTCTCCTTCCGTCAAGCGCTGTTTAGTGATGCGGGGCCGGAGTGACGTCATAATCCAGCTCTCTGCATTACTGCAGGACGTGCAAGGGAGCAGAGCAAGGAGAGCAGGAAGATTTCTGCTCCCTTGCTGCCCGCTTCCACTCTCCCTGAGCTATCCACCTGCCTTCATCCTCCCTGGGTTGGCTGCATTCTCCCTTAGTCGCCCATTTCGTAGGGAACTGGCTCACGCCATGCTAACCTGGCGTCTGGTATTTGTCAAGCCCTGTTTAAAACCATATGGAATAAAGGAAAATAGATGTTTGAAGTCCCCTTGCAGCAGTCTGCTCAACTTCTGTTTGCTTCATAATCTAATGACTTTGGCCAAAACTTCCCATAGAAAATAATTTTGGATTGATGGATGGCACTCACTGCAATCAACCATTTAAATTATTCTCATAGAGAATCATTGAACCGAATGATTCTCTATGAGGAGTTGCAAATGACTGATCAGCTTACTGCTCTTATAAATTCATCTTACATGCGTTTGTTCCTGACGAGCACACAGCCAATTCCGTCATCATCAGCACGGTAGGCGTGCTAATGTCACAGTATGATTGGTGATGCCAGCCCAGGACTTTAAGTGAAGGCTCACTGAATCAGAAGGCGTGGAGGCATGGCTAGTAGCCACACTTTTAAACACACTAACATAATGAAAAACTAAATGTAAAGGAAATTAAAATTGTTTTTGGCCCTATAGATCAGGCTTCCCCAAACTCCGGCCCTCCAGATGTTGCTGAACTACAACTCCCTTGATTCTATGAATTCATTAGATAGGCTGAGAATCATTGGAGTTGTAGTTAAGCAACATCCGGAGGGCTGGATTTTGGGGAAGCCTGCCCTAGATAGTAAGTTCGTTGGAGCAGGGTCCTCATCAACCTACTGTTCCTGTAACATTTTGTAATTGTCTTTTTTATTGTTAAATTAAGTTGGCACTATTCAAACGCCAATAATAATTATACTATAAAAAATTTAACAGGATGACTACAGTTTTCTTTAAATACCATCTCAAAGATCATTACAATGGATCTACCAGTGATTCAGGCACCCGGAGGAGCCCTTCATTTGGGCAGATGTTTTCTGGAATTCTTCCACAGGGAAAAAAATTATTTGTCAGTTTCAAATTATTCAAGGAAGTTTTTTTGTTGTTTTGTTTTGATGGAGACACATGTAAAGTATAGCGGAGAGAAAGCAATTTCTCCAGGATCTTTAAGAGCAAAGCAGAATTCCCACATTTTGTAAGGATAGACTGGTCGTAGGTATCTGCAATTGGAGATGTCACGATGAGTTCTACTCTGAAATAAGTAAAGATTTTCAAAGTTGACAACCCAAACTCTTCAGTAAGGGATGGGAACAATTTGACTCCTAAGGTCGATAAAAGTTGAGAAACCTTCTCAAAACCCAATTTACACCAAACTTTAAGATGCAGATAAGTTGTGAACAATTGCAGTACATTAAGGGGGAGCAAAAATTACAGGCTGCACTGGGAAAAGTAATGAGTATGGTTGTGAATAGTCATTTTCCAGCCACGACCACAGTGGAAGATTTGGTAAAAATCAGAATTACAGCCATGTGAGACTACAAAATAGGATTTTAAGTTAGGTTCTTCCACACTGTAGGTGCTCTCAGGGTAGCTGCAGCTATGCAAGCTGGTCTTCTCTTCCAAATGTGGGCATTGAGGAGCAATTGGAATAATTGTATTAAAGTCAAAGGCACTGCTATAGGCAGTGTCCAAAATAAATTTTGTATTGATGGTGTTTATACTCTCCAACTGAGACAATTCAAGGTGTGTCTGCTGGTGTAAGATCATTCTCGTTTCGTTCAAAAGTCTGGTGTAATTCTCTTGAAATAACTGATTGCGGTAGTTGTTACCTGAATGCCCAAGTATTTAATATAGTCCTCCCTCTAGTTGAAAAACAACCTCTACCGAATAGATATGACTTGTATATATCACTAATAGCATAGACTATGGTTTTTTCACAATATTTTTATAATGGGAAACTAAACTACAGGGAGTGCAGAATTATTAGGCAAATGAGTATTTTGACCACATCATCCTCTTTATGCATGTTGTCTTACTCCAAGCTGTATAGGCTTGAAAGCCTACTACCAATTAAGCATATTAGGTGATGTGCATCTCTGTAATGAGAAGGGGTGTGGTCTAATGACATCAACACCCTATATCAGGTGTGCATAATTATTAGGCAACTTCCTTTCCTTTGGCAAAATGGGTCAAAAGAAGGACTTGACAGGCTCAGAAAAGTCAAAAATAGTGAGATATCTTGCAGAGGGATGCAGCACTCTTAAAATTGCAAAGCTTCTGAAGCGTGATCATCGAACAATCAAGCGTTTCATTCAAAATAGTCAACAGGGTCGCAAGAAGCGTGTGGAAAAACCAAGGCGCAAAATAACTGCCCATGAACTGAGAAAAGTCAAGCGTGCAGCTGCCACGATGCCACTTGCCACCAGTTTGGCCATATTTCAGAGCTGCAACATCACTGGAGTGCCCAAAAGCACAAGGTGTGCAATACTCAGAGACATGGCCAAGGTAAGAAAGGCTGAAAGACGACCACCACTGAACAAGACACACAAGCTGAAACGTCAAGACTGGGCCAAGAAATATCTCAAGACTGATTTTTCTAAGGTTTTATGGACTGATGAAATGAGAGTGAGTCTTGATGGGCCAGATGGATGGGCCCGTGGCTGGATTGGTAAAGGGCAGAGAGCTCCAGTCCGACTCAGACGCCAGCAAGGTGGAGGTGGAGTACTGGTTTGGGCTGGTATCATCAAAGATGAGCTTGTGGGGCCTTTTCGGGTTGAGGATGGAGTCAAGCTCAACTCCCAGTCCTACTGCCAGTTCCTGGAAGACACCTTCTTCAAGCAGTGGTACAGGAAGAAGTCTGCATCCTTCAAGAAAAACATGATTTTCATGCAGGACAATGCTCCATCACACGCGTCCAAGTACTCCACAGCGTGGCTGGCAAGAAAGGGTATAAAAGAAGAAAATCTAATGACATGGCCTCCTTGTTCACCTGATCTGAACCTGTGGTCCATCATCAAATGTGAGATTTACAAGGAGGGAAAACAGTACACCTCTCTGAACAGTGTCTGGGAGGCTGTGGTTGCTGCTGCACGCAATGTTGATGGTGAACAGATCAAAACACTGACAGAATCCATGGATGGCAGGCTTTTGAGTGTCCTTGCAAAGAAAGGTGGCTATATTGGTCACTGATTTGTTTTTGTTTTGTTTTTGAATGTCAGAAATGTATATTTGTGAATGTTGAGATGTTATATTGGTTTCACTGGTAATAATAAATAATTGAAATGGGTATATATTTGTTTTTTGTTAAGTTGCCTAATAATTATGCACAGTAATAGTCACCTGCACACACAGATATCCCCCTAACATAGCTATAACTAAAAACAAACTAAAAACTACTTCCAAAAATATTCAGCTTTGATATTAATGAGTTTTTTGGGTTCATTGAGAACATGGTTGTTGTTCAATAATAAAATTAATCCTCAAAAATACAACTTGCCTAATAATTCTGCACTCCCTGTATAGGATTCCAGTGTATATATTAAAGGAACACTATAGTGACCCAGACCACTTCATCTCACTGTAGTGGTCTGGGTGCAGTGTTCCTGTCCTTTTAACACTGTAATGTAAAAGAAACTGCAGTGTTTACATTGTAGAGCTAAGTCCACCTAATTTGGCCAAGTGTCACAGAAGCCCCCATAGCAACTCATTGATTCAATGTTTTCCAATGTAGAAGCTTGAGTTTGTGCACGGCACTTGCCATGCATTAGGTCACCAATGTTCCTCTATAAGGAACACTAAATTGGGCCATCGCAAAGAAGCCATGCCTCCTCTGTGATGGTGCTGGAGACGGAGGAAAAAAGTAAGTTAAACTTTTGAGTTTTATAATTTGTATTGCAAACTTGGGAGACCTGTGTAGAGCTAGCATTATAGCTAGGGGCACTATAGCATTAGATATGCAGGTTTAGGTGTATAGTGATGAAGTAGTGTTTGTGAGAAATGCTAAATCCATATAGTGCAATCGAATGCTTGTATGTTTGTGCTATGGTTCCTGTAATGACATGGTCTTGTTATATAAGGTGGACTAAAGGCTCCTGTATTAAAATAAAGAACAATGGAGCAACCCTTGTGGGTGTCATTTGTAATGTTAAATGCAGAGGATAGAACTCCGGAGTTAAGGTTTCAGGCTGAAGGTAGCAAAAAGAGGACCATAACTGATTTCAGAAAAATTCAAGAAAGCCATATCTGCAAAGTGTGGAGAGAAAAAAGGCGGTCTAGTGCTTTTTTTTTTTTAATTCTTTATTTTTGCAAACAATATAACATATTTCGTAGTACATACATTTACCACCTAGCTAAGCCTACTCAGTTTTTATTAGTAAAGGCAAATTCACCCAGGCTTCCCTATCAGTGGTCCTTGGGTTTGTGACTGGGGGTGGAGGGGGCGTTGGTGTTGGGCTATATGTGCCTATTTGGCCAATATGTGTTGCGCCCTGATACAGAAGCCTTTGTAAGGCACGTAGTTAGGGTATAAGTGGGCATAGGACCTCTCGAAGCCGAGTATGAGTTTCCTCTTTGTTGCGCTGGGGCAGGAGGTTGGGGTCACGTTCTAGGTACTCAGAAGACTGTTGTTTTTGCACAGAAGTGTCGCTTGCGAACTCTGTGCTGGTATGGTGGGGAGGGAGTGGGGGCATGGATGCTTTGATTCAGAGCTATATCTAAGAGCCAGCAACATAATAACAGAGGCAAAATATATAAACGTTATCAACATCTAAGACGGTATCGTGCACAGGGTAGTGCACAAGTAAGTTCAGTCCCAAAGTTCAGGGTGGTAGTGCCGTTGTCGTGGGTGCTCCCCCTCTGGGCACAAATAGGGTGATGTCTGCTACATTCCAGACTGGGTGGTCTGCTGTCTGTGGCTTAGCTGCCGACAGGCCGAGGGCTTGCAGGAAGGTTGATGCTTCAGCAGGGTGCGAGATGGCGTGCATTTTTCCTGCCTTATTGGTTAGTAGTCTGCGGGAGCCCCATTTGTAGGCAATGGAATTCTCTTGAAGAATCTGGGTCTAGAGCAGGCACTGCTTGAGGGGAAAGGCAGGCACATAAGCTCACGTCATATTCCCACCCCACCATATTTCAAGGGCTGCAGCCACAATTTGGAACTGCAATAAAGACACCAATAAGAGTAAAAGAGCAGTGCTAGGTGGAAGTGTGCTACACACATCATGGTAAGAGAAGGGATATCAGCGAACATATACTTAAAATGAACTAGAAAGAGGCAGCAGACACATTATAGCAGAGATGAGCTTAGGGAGGAGAATTCCACATCTCCCTAAATTCCAATGAAGTATTAGCCAACAAAACCAATGTATTCTTATTATGCATCATGGCTATCCCAGATTCAGGCTTGGCATGCCCCTATAGATACAAAAGGATGTGTCGATCTTGAATGTCTCCAAACCTAAAGGGGCACAATAAAGTGGTCTGGGTGCAGTGGCCCTGTCCTCTTAGGCCTTTAATCTAAAACACTGTCTCCCTGACCACCACTAGAGGTACTTGAGCTGCAACAAGTGTTTCACTCAGTCATGTGACCTTGAACATCATTAAATGCAGCTCATAGGGAAGCATTGAGCTCAATGCTTCCCTATTACAAGCATTTGTTTAGACATGCACACTGCGCTCACCTCTCTGAGGCTCTGAAAGAAGGGACCAAAGCCTAAAAAACTGTATACAAAATACCTGCACATTTTTCAGAATATAAGATGTGCCTATATAGTTAAACTAGAAATTTAGATAAAAGTAATAAAACAACCAATAACATTTTGTAGTCCCCCTTAGTGTATCACATCCACTCTTTAGTGTCTTTTAACCCCTTATATGTCTTTTACGCCCATATTGTCTGAAGATTCCCCCCCTCCTCCAATTTTCCGCTGCATGGAGACACTGAATGTTCCTCATAGAGATGCAATAGCCTCTCATTGCTTTCCTATGGGAAAGCATTGCATTGGCTGAGATCGTCAAATTTGTTGATCTCAGCCATACAGGCAGAGCAAGGTGGGGCCAGCTGCAGCGAGACCAGCACAACACTGGAAAAAGGGTAAGGTAACTTACCTTTTTAATGTAATGAGAGGAGCTGGAGACCTACATTGTTATTTTATCACTATAGTGTCAGGAATACAGTTTGTGTTCCTGACACTATAGTTTTCTGTTAAGCCCATGTTCTACCTAAGTTGAACTTGAGGAAGGTATAATTGTAAGACTGAAACGTCTGCTCCTTGAATGAATAAAACTGCTAAAATAGCAACATTTGAGTGCCCGGACATTTCCTTGCTTCCTTTTAAAGACAGAGTATAGGTACAAAAATAACTTAATTAAGCAGTTTTGGTGTATAGATCATACCCCTACAGTCTTACTGCACAATTATCTGCCATTTAGGAGTTAAATCTCATTGCAATTAACTTATTTTTACATTATCTATCTTTCATAAAACCATTCTGATTTGTGTTAAATAATTAAGTGCTTGTGGTTGAATACCATCTGGCCTTGAGGATTTGTTTACATTAACTTTCTTTTGTTGCTGCGGCACCTTGTCTTGAGTAATCCAATCACAATATTTCTGCCGTTTTTTTTCCAGCAATGATTTACAGATCTCTTGCTGTAGGTTCATCTTTAATATATACTGAAAAGTAATTATTTTAACCCACAAAAATGGTCCTTAAGGACAAATATGAGCGCTGGAAGCAATCGTGATTTTTTTTCAACCGCTCTTTTATTGCAGCGACACCTCGAAGTCCAGGCATCCTGCAATACCTCTCCTGACAGCCGGGCCTCCGAGGGATTGCTGCACCGGAGAGATCACTTCCGGGTTGCCCCATGTGGCGCCCGGCAGTATAGCAGAGTATCGGAAGCCATCAGGCAGGATTCCGATGCTCCTCTGCATGTGTGCTGAGTGCCTTGAGGCACTCAAATAAATAAATAAAATACATAAATATGGTATTTTGGCCCCCAGAGAAATAATTAAATAAATTTTAAAAAGTATTTTAGCCCCCAGAGAACCCGACACACCTGTACATGGTTGGTTTTACTGTATTCAAGAGATGTTGCTGAACACATATTGGGGTGTTCTTTGGCAGTAACACATAACAGGAGCTGCTAATCCATGTCTAAAGTACAATGTTTGTGGAAAAATAACACAAAAAAATGACTTCCCAAAAGTTTGACAAAGACTGGTGGTAGAATTAGTGCATGGAAAGTGTTAAAACACCAACATTTGAAATATCCTAGGGCAGTAATGGCTAACCTTGACACCATAAATTATTATTTCTGGGCTACATTTCTTTTGATGCTCAGCTAACGTTTAGAGTCTAAAAGCTAGCTGAGCATCATGGGAAATGTAGTCCAAAAACAATTTATGGTGTAAAGGTTAGCCATCACTGTCCTAGGGTGTCTACTTTTCAAAAATATATAGTTTAATGGGGGTAAATTACATTGTCAGGCTTCAAAAATGTCCCAAATAGGGCATGGGTGTAGGATGACCAGCTGTGAAAATTCCGAGCCTGGAATGCGCACCCTCCAAATAAGGTCTTTTAGCCCCCAGAGAACCCTACACACCTATACATGGGTAGTATCATTGTACTCAGGAGATGTTGCTGGACACATATTGGGGTGTTCTTTGGCAGTAACCCTTAAAGTTCTCTGTAAATTTATTCTTAAATTGCTATGTGTGTCAAAAGAATCACCAATTATTATTATTATTTTTTCTAAATTTGGCATAGATTGGTGGTAAAATGGTTGCATGAAAAGAGTCAAACTACCCCAAGGACAAAATTTAGAAACTATTTAGTATGGGTACTTTATGTCAGTTGTAGATGCGTAACAGATTTTGGGGGTCAAAGTTAGAAAAGGTGTGGGTTTTTTTGTTTTTTTTTTAATTTCATCATATTTTATAATTTATTTTTTCTATAGTAATTATATGATATGATGAAAATAATGGTATCTTTAAAAAGACCATTTAATGTCAAGAACAACTGTATATAATATGTGTGGTAAATGAGGAAGAGGGGTTAAAATTTAGCTTTTTCCTAATCTTCCTTTTCTAACATCTCTGATTTTAGTCAACCTACGCTTAATTTTTTATTTTTATTTTTAGAATTGATGTACTTAAAAGCTTTATGGGGTTAATCGTGCCCTCTTTGGCTACTTCTTTTTTAATTTTCTTGTTTAGCCTATCTAATAATCTTTTTACAGGCTTTATCAGCTTCTTTTCACAAGATTTACAGAATATAGATAAGCACTACAAAATCCTAAAGCCAATTAACTAAAAAACAGCAAATACTAGGTGTAGGGACACCTCTATGTCCCAACAAAATGAGATAACTCAACAAAGAAAGGTTGTACCAAAACAAATAACTTAAATATAAAAATACAGCAAACAATGAAAGATAAAGTATATATTCCAAATATTCTTATGTGGTTGGGTCCGTCCTCATAAGGTGGATATGAAAGAAAAGTAAAAAAAAAAAAAAAAGAGATACTGAATGTGTAATATGTAATACAGAGTTTGGTAACAAATAACAAAAGTGTGTAGGTGCCCACTCACAGGTTATAGAGCAATCATACATGCTCTGGTAGTGACAGCATGTAGTGGTACAATCCCAACTAATGGATATGCGATATACGTAGATATGGTCTCTCCTGTTAATCACAGTGAAGTATGTTAAGACAAAAATAATATCCAATACTGTAATATTTCCAATATAAAGTGCCAAAAAAAGAGGAAATGCACTCACAAGGGTAGAGCTTTTATTAAAGATCACATTTGCAGGTATAAGTTGGTAATGTTCTCATCTAGGGATATAGCTGGTTCACAACTTATTCTACAGTGTTCACATATATGGAAGAATAGAAATGGTATATAGTGCTCTCAGTATATACAGTTGCAAGAAAACGTATGTGAACCCTTTGGAATGATATGGATTTCTGCACAAATTGGTCATAAAATGTGATCTGATCATCATCTAAGTCATAACAATAGACAATCACAGTCTGCTTAAACTAATAAACAAAGAATGAAATGTTGCCATTTTTTTATTGAACACACCATGTAAACATTCACAGTGCAGGTGGAAAAAGAATGTGAACCCCTAGACTAATGACATCTCCAAGAGGTAATTGGAGTGAAATGTCAGCCAACTGGAGTCCAATCATGAGATAAGATTGGAGGTGTTGGTTACAGCTACCCAGCCCTATAAAAAACACACACCAGTTCTGGGTTTACTTTTCACAAGAAGCATTGCCTGATGTGAATGATGCCTCGCACAAAAGAGCTCTCAGAAGACCTACGATTAAGAATTGTTGACTTGCATAAAGCTGGAAAGGGTTATAAAAGTATCTCCAAAAGCCTTGCTGTTCATCAGTCCACGGTAAGACAAATTGTCTATAAATGGAGAAAGTTCAGCACTGCTGCTACTTTCCCTAGGAGTGGCCATCCTGTGAAGATGACTGCAAGAGCACAGCGCAACTGCTCAATGAGGTGAAGAAGAATCCTAGAGTGTGAGCTAAAGATTTACAAAAGTCACTGGCAAATGCTAACATCCCTGTTAGCGAATCTACAATACGTAAAACATTAAACAAGAATGGATTTCATGGGAGGATACCACAGAGGAAGCCACTGCTGTTCAAACAATACATTGCTGCACGTTTACAGTTTGCACAAGAACACCTGGATGTTCCACAGCAGTACTGGCAAAATATTCTGTGGACAGATGAAACCAAAGTTGAGTTGTTTGGAAGAAACACACAACACTATGTGTGGCGAAAAAAAGGCACAACACACCAACATCAAAACCTCATCCCAACTGTGAAGTATGGTGGTGGGGGCATTATGGTTTGGGGCTGCTTTGCTGCGTCAGGGCCTGGACGGATTGCTATCATCGATGGAAAACTGAATTCCCAAGTTTATCAAGACATTTTGCAGGAGAACTTAAGGCCATCTGTCTACCAGCTGAAGCTCAACTGTAGATGGCTGTTTCAACAGGACAATGACCCAAAGCACAGAAGTAAATCAACAACAGAATGGTTTAAACAGAAGAAAGTACGCCTTCTGAAGTGGCCTCAACCCGATTGAGATGCTGTGGCATGACCTCAAGAAAGCGATTCACACCAGACATCCCAAGAATATTGCTGAACTGAAACAGTTCTGTAAAGAGGAATGGTCAAGAATTACTCCTGACCGTTGTGCACGTCTGATCTGCAACTACAGGAAACGTTTGGTTAAAGTTATTGCTGCCAAAGGAGGTTCAACCAGTTATTAAATCCAAGGGTTCACATACTTTTTCCACCTGCACTGTGAATGTTTACATGGTGTGTTCAATAAAAATATGGCAACATTTCATTATTTGTGTGTTATTAGTTTAAGCAGACTGTGATTGTGTATTGTTGTGACTTAGATGATGATCAGATCACATTTTATGACCAATTTGTGCAGAAATCCATATCATTCCAAACGGTTCACATACTTTTTCTTGCAACTGTATGTACATAGGAAGATAGATGGAAAAGTACGTACATTGTTTGGAGCAGTAAGATTGCTCTGTTTTGATAGTGTAGGTTGTACATATTAGAAATGTATACTTCTCACTATATACCACTATAACCGCATTGAAACCCATGTGGTTTAGTTGGAAGGTAAGCATAGGAATTAAAAATAAGAAAAGGGTATTTAAATCAGATAAATCAGAGGTCTCCTATATAAAATACAATGAAGCTAATTAAAAAAGATATAAGAAGCAGGTTGTGCCAAAACAAATATGAAAAATATAAAAATACAACGAACAATCAAAGATAAAATATATAGTCCAGATGTTGTTCTAATGGCCTGAGTTCTTATGTAGTTGGATCCATCCTCATAAGGTGCATATGAAAGAAAAGAGAAAACCGGGATAGTGACAGTGTAGTATGTAGCACAGTGAGTGGAAAACAAACAAACAAACGTAAGCGCCACTCACATGTTATGAAGCTATCATACTAGCTCTGGTAGAGACAGCATGTAGTGGTACAATTCAGACTAATGGGTATGCATGTAGAAATGGTCTGTCCCATGAATCAAAGTGAAATATGTAAAGAGAGAAATAACATTCAATAGTGTAATATTGCCAGCAAAAGTGACTAAAGTTCCAAAAAATAGGAAATGCACTTACAATGCTAGAGGTTTGTTTTTTTCAAGCATAGTGCAAGCATGTGCTGCGTTTGCTAGTGACTTGTGTCCCCAATAGTGGGATACCAGGGAACAAAAGTGGAACAGTTAAAAGTGTTTTGTGCATGTGTGGTATGCTCCCTGTGCTGTTGTATGTCAAAGCAGACATTGTGTTGTAGTCTATAAAGGGGTCTATATGTGTGGCTAGGGACTGTAGTGTGTGTGTTTCTGGGTTGTACAGTATGTGTGTAAAGTGTGTTTGTGTGTTAGTAAGTGCAGGGGTGTAGTATGTATATAGGGAACTTCTTAAGAGTGTGTTTGTGTGTATATAGGGAGTGTAGCATTTGAGAAGTGTGTTGGCATGTATGTGCAGGCGGCATAGTGTGTGTGTGTAGTTTGTGTAAGTGCAAAGGGTGTTGTGTGTTAATAGGGGGTATAGAGTGTGTGTAGTGTGTTTGTGTGTAGTGCCTATATAAGGGGTTGGATTAAGGGAAATGGAGCACCCTGATCCCTGGTGGTCCAGTGGGCTCAATATGTGTTCTGTACCACCACATGGTACAGACCATGTCTCTCCCTGTTACAAGTGCCGGTGTTTCAGAGCATTGCCATGGGTTATCATGGCAATGCTCTGACAATATCAGAGGAAATGAGGAGATGCTGCCCTTCATACTGCAGAGAGGCCTCCTGGCTCACTTTCCTCTGGTGACCCAATCTCCCCTCTGACCCATGATGAAACAGAGCTCCCTCTAAGGGCCGATACTGTACAACTTGGGCCGCCAGCCTCAGCCCATGACCATCGTGGCCCACTGGGCATTTGCCCTGTTTCTCAGATGGCCAGTCAGGGCCTAATGATGTGACACTAATGATGCCCATAGTGAGTGGGCCCACCTGGAAAACTACCTACCGAAGGAGCCTGTCTTACAGGCCACCAGCCTGCATTGCTTTGCAGGGAGAGCTGCTGAAGCACTCCTAGTGCCAATGCTCAGTACAAGCACATGTAAGGATGCGTTTATGCTGTGCTGTCCGACTACAGTTTTCTGGTGTCCCAACTAAATCTGGAATGTGGGATAGGACTGTTGGGGTACCTGACCTTAAGTGATCAGGAATTACTGTCCCTTTCCTCCCTCGTGAGCCATTGTATGTCATATCATATGTGATAGAAAAATATACGCCAGATATCTTCAGATCTGTGAAAACAGGCACAGAATGATAGGTAAGAAGGACAAACCTATAATCAAAGAAGACACCCCCCGAAAATAACTATTGGGATGTTTGTTTGTTTGTTTGCATGATGAAGAAAAACCCCTGCTCTCTAGAACTTACTTACCTTTCCAGTTATTATTAATCAACCCCATACTGTTACTTAAAACAAACTTAAACAATCCAAGTATTCATTGTCTCATAACAGCATCACTACATAATTTAACCCTAAAATGTTTCTTACATAAAGAAAAAGGAAATCTAAAACTGAATAAAATTCTTCTAAAAAAATATTTTCAAACATATTACTAAATGCATTTTTTTTCAAACCATGGACTATTAAATGTTATGAAAGGAGCAATAAGACCTTTCTACTAAACATCATAAACAATAATATTTGTTCAGGAAGAATCCCCCAAAGCAGGGGTGCCCAAAAGGTAGACCCCCCAGAGGTTGTACAACTACAGCATCCATGATGCATTCTAAAGGCACGAAAAGCATAATGGGAGTTATAGTTTTATTACATCTGGGGATCTGCCTTTTGGGCTCCCCTGCCCTATAGGCTTTCATTACCTCCCCATATGTCACTGTTTTATTTGTTTTTATTGACAACTTGTAGGAAGATTTTTTTTTCCCTGTACAGTAAATCAAATATGAGTAAAGTCACTATTGTATTTTTGTTTGCTCTCTCCATTATGGGAAGAATATGAATTTCATTCCTTTTGCCAGTCCTAGAAATCTGAGATTCTGATCCATCTACACTAAAAGTCAATCCATTGATCCTTTTGCAACAGCAGTAAATATCAACTGTGTTCTCTACAATTGTAAATGTTATTAGCAAATATGATAATTTCGTTTGCAAACACATCCAATGAATATGAAGTAGGCTTCTACGCAATATACCTAGGTTTATGCAAGCTGGCATATAACAGGCCAAATGCTGGTCAAATTGTAAAGGTTCTAACGGCTATGTTTATGATATGTATATTTACTATGTGTTTTTGGTTTTTTTCTAATAAATTATTGCCAACATCAGAGTTTCTCTGTTTCCTTTGTGTGTATATTTGTGTTTGACATATACTCTTTGCTGTGACTTGTCATGTGACCCATCACAGCATCATAATGATCTAAGCACACATTACCAGGCCACCTGCAAACACTTCTCATTGAGTCCTTACATTTGCAGAGGGGTGCTTTGGTCTGGCTGACGAGATCCTCTGATCTCCTCAGTCGGCTGGGATCTGACAACCTTGTGTGCCATATAAAGGTACCTTATGTGCCATACGTGCCTGATCTAACAATATTAACACAGTTGCACTCCATTGTGACTATATTGGAATCTATTTGGGAATTAATTTGGACTGTATCATCTCAGAATTTGTCCTACTATTGCAAACTGGCAATAACCCACAGAATTATCCACATAGCCTACTCATACTTGCATTGATAAATAGGCAAACATTTTCCTGAGTGCAGAAGCAATTTCTACTTTATATTAAGTAGATGTAGTTATTAGAATGATGCATAACTAAAGCTCTGCGTCTTTCGATAATGGTATGTCACATCTTATCAATTAGAATGAATGCCATATTAAAGGGACACTATAGTCACCAGAACAACTACAGCATATCGAATTTGTTCTGGTGAGTAGAATCATTACCTTCAGGCTTTTTGCTGTAAACACTGTCTTTTCAGAGAAAATGCAGCCTAGTGATAACTTCACTGGCCACTCCTCAGATGGCTGGGTCATGGCTGCCTAAAATGCATCCAAACATCCAGTATCTCCTCCCTCTGCATGCAGACACTGAACTTTCCTCAATTCATCTCTATGAGGAGATGCTGATTGGCCAGGGCTGTGTTTGAATCGTGCTGGCTCTGCCTCCTTGTCAGTCTCAGCCAATCCTATGGGAAAGGCTACCACTTCTGCTGATGTCAGCAGACTGTTTGTTTTTTTTGTTTGTTTTTTTGAGGCAAACAGCATGCAGATCTACAGCTTCTGGCTTGAATACAGTAAGATTTTGCTATATTTATGGAGGCATGAGGGGCCCAGGGGCGTAGATGGTGGTTTTAACACTATAGGGTCAGGAATACATGTTTGTGTTCCTGACCCTATAATGATCCTTTAAAGATCAAAACTTGAATAACTGTTAATGGGACACTGTAGGCACTGTAATCTCTTCATCTCAGTTAATAGGTTATATTGTCTGGAGTTCCCTAATGCCACCCTTCTTTTCAGTGTTAAATCCTTTTTTATTGGTTTAATGCTTAGCAAGAGTCCCACCCCAGCAGGGTGCATTAGCCTAAGCCAGATGACAGATGGCTGTGATTATCTGAAACATAGAAGCATAGAACGTGATGGCAGATAACAACCATTCGGCCCATCTAGTCTGCCGAATTTTCTAAATACTCTCATTAGTCCCTGGCCTTATCTTATAGCTAGGATAGCCTTATGCCTAGTGTTAACTGACCGCTCTCAGCCTGTCACAGAAGCCCATTGCTGGTATGAATTGGTATGGGTCTCTCCCTAAGTCATACCTACAGTCGTAGCCGGGCTATAGGCAGTCAGGGAACCTCACATAGCGGAATATTGCTAAAAAATTGATTAATAGTGTATGGAGGAACAGCGCACAGGTACTCTATGCACCACTACCTGTTTAGTTAGATAAAATGGTTAAAGTGCCTAGAATGTTCCTTTAAAGGTACCCTCCAAGCAGCATAACGACTACTGTGACCTGTTGTGGTTATGGTGCCACACACCATTCTTCAATGTTATTGGCACCTCCTCCAATGTAAGTAGTCAAGTAGTTTTAGAATAGTTTGACATTAAACTGGGGTTCACTGGACACTGCTCCCGACCTAGAATATATATTGCACAAATCTGTAAACTGTATGTTAGAAAGGCCCAATTAGAGACTACAATAGAGTCTAATGGGCCCTGGAGAGGGGCCCTCCAACACTCTGGTCCTTCTGTGTGTCTCTTTGCCCTCCTCTGTGAGTCTCGTTCTGCCCCTAGCCTCTTTATGTATCACTATGTGCCCCTTAGTGTTTCTCATACCCCCCAGCCCCTCCATGTGTCTCATTCCCCGAGCCCCTACATGTGTCTCATTCATTCCCCAGCCCCTCTATGTGTCCCATTTCCCCCCCCCTCAGCTCCTCCAAGTCACCCATTACCCCTCCACAGCCTCTCCAAGTTAGTGTCTCATTCACCCTTGCAGCCCCTACAAGTGTCCCATTCCCCCTCCACAACCTATCCAAGTGTCCCATTGCCCCTCCCCAGCCTCGCTATGTGTCCCATCCCCCCTACTCAGCTTCTCAATGTCTTTCCTTTCTACCTCCCCCGCCTCTTCATGTGTCCCATCCCCCATAGCCTCTGCATGTGTCCCAATCCCCCCTTAGCCTGTCCATATGTCCCATTTGCCCATCCCTAGCCAGCCTCTCTATGTGTCCCATTACCCCTCCTCAGCCTCTCCATGTGTCCAACTCCCCCCCCCCACCTTTCCATTTGTTCCATTCCACCTCAGCCCCTCAATGTGTCCCATTTGTAGCGTGCTTTTAATCATCCAGCTATCCTAACCACATGCATTCAAGTGCAAATTATTATTGTCTCTCTTCCCCATACTAGAAGAGTGCTTCACCAACAAGTGTGCTTTCCAAGATGCATAGACAGTAGGTATTATGGAACTACTGATAAAGAGGTGAATAGGAGAGATTGAATTGGTGGGTGATAACATTCTCAATATGCATCACATGTCTGAATCAGGACAATTTATCCAAAGCTTCAACTACAATGAACAGAAATGGATATGACAGCGAGAAACCTCTTACAATTAAAGGGGTACACTCACTGTTCTGTAACTGACCATTTTGAATGCACAATGTAGATAAGGTATTAGAAAATATGCACCCACATCCAGTCCTAAATAAAATTATAATAAAAGTTAAAATATATTCACTTCTAAAGTACTTTATTTTATTGGAAAACAAACAAACAAACCAAAACAACATTATAGTTCTTGAACTTGGCCTACTCCAGGAACATACCTCCTAATATTGGGAGGGATGAGAATGGGACAGGTGGGTGGAGCTGAGAGAGGCTTCACCAGTGATACGAATCACATCACTTGCGATCCCAATAATTGGATAAAAGAAGCAGGTCTGTTTGGAATTGAGAAGGGCCCACCCACTTAAAGGGCTTGTCTGACAAGCCCCCAACATGAAGGACCTTGCAGAAAGCACTGCTGAACATTTTTCTGCAGGATCCTAGTGCTTGTGTACAGTGTGACCTTGTCTAAAGTACTTTATTTTATTGGAAAAAAAACAAACAAACCAAAACAACATTATAGTTCTTGAACTTGGCCTACTCCAGGAACATACCTCCTAATATTGGGAGGGATGAGAATGGGACAGGTGGGTGGAGCTGAGAGAGGCTTCACCAGTGATACGAATCACATCACTTGCGATCCCAATAATTGGATAAAAGAAGCAGGTCTGTTTGGAATTGAGAAGGGCCCACCCACTTAAAGGGCTTGTCTGACAAGCCCCCAACATGAAGGACCTTGCAGAAAGCACTGCTGAACATTTTTCTGCAGGATCCTAGTGCTTGTGTACAGTGTGACCTTGTCTAATGATATGCTTGCACCTTGCTGCCGAGGACAGTTCCCTTTGTGGTAAGTAAATCAGGACACCAGGACATGACCCCAAAATCAAGACAGGTGTGGGGCCTGAGGAAGTAGCTTGCCCAATTAAGAGCCCTTTACTTTCAGACATGTTTAACCCAGAACTTCAAAGGGTAATGTGCATTGGCAATTACCAACTAGCTAATCTTTTAAGACAAACTCTATATAATACATAAAAGCTAGATTGGTATCCAGGGGTCTTTTTAATACACCTCTCCTGTGCTGCAAACCTGTGAAAGTTACCCATAAATCAATACCTGATTGTGAAAACAGAGTGTATGTAAATTACAGCCCATTTTTACACATTATACAGCAATATAGTATGTTTAAAATTATGCAATTTTCTAATTAAATTAATTTAGGTGTAATTACTCTCAGTGCTGAACCTTAAATATGCTTGGCTCTCCTTTTGGGATTATAGTTGAGAAGGTGGCACTATTAAGTGCAATAGGCAAGGTACAGTTGTGCTCAAAACTTTGCATACCCTTGGAGAATTGGTAATATATGTGCAATTTGTAAAGAAAACATGAGTGCGCAGGCAAAAACACATTTCTTTTATTTCTTATGAGATTCATATTCAACTGTAGGTCATATCACAATGGCACAATCATAACAAAACATGGCAACAAAGAAAAAAATGAAATGACCCTTGTTAAAAAGTCTGCATACACTTATTTCTTAATACTGTGCTTTTGTAATAGTTGTCTATGAGACCAATAATTCTTGCAGATGGTATAGCTGCCCATTCGTCTTGGCAAAATGCCTTCAAGTCATGCAAAGTCTTTGGTAGTCTTGCATGAAACGCACTCCCCAGAGTGGCTCGATGATATTAAGATCAGGAGACTGTGATGGCCATTCCAGAACCCTCACCTTTTTCCACTTTAACCACTGGAGAGTCAACTTGGCCTTGTGCTTAGGGTCATTCTCATGCTGGAAAGTCCAAGAGCGTCCCATATGCAGCCTTTGTCAGACAATATTTTCTGATAACATGCTGCATTCCTCTTGCCATCAATTTTCACAAGATTCCCCATGCTTTTAGAGCTCACATCCCCACAATTAGTGAGCCATCACCATGCTTCACAGAGGTGGTGGGGTTTTTTTCACTATAGGCTTTGTTGACCCCTCTCCAAATATAGAGCTTAAGGTTGTGACCATAAAGCTCTATTTTAGTCTTGTCACTCCAAATTACAGTGTATCAGAAGCTGTGAGGTGTGTCAAGGTGTTGTCGGCATATAGTAACCGGCTTTTTTGTGGCATTGGCGCAGTAAAGACTTCTTTCTGGAAGCTCGACCACGCAGCTCATTTTTGTTCAAGTATTGAAACAAGCACACCATCTTTTTCAAGGGCAGCATGCATTTCTCCTGAGGTGGGATTTTCACCTGACCTTGACTTGGTATCAAATTTTCCACTTCTTAATAAGTGATTGAACAGTACTGACTGGCATTGTCAAGGCTTTGGATATGTTTTATATCCTTTTCCATCTTTACAAAGTTCCATTACCTTGTTACGCAGGTCTTTTGACAGTTATTTACTGCTCGACATGGCTCAGTATCTAGCCTGCTCAGTGCATCCATTCGAGAACTAACAAATTCATGGACTATTTATACACATACACCAATTGCAATTTAAAAAGCCACAGGTGTGGGAAATTAACCTTTAATTGCCCTTTTAACCCATGTGTGTCACCTTGTGTGTCTGTAACAAGGTCAAACATTCAAGGGCATGTAAACTTTTGTACAGGGCCATTTAGGTGATTTCTGTTATCATTGTGATTTAAAAAGGAGACAAACAACTACCGGCATGTAATAATACATGGCTTCATATGATCACTATCCTTCAATAAAATGAATTTTTTGCATGATCAGTCATATTTTCAAAATCAAACTTTTCAGCACAACTGTCTGCCTGCTTGCATCAGCTGTTTTTCTTAATATCTTTTTGAAAAACTTAAAGCTATACCTTATTTAAGAGAGGCAGTCTCTATTTTGGGCACAAATCCCTATTCTATCCTGGTGTCTCTTTTTTCTAGAAGCTCCATATTGTTGTGTCTGAGTGTATAACAGAGCTCCACAGCAATAGTAATGTGTCTTTAAACTACAATAAATGTGTTTAGATAAATAAAATACATATTCTTGATCTAAATTACATTTTTAGCTGTATAAATTATTAGTAAGTCATCTAATATTCTCAAAATAGCCAAACTAATGGCCATAATCCCGCTCACAACTATAAAATTTGTGTCCCTCTTTTTCCATTTTAAATTCAGGAAGCTATGTGATAGAGCCACTTTAACTTTACTGCTCACTAATAAATAAAACTACGTACATGACTATAACTTTCTATGTATTTAAGTATCTCTTGCAAATCTACTCAGGGTTGGATATCTCTCTTGGTCGTCTGAATGCCTGCATAATCATAATGCGAATAAGCATCACTATGTACAGTAGGTTATTGAGAGTAATGATTAGTGAAGTTTAACCCCTTAAAGACCAAACTTCTGGAATAAAAGGGAATCATGACATGTCACACATGTCATGTGTCCTTAAGGGGTTAAAGACGGTGGGGCATCAGACTTTATTCCAGGAATTTGACTCTGCCCCATAACTTGTTGGGCTCCGCGCACTTAACCGCCTGCCCATAAAGCACATTTTGAAGGGAGAAAGAACACTTTAAAGAGGTTTGACCACATCCCTTAAAGCTGTATGATACCCAAAGATAACCCCCTCAAGACTGGGCGAGATGCAGGCCTGGCTTTTAGCATATCCAGGATCTGAAAGTCCAGTGAAAAGCTACTGCATGATGACTAAGCATCTATGACGGGGCAGAGGCATTCCTAGGTTACATGGCACCTGGGCATTAGTAGTTTGTCCCCCACCATCCTCCCTTTGCATCGCCAACCCCTTTTTAGGAAAATTAGTGCTTTGTCGAAAGAGACTGAAATGTTTTCTTGGTTTTTTTTGTTTTGTATTTTTCTATTGTCAGGCTAGGTGAATGCATGTCTCTGAGCAGGAGTGGATATGAGGCAGTTAGGTGAAGGCATTTTTGTTGGGGGGCAAACACTGGAAAAAGAGAGGTGGTGGGTAAAGCAAATACATTTTGCATACAATTGAAATGTTTACCAACCGAATTCTATCTCCCATGTAATTGATAAGTATAGTAAAAGAGGGAAAGAGCTTCAGGAATAATTACGACAGATGATGCTAACAGATTTTTTTAAAATGTAATTACAACAAAAAATGGAAGCCCCACACCCTCTGTACCTTCCACTCATTATTGATGTAGTACAGGGGTATGTAATCTTCAGCACTCTAGATGTAGACTACATCTCCCATAATGCTGTAACAGCCATAATGTTGGCAAAGCATCAGCAGAGATGTAGGCCACAACATCTGGTTTGCCTTCTGTAAGAGGTTATGCATTACTCCCAACATCGGCGCCCAATGGTAGGGGGAAAAGGGGACGAACCAGTGACACTACTGGACACCTCCCAAAGGTTCACTCAAACGGGAGACAAGTCCACCCGAAGGACTGGCAGTTTAGCCAGGTGTGAATGCACGCCATGGTGCCTGTCAATCATAAGGCTGGCCCATGCAGGGAACACTGTTTTAGTGCTCCCTGCAGGGTCATAGTGTCCTGAGTGCAGCTCGAGCATGTCTGATGATACGTTTGCGCTACACATTTTATGGACCGTTTCCTGGTGTCACCAAAAGCGGGACACCAGGGAACAAAAGTTTAAATGGTGGGATAGAACCCAAAAGATCAGGACTGTCTTGTCGATACAGGGTAAGCTGGGAGGCATGGTAATAAGATAAGGGTGATGGTAAAAGAAACTGTGCCAAAATAACTATCACTTTTCACAGCAGCAGAAATAACGCAGAGAAGTATAGATGATAAAGATTAAATAGAGTGGTAATGGTCTATAACTAAATTTCTCATTCTCTTTTTAGAATAGCAGTATCCCTCCCAATCAGGACCAAACTAGAAAAAAATGTGGGCTGGTCATTTTCTAAACAAAAAGGCCCAGTGGTAGGTGGTGTAGCCATAAAGGGGGCATGTTGTCATCACCAATGACACATACCCCAACTGAATATATTAGTTCAATGCCCCTCCAAGGCAGCCCAGATCACTGCTAAAGAACTATTGCATGGGGGAAAAGGCCCTGTTTGTGGTGTGGTGTTTTTTATAATTAGTTTAATTTCAACTGAGTTGTGTTTATGGTGTGTGGCTAGGGGCAGTAGTGTGTGAGTCTAGGGCTGGGGTAGGCAACCTATGGCACCTGTGCCATGCACGACACTCGAGACAGGCTCAGGCCTATCAGGAGTCCCAGTGAAACTTAGGATTTCTGCTAATACGAAAAGATGGTAAAGGACAATCCTCAATTTATGAATTGCAGCACATAGAAGAAGGGATCTCAGATCACGTCCTCCCAGCACTTGTAAACGGGGATTGGACACTGTAGTAGAGAAGCCCTCTGCAGCTTTTGCAGCTCCTGCCCTTGACATGTATATGGCCAGCCTGGTCCCCACTGGAACCCAGGGAAGCCATCCACACTGCTAGATATACACAGAGCTGCAGAATAACCCTCCCCTCATACAAATAAGCCCACACACAAACCCAATACACAATCCGCACAAACTCAACACCACTGACTCCACATACATGCACACACACACTACCAAACACACTATGTAATATATCCATCTACACAAACACATACAATTCCACAAGCAGCCCCCATACACAGCCGACATTCATAGGTACACAAAATCACAAACTACTCATGAACATTTACAATATACCGTATTTTTCGCTCCATAAGACGCACTTTTTTTCCCCTCAAAAGTGAGGGGAAATGTCTGTGCGTCTTATGGAGCGAATGTGAAGCTTTACTTACCTGTCTTGTAGCGTGGGCCGGCTTCACAGCGCGCTCCGCGGTACAGGAACTTCAATTTCAGGTTCCGGTTTCCGGCGGGACTGAAAGGAAGTGCACAGTGTGCACACTTCCTTTCAGTCCCGCCGGAAACCGGAACCTGAAATAGAAGTTCCTGGACCGCGGAGCGCGCTGTGAAGCCGGCCCACGCTCCAAGACAGGTAAGTAATATGGACAAGGGGAGGGGAGACACTATGGGACAAGGGGAGGGGAGACACTATGGGACAAGGGGAGGGGGGACACTATGGGACAAGGGGAGGGTGGGACACTATGGGACAAGGGGAGGGTGGGACACTATGGGAACACTATGGGGGGAGGGGGAGACACTATGGGACAAGGGGAGGGTGGGACACTATGGGAGGGAAAGTGCACTATGGGACAAAGGGGGGGACACTGTGGGATGAGAACACTATTGGACAAGGGGAGGAGGGGTTAACAATCACTATGGGACAGGGGAGGGGGGTTTAAAGATAACTATGGGACAAGGGAGGGGGGTTAAAGATCATTATGGGACAGGAGAGGGGAGTGGGTGGTAAGGAACAAAAAATTGCTTAAAAAAAATATTCTGAACAAACTGTCCCATAGTAAGAAACACCATGGAACAGTTCAGAATATTTTTTTTTCTGGGTTTCCTCCTCTAAAAACTAGGTGCGTCTTAAAGGACCACTATAGTGCCAGGAAAACATACTCGTTTTCCTGGCACTATAGTGCCCTGAGGGTGCCCCCCACCCTCAGGGTCCCCCTCCCGCCCGGCTCTGGAAGGGGGAAAAGGGTTAAAACTTACCTTTTTCCAGCGCTGGGCGGGGAGCTCTCCTCCTCCGATCCTCCTCTTCTCCTCCCTGTCGGCTGAATGCGCACGCGCGGCAAGAGCTGCGCGCGCATTCAGCCGGTCACATAGGAAAGCATTCATAATGCTTTCCTATGGACGCTTGCGTGCTCTCACTGTGAAAATCACAGTGAGAAGCACGCAAGCGCCTCTAGTGGCTGTCAATGAGACAGCCACTAGAGGAAATAGGGGAAGGTTTAACCCATTCATAAACATAGCAGTTTCTCTGAAACTGCTATGTTTATGAAAAAATGGGTTAACCCTAGATGGACCAGGCACCCAGACCACTTCATTAAGCTGAAGTGGTCTGGGTGCCTAGAGTGGTCCTTTAAGGTGAGGTGCCTCTTATGGAGCGAAAAATACGGTAATAGCTCATATACACACAAATACAATGATATAAAGCACCTGCAGTATAAATAGCACAAGCAGAATATGGCAACATGCACACCTCAATTTAAAAATAATAGGACTGGCACACTCTGGGACATCACAATCTTATTTCGGCACAGTGCTGCTAAAGGTTGCCTACCCCTGGGGATGTCGACAGTGAGAGTGTGTATAGGTGCTATAGTGTGTGTGTATATGAGGATGTAGCAAGTGTGTGTGTGCGTGTGTGTGTGTGTACAGGGGATCTAGTGTGTGTCTTTAGGGGACTGCATGGTGTGAGAGGTGCAGTGAATGTGAATGTATTGTGCCTGTATTGTGTGTGGTGGGGAATGAGAGGGAAGTAATTTAATAAATAAAAAAAAAAAATTTTTTTTTTAAATTAATTATAAAATAAGTATTACTCCCCCTTTTTCTTACTTTTGGGCATGGGCATGGAGGGGGAGATTGAAAGCCCTTATGGTCTAGTGATGCTATCGCTAGGCCAACACCTCCGCCAGGTGCATACCGAGATCCCCACTGTGTCAGAGCATTGCTGTGGTAACTCGTGGCAGTGCTCCTGATAAAAGTGCAGGTTCGAGCCTTCCTGGTCCTCCCACTCCACCCTCACCCTGCTTATTGTCACTAGCCCTGCCTTTGATTTCCCCTGGCCTCTGTGCATGGCTACTGCAGCCAAATGGGCATTTGCACGGTTTTCCCAATGGCCAGTCCGGGCCTGCTCCTAATCTACAAAGTTAATGAAGCCCATCACACCCCATATGCTTCTTCTTATTAAACACTAGTTTTTGTTTTCACCAATATATAGGCTCTGCTTAAAGCGACACTATAGTCATCCAGACCACTTTTTCTCAATTAAGTGATCTGGGTGCAGTGGTCCTTTTATCTTAACTCTGCAATGTAAAACATTGCAGTTTTTTTAGAAAGTGACATTTTTCTATTGAAGGGTTTAATACACCTCTAGTGGCTATCATACTCACAGCAACAAGTAATTGCTTAATTTCTCCTTCTTTTTGTATGCTTTCTCTGTGCTAACTTCCAGAAACGAATCATTTGTAACAATGATTGCCAGGGAGCTCACATGGAGGGACCCAGTTGCAGGATACAGATTTGTGGATTTCTACTTTCAATATTATTTTACACACCTCACAAATACATACAGGCAGTTCCCGACTTTACGAACTAATTGGTTCATAAAGTGAGAAATGCCTGTATTTGTATAATGTAGTGAAATGTAAACATAATATTAACCCCTTAAGGACCAAAGGTGTTAAAGTTTGTTGTTTATTACACACAAACCAAGGGAGGGCCAAAATATAAGAAAATTCATAGAGGTGATAGTGGTGAATATTTTAGAATATATCAGCAATTTCGAAATAATTGGCCTTTGGCCATGATGGTGTGAAAAAAGAGGATTTACTATTTGAAAATTGTAAGGTTCAACCATGGAATCATACAATATTTTAAAGGACCACTCTAGGCACCCAGACCACTTCAGCTTAATGAAGTGGTCTGGGTGCCAGGTCCTTCTAGGGTTAACCCATTTTTTTATAAACACAGCAGTTTCAGAGAAACTGCTATGTTTATGAATGGGTTAAGCCTTCCCCCTAATCCTCTAGTGGCTGTCTCATTGACAGCCACTAGAGGCGCTTGCGTGCTTCTCACTGTGATTTTCACAGTGAGAGCATGCCAGCGTCCATAGGAAAGCATTATGAATGCTTTCCTATGTGACCGGCTGAATGCGCGCGCAGCTCTTGCCGCGCGTGCGCATTCAGCCGACGGGGCAGATCGGAGGAGGAGAGGAGGCAGAGAGCTCCCCGCCCAGCGGTGGAAAAAGGTAAGTTTTTACCCCTTTCCCCCTTCCAGAGAACGAGTATGTTTTCCTGGCACTATAGTGGTCCTTTAAATAATCCAGGAATCAGACATGGAGAGATGGTAAATTATGCAGAAGGATGAGGTCATCTATCTTTTGAAAGATTTTTTTTAACATTCTATATGTTGCAACCTACTCTAGAGTTTTGTAGGATGTCAGTTTAGACTTTACTTTAACCCCTTAAGGACCAAACTTCTGTCATGTGCCCTTAAGGGGTTAAAGGGACACTATAGTAACCAAAACAACTTTAGCTTAATGAAGCAGTTTTTTTTATGTATAGATCATGCCTCTGAAGTTTCACTGCTCGGTTCAAAGCCATTTGGGAGTTAAATCACTTTTGTTTCTATTTATGAAGTTCTAGTCACACCTTCCCTCTCTGTGACTGACACAGCCTGCACTAAAACAAGATGGTTTAATTTTCAATCAGATGTAACTTACTTTAAAAATTCTCCTGCTCTGTAAATTGCACTTTAATTACATATATTAAGCTATTTACAGAGCAGGAGATAAGAAATTCTAAATGAAACAAAAGGATATGTAAACATTGGATAATTATTTTTTTTTTTTTTTTAGGAAGTGTTTATGAAGTCACATGCAGAGAGGTGGCAAGGGCTGCATAAATATAGTGATTTAACTCCCAATTGAGCAGTAAGACTGCAGGGTCATTATCGATACACATAAACTGCCTTATAAGGTTAGAGTTGTTATGGTGACTATAGTTCCCATTTAACAGCCACCTTCATTTGTTAGTTGAGCCCAATGGACTATTTGTGGTCATTGGTAGTGCTCTCAAGCTAGAATGCTGCTGATCTCCCCTGGTACTGAATCAGAGACATGACATGACAAAATAGTCAAATGTAGGCATGGCAACAATTTGGTAACAATGTACTGGGCAGGGTAATTCTCCTAGCCAGAACCACTATCTTCAGCAAACTGGCAAATATAATTCTCAAATTGCATAGTACATGACACACTAAACAATTTGTTCTCAATTGGTTCTCTCGAACAGTCTTTGTCTATACACTGCCAAATATAACATTGGAAGGTACATGACAGCCTGAGACACCTCTGCCACTTCCTGATTATTGCAGAAAATCACCATGATTTGAGTGTTTTTGCACTGCTCCTTACAAAAAGCTATAGAGACATTTAGTATTGAGTATCTTTTTTATTTTACTTTCATTATTAATGCATTATTCATATCTAAATCTTAAAACTTCCTTCAAAGCCTGTCTGCTTAAACACTAATTGTGCAAACAAAAACAAAGTTACCTCAGAAACTACTCAAACTAACATTAAAGGAGCACTATAGGGTACGGAATACAAACATGTATTCCTGACCCTATAGGGTTAAAACTACCATCAAGCCACCCTGACCCCCTCATGCCTCCCTAAATATAGAAATCTTACTTGTATTCAAGTCTGGAGCTGCTGGCTTTGTCACTGTTTCCTTTAGACCTGCCCACTGCCTGCTGACATCAGCAGAAGTGGTAGCTTGATCCAATCACAATGCTTTCCCATAGGATTGGCTGGGACTGACAAAGACGCAGATCAGGGGCAGTGGGCAGCTCAATTCAAACACAGCCCTGGCCAATCACCATGTCCTTATGGAGATTAATTGAATCAATGAATCTCTACGAGCAAAGTTCAGTGTCTGAAGGGAGGAGATACTGAATGTTTGGATGCATTTTAGGCAGCCATGACCCAGGAAGGATCTCTAACAGACATCTGAGAAGTGGCCAGTGAAGTTATCACTAGGCTGTAATGTAAACATTGCATTTTCTTTGAAAAGACAGTGTTTACAACAAATAGCCTAAGGTAATGATTCTACTCACCAGAACAAATTCAATAAGTTGTAGTTGTTCTGGTGACTATAGTGTCCCTTCAAGTGAGTAATGTGGCCTACACAGAAAGTAGTGGAGGAAGGGAGCAGAACTTGGTTGACCCTAGGTAAGACATCAAGCCATTCTAAAATTATTTGACTGCTTACAATAGAGACAGGACATAGGGCACTCCTGGCACCATAAACGCTAGAGTTAGCTGTAGTGGTTATGGTGCATATAGCGTTTCTTTAACACTTTCTCTTTAAGTGTGCATACTATACATAATTTACATAGTATATATTGTTTTGTAAGGGCTTTATTAGAATACCCCATACAGATGCTAGTGCTATAAAGTTTTTTTGGCAGTCGAAGAATCCAAAAATGTTACATTAAAGTATATATTTGTAGAAAGTAGACCCACCAGGCTATTTAACTAAGAATAGTTTGACAGTTCTCATTTAACCACTTAAAGGGATACTAAAAAGCTGGCACTATAGCTCCCTATGCCATCTTCCCCCTTCCTTGCTTGTGCCCCTCCTCCCCACGGTGGTAAATAAAGGGTTAAAAATCAATGAGCGGAAGTAATCTGGGTGCCCTTAGTGTCACTTTAATTTCATCACCAACCTAGCCAAAACTACAAAACTACTGGTTATAATTTATTTCATATATTTCTTTTATAGGATTCATAGAGATGATGAGGTAGGTATATACTTACAATATATAGATATATTGATAGACAGGCAGACAAATGAATAACTTAAGGTACTGAGACAGTGCATCCAAAGTCTTTTTGCACCATAAACACCACCGCCATCTGCTGATGAGAGTTTGTTATTGTGTTAGCTGTCAAATGCCTATTTGTTCTGTTTTTAGTTTAGCTGCTCTCTAGCTAATACATTTAACTGTGTGTATATATATATATATATATATATATATATATATATATAGTAGTAATATTTATAACTGTAGTTAAAAGGTTAACTTCTTTATTTTTATATAATGCATTGAAACTATAAATCTAAATCTACTTAGTTATCCAATTAATGTATTCCTAGATCGACAAATAGATAAATTGTTAAATCAGACATAGAGATACAATTAAGTATGTATTATATTATATAAGTGCAACTGATAGGCTCCATCTGCCTAAATGATAATTGAATAAAAAATAATCCCTTCACACTGTGAAAGGGTCAGAGGGGGCAGTCTTTTGTTCCATCAGTGAATTCTCATTTAAAAAGCGTAGGGATTGTTTTATCACAGCATCTGGGCAAGAGATTATTTTGAATTGGCATGAATATTTAGCAACTACAATCTATACCCATCTTCAGTCAATTAGAGTAAATGTCTTAAAGAAGATGTCAAGTTAATGGGAAGGCTGAAACAGTTGGTGCGTGAAAGAGACAGCTTTAACACATTAATGCTTGGTGGTGATGAGCAAACTCTTCAATTGCTGAACAATTAGGGGAGCTTGAGGAAGATTTCCTGATGTGACTGAATATATTAGAAAATCGTAAGGCCTGCTGGAAGCTTTGCAATGATTCATTTTGTAAGCACAACACACCTTTCCTTTCTAATCAATATAAATGATGGGTCAAAATTAATTTTGTCGCCTTATAATATGGGATTTATCTTGTGTGGTGAGCTGAAAGAGGAATGGAGGTGAAATAATACAGTTCCAGAAACTCAAAAACATGTCTTCTATCAATATGTACACTGAGACTATATGTGAGGGGCTGCATGTTACACTTACTGAGAAAAAAATCCATAGAGAATTCTGTTGATGGTTTAAGTAATAACTATCTACATGGCCTAGTTTTATAGATAGATAGATAGAAATCAGACGTCACTTATTAAGGTCTTGGGGACACTGTGGCTTTGATTTAGATTTTCACATACGTTTTTCAAATAATTTAATTTATTTTTTTTAATAAACTTTTGAAATGATTTCATGTTTTAACAAATATATAGATTTTTGTATATATAATATATATTTGTTGATATTTTTATATTTTTAAAGAAATATTTTTTTAACCCCTTAAGGACACATGACATGTGTGACATGTCATGATTCCCTTTTATTCCAGAAGTTTGATCCTTAAGGGGTTAAAGTTTATAATATTAAAACAAGACTTATGTTGGTTTTTGTTTTAGGCAAGTGTAAGGGTAAGGCTAAAAGCAGTGCACAATTCCCCGAGTTTTACTTACCGTATATACTCGAGTATAAGTCGACCCGAATATAAGTCGAGACCCAAAAAAACTGGGAAAACTTATTGACTCAAGTATAAGACTAGGGTGGGAAATGCAGCAGCTACTGGTAAATTTCTAAATAAAATTAGATCCCCCCAAAATTATATTAATTGAATATTTATTTACAGTGTGTGTATATAATGAATGCAGTGTGTGTGTGTGTGTGTGTGTATGAATGCAGTGTGTGTGTATGAATGCAGTGTGTGTGTGTGTACGAATGCAGTGTGTGAGTGTGTATATGAATGCAGTGTGTGTGTATGAGTGCAGTGTGTGTGTATAAATGCAGTGTGTGTGTGTGTATGAGTGCAGTGTGTGTGTATGAGTGCAGTGTGTGTATGAATGCAGTGTGTGTGTATGAATGCAGTGTGTGTGTGTATGAGTGCAGTGTGTGTGTATGAGTGTGTGTGTCTGAGTGCAGTGTGTGTGTATGAATGCAGTGTGTGTGTGTATGAGTGCAGTGTGTGTATGAGGGCAGTGTGTGTGTATGAATGCAGTGTGTGTGTATGAGTGCAGTGTGAGTGTATGAATGCAGTGTGTGTGTATGAGTGCAGTGTGTGTGTATGAGTGCAATGTGTGTGTGTATGAATGCAGTGTGTGTGTGTGTGTGTATGAGTGCAGTGTGTGTGTATGAATGCGATGTGTGTGTGTATGAGTGCAGTGTGTGTATGTGATGCAGAGCCTTGGTGGGGGGTGGGCATTTTTTTTATATTATTAATATTTTTATGTTAATTTGTATTATTTAAATTTTTATGTGATTTTTTTTGTTGTCCCCCCCTTCCTGCTTAATACCTGGCCAGGGAGGGGTCTCTCATTCCCTGGTGGTCCAGTGGTATGCACTGTGTAGGAGGGGGGCTGGCAGGAAGCGTTTACTTACCTTTCCTGCAGCTCCTGTCAGCTCCCTTTTCTCTCCTCCGGTCCGGTCAGCTCCCCTGTCAGCTCCACTGCCGCGCGGAGCGTTGCCACGGTAACTCTCGCGAGACTTGCAGGGGAGCTGACAGAGGAGCTTACCGGAGGAGAGAGAAGGGAGCTGACAGGAGCTGCAGGAAAGGTAAGTTACAGCTCGCTGCCAGCCCCCAACAGGAAGCACGGCGGTCCTGGTCTGTATTATGGCAATATAAGTTGCCATAATACAGACATTGATTCGAGGATAAAACGAGTGGGGATTTTCAGCACAAAAAATGTGCCGAAAAACTCGTCTTATACTCGAGTATATACGGTATATGCAGTTTGGTCCAGCTCCATTGCATGTTTTGAAATAGTATTTTCCTCTTTCTTGCTACCTGTGGTCTGAAACCAACTACTTCTTTTCTCTCAATTGTAATGTAACGGATCCCCTATACTCCGACTGAGTATATCTGTTGTAATTCTCCCAACTCCCAAGTGAATCAGTGATTAGAGCTCTTGGTTACCCAAACATCAGCCGAGACTTGATGAAGGGTACAACAGGAATGACTGCCGTTTATTATTGTCATACATGGTTTTATAGGCACAGACCCCTACATCCGACAGGTGTTTCAATCCCAAAAACCTGGGAGATGGAGGAATGACAAAGCAGCTGGTTTAAACTGTGCTGGCAGTGTCCCTCGGACAACGCCCTGCTAGGACAGGAAAAGGAAGGGGGAGGGGAGGGGAAGAGGCACAAACAAGCAATACACTTTCCACCTAACAATACTTTACAGTCTATAGAGCTGTTGCCCCACCCCCCTTCCCCTTTTGCTGACCCACTGCTGCATATACAGACAGACACACTGCTTTATGTAGAGTACAGGCACATAACAGAGCGACATCTAGACACATGTAAAGCAGCCTCAAAAATGGCGCGGCAAGCTTGTGGCACTTGCCAAACATATCAGGCCATCCATCACATATCTCCACCCATAAAAAAAAGACAGACCTGTGGCCAAACCCACGACAGGCCTGCAACAAGTGGGTTGGAACCCCCTGAGTCCACAGTTCTGTAGCCTCTTTTGGAACTCTTCCTCATATGGGAACGCTGCCTGGGGGGTTAGCTCGCTCCATCTCCCGATTCCTCTTTAGGTAGGGCCGCTGCTGGACTCTTCACTGCATTCTCTGGTTTGGGATATCCATTTGGGAGAAAAATCCCACCGCTTGCCACCAATGTAACGGATCCCCTATACTCCGACTGAGTATATCTGTTGTAATTCTCCCAACTCCCAAGTGCATCAGCGATTAGAGCTTTTAGTTACCCAAACATCAGCCGAGACTTGATGAAGGGTACAACCGGAATGACTGCCGTTTATTATTGTCACACATGATTTTACAGGCACATGTATCCAACACAATCCAACAGGGGCTTAAATCCCAAGAACCTGATGGGAGATGGAGGATGGACAAACCCATTAAAAAAAAGACAGACCTGTGGCCAGACCCACGACAGGCCTGCAACAAGTGGGTTGGACCCCTCCCAGAGTCCACAGTCCAACTCCTTGGGGTCCAATGTGACTAGCCAAGTGGCTGGGCACACGTGGGTATGGAACTCAGTGACGGTGTTTCGTCACAGGTAATGAGAGTCATACTCAAAGAAATGAGAATTCAAACATTCTGTAAGGCTTAGTGTGCTTTACATTAGACTCTGTACTAAAAACTAAGTCCCACAGAAATAATTAAATTTTGAAATAAGGTAAAATGAAGTAACTCAGTTCTATAATCCATGAATTAAAATACTGTGTTCTAAGTAGAAAAGATGTAGAAAATTGTAATGGTTTGATTGAACATTAGATGCTGATGTCCAAAATATGTTTATACATTTTTACTACCCTAAGAACTCATTTTTTATTTTTTTCAGCAACATTTAAATGTGAAGTAAATGTTCTTAACCTCACTTTTATGGCATAAAATTAGTAGATTATATAAAATTAATATATCATTCTATCTTTCTGGTAAAATCATAGCGACTTCCAGGAGTTTACATGGTCAAAATATCACAACAATAAAAAAAAAAAGTTTAACAAAAAAAAATGGTGAAAATTCAGTACTTTCAAATATGACATTTTCTGCTAACCAGCAAAATAATACATTGATTAGAAGTTCTAAATTATAAAACAAATAAAACAACGTTCAATTCCTTAAAGTATTAAGACATACAAGCTGCAAAAAAACAACAACCGTGACACTTGCCATGGTCGCTTTCCTTAGTCTGTCTAAGCACGATGGGAGTTGAAGTCTATAATGTGACACCGTAGAGACATTCACGGGCTTATTTATGTATTAATGTGAGAACTGCTGGGTATTCAAAGTGAATTTTAAATGTAAGGCTAAAATAAGCGATCGGAACACAGAACAGACCTGAATAATTATGCTAAATTGTTTTGGCTTACATTTTTAAAATCACTTTGAATTCTTGACAATTCTTACTTTTGTGAATACCCTTGCATCTGTATTAATACAATACGTTGCTCGCAGTCTTGCACTGAAATATGTTACAAAATGTGCCATCATATAGTCTCTTGTAAGGGAAACTGAAAACTAACCTATATATTTCCTTTTTGCCAAACACAGATTTCCAAGCATTCCAGAATTTGTGTGAAAATTAAGATGAAAAATCCAGAGTTAGAAGCATGTGCGGTAAGCTTATTTTTGTTAAGGCTTGGCCCAGGTGGTCGCACGTTATAGTAGTACGAAAATGATCACAATGGGGCATTCTCTAAGGCTCTAAGACGCAATCACGCTACCTACTTCTGAAAATACAGTACAATACAGAGGTAATCAAGTACAAGACGTCCAAGACTACAACACATAGATTTGCCATAAAAAAGTAAAGCTCACCTTCAGTGATTTAAAATGGTCATGGTGCCTAATGTGTGCAGCATTTTACTTTGAAACAGTCCACATACAGAGATAAACCCCTTAGCTGACAGAGTTGTCACTCCCACTCAGGCAGTTTCATAGGGATAATATCAGCCACCCCAGAACTAGAGTTTGGGTTGGCTAATGTCAATGCTGTGCAACTTTAATTGCACAGAATTTCAGTTATTGGCTAAGAGTGGTCAGTTGACACTCTCAGGCAATGAATGGCGACTACCACAGCTTCTGGCTTCTGCAGCTCAGAAGCCGGAAACGTGTCAGTGAACCACAAGGGTGTATAGGACCTAGGAAAGGGGCAAATCTTTGCTAAATGTTTTCCCATTACTGGGGTACTAGTACCGCCCACTGTGGTGGTTATGATGCTTGGAGTAACCATTTATGGCAAATAGTCCACTAAAAATGAAAGAGGTATAACAAAGCATAATCCTGTAACTTTGTCCATGTTTGTTCTTGTCCCAATGGTTCTGTCAATTCTACATTACTCACGTATACATAAAGGTTAAATGTTCAATGTATGGAGTTGCCTGTAGTCTTTGCACAAATCATGAATGTAAAACACATTCCGATTCTTATAAGGATACCCCAGGAGAGGTATAGTTAAGATTTGTTGACAATATGAGAATAGGAAAAGGAGAAAATAGAATGTGTGAAATATGCAGCCTGTGATATAGGAAAAGTAGAAAGATATGTATAATGCAAGAAGAACCATATAAAGGTCCACACATGACTCTAGAATTTAAAGGGACACTATAGGCACCCATGTCACTTCATTTCAACAAAGTGGTCTTGGTACCATGTCCCTGTAGTTTTAATTCTGCAGCTGCAAACATTGCCGTGCAAGGTTTAAATGCTTCTAGTGACTGCTACTAGAGGCTCTTCCATCAAAATACTATTTGTATCAGATGGGCTCATAGAGGCCATTTGATTGTCATGGCATTTTGCTGCAAATGCACTTTAGCCTTCCAGTGTTTCCATAGGGGAAAGCATTGGATTGATCAAGATCATCGATCTTGATGATCTCAGCCATGGAGGTGGGACTAGCTGTGTAGTGCTTGGCAGGAAGGAGCAGGCACCTAAATGTCTAGAGCAGGGTTTCCCAAAGTGTGGGTCTCAGAGTGATTCTCAGTGGGTCGCGCTGACCCATGCCTCCAGGGCCACCGGGGACCTCAGAGACCGTCAGGCAGACTGATTAGTCGGGCCCTCGCTCCGTGACCGCGGGCCCGACCCCAGGAGGGGGCCTGGTGGCTTGCCCTGTATGCCGCCGGGCTCCCTTGAATCAGTCTGCCCAGCACCTCCGGTCTGCAGCTCTGCCGGGTGCAGCGCTGCAGACCGTGTGATAGAAGTCTTTTGAGCATCCAGAGTGTTACCATGGCAACACTCTGGGTGCTCGCAAAACTTCTATCACATGGTCTGCAGCTCTGCACCTGGCGGAACTGCAGACCAGAGTGTTAACCCACCGTACCACGAGGGAGAGACACTGGACCACCAGGGAATTGAATAATGTTAGGACACAGACCATGCCCCTCACTGTAACCCCTTCTCTCCCTGCCCCCATCCCCACACTGTAACAACTTTTCTCCATGTCCCCCCCACACTGTAACCCCTTCTCTCCCTGCCAGAGAGAAGGGGTTACCCTTCTCTCCCTGCCCCCCTCCCCACACTGTAACAACTTTTCTCCCTGTCCCCCCCACACTGTAACCCCTTCTCTCCCTGCCACCTCCCCACACTGTAACCCATTCTCCCTGCCCCGGCACTGTAACCCCTTTCTCTCCTGCCCCTCCCCCACACTGTAACCCCTTCTCTCCTGTCCTCTCCCCACACTGCAACACCTTTCTTTTCCTGCTCCTCCCCACACTGTAACCCCATTCTTCCCTGCTCCCTTCCTCAAACTCAAAACCCCTTCTCCTGCCCCACTCCCCACATTGCAACCCCTCTTCTTTCCTGTCCCCCACACTGTAACCCCTTCTTCCCTGTCCCCCACACTGTAACCCCTTCTCACCCTGCCCCTCCCAACACTGTAACCCCTTCTATCTCTGTCCCCCATACTATAACCCATTCTTTCCCTGCCCTCCTCCCCACGCTGTAACCTCTTCTCTCACTGCCCTCCTCCCCACACTGTAACCCCTTATGTTCCCCCTCCCCACACTGCAACCCCTTCTCTCTCTGCTCCCCTTTCCACACTGTAACCCCTTCT
>OW240913.1:246865349-246882356 GCA_933207985.1 Pelobates cultripes | reverse complement strand
CCCCCACACTGTAAACCCTTCTCTCCCTGCCCCCTTTCCACACTGAAACATGTTCTCTCCCTGCCCCCCTCCCCACACTGTAACCCCTTCTCACCCTGCCCTCTTCCCCATACTGTAACACCTTCTCTCCCTGCCCCCTCCCTAAACTGTAACCCCTTCTCTCACTGACCCCTCCCCACACTGTAACCAGGGACGTATTAGCCGCGAGGCAAACAAGGCATTTGCCTTGGGCGGCATTTTTCAGGGGGCGGCAAAAAACACTGCCCCCAAATGCCCAGGGCAAATGCCTAGTTAGCCTTGCGGCTAACAGACATGCTGGGCACTGGGCGGCGCTGGCTGATGGTCGGTGAGGCTGACTGTGAGCGCGCCTATAGGCCGTACTCAGCTCCTCATCTTGCCATGAGTGGGGCCTGGGAGCCAGAATGGCGATCGTATTCGACCAGCCTCCTCTCTTGGCTTGTATGAGCCCGGAAATCTCGGGGAGATCAACTCCTTAACCCTCGCCAATGTCAACCAATCGTGACCGACTGACCACTAATGGTTCCTGGGAGGAACCCCCCAGCCTCCCAAGGTGATAAATTAAAGTGTGAGGTGATTGTGTGTGTGTGTCTGACTGTGTGTGTGTTTGTGTCTGACTGTGTGTGTGTGTGTGTGTGTGTGTTTGTGTCTGACTGTGTGTGTTTGTGTCTGACTGTGTCTGTGTGTGTCCTGACTGTGTGTGTGTTTGTGTGTATCGGCTGTGTGTGTGTGTGTGTGTGTTTGTGTGTGTGTGTGTGTGTCTGACTGTGTGTGTGTGTTTGTGTCTGACTGTGTGTGTGTGTCTGACTGTGTGTGTCTGACTGTGTGTGTGTGTGACTGTGTGTGTGTTTGTGTCTGACTGTGCGTATGACTGTGTGTGTGTGTTTGTGTCTGACTGTGTGTGTGTCTGACTGTGTATGTGTGTGTCTGACTGTGTGTGTGTGTCTGACTGTGTGTGTCTGACTGTTTGTGTGTGTGTGTGTGTGTGTATTTAGAAGATGGGGCGCGGGGGAGGGTTGGGTGGGGGTGGCGCGGGGGGTGCCTGAGTTTTGTCCTGCCTAGGGCAGCACAAAACCAGGATACACCACTGACTGTAACCCCTCTCACCCTGCCACCCCACCCCTCTCACCCTGCCCCCCCACACTGTATCCATTTCTCACCCTGTCCCCCCTACTGTAACCCTTTCTCACCCTGCCCCCCCATTGTAGCGCGTTCTCCCCCCATACTCCCCACACTGCTAACCTTTTTCCCCCTGCCCGCTGCCCATTGTATCCCTTTCTTACGTTTTCCCCCTGCCCGCTGCCCATTGTATCCCTTTCTTACCCTGCCCACAAACTGCCCCCTCATGCTGTCACCAGCACACACACACACTCCCTCCCACACTGTCACCCTCACCTCCTGTCTCTGTATGTATGTGTATCTGTGTGTCCTTTTGTGTCAATGTGTGTGTCTATGTGTGTGTATTGTGTGTCACTGTGTATCTGTGTACATGAGTGTCTGTGTGTTGGAAACTAGGTGTCATTGTGTTTATATCTGTGTATATCCATGTGTCAGTGTGCGTATTTGTGTGTCTGTGTACTTGCATGTGCGTCAGTGAGTGTCTCTGTATGTGTGTGGAAGTGTATACACTGCACACAAATGCACACTTGCATTTAAACACTAACATTCACACACATACTCCATACAAAAACATGTTTCCATTCAAACACACATATATAAGTTGTATGCCTCTAAAACAGATTACCATGATGTGTCATGTTTCTGCCTCTAAAATGCCATGATACCCAAAATTATGCCTCTAAAACTGCCATGATATACCAAAATTATGCATCTAAAACTGCCACAATATGCCAAAATTATTGCTCTGAAACTGCCATGATTTCATAGAATAATGCCTCTAAAACTGCCATGATATGCCAATGTTATGCATCTAAAACTGATTGCTCTGGTGTTGCAATTGTATGCATGCGCGTCCGCAGGAATTTTTCCGGGGTAAGGGGCATAATTGTAATGACATCTATGCTTGGCCCCTTTTTGACAGTGCCATGAAGGGGAGGAGCATAGTCATTATCACATAAAGCCAGGGTGAATAGCGTTTTCACAACATGTTTGTATTCCTGACACTATAGTGTTCCTTTAAGCAAATTAAAGGAACATTCTGGTCACCATACCAACTTCATCTAAATTAAAATGGGTGCTCTCTTTCCATTAACCCCTTAAGGACCAAACTTCTGGAATAAAAGGGAATCATGACAAGTCACACATGTCATGTGTCCTTAAGGGGTTAAGGGATTAAACCGCTTTCAAATGGTTTAACCTCAAAGGCTTCCTCCAGCTCCACGTCGCTCAGTGACATTCGGCATCTGAAACGGAGTGTCAGGAAGTGCAGTTTGACGTCAGGCATGGGTGCCGCTGATTGGCTAGAGTGGACAGTTGACGCTCTAAGCCAATCTCTAGTTCCCAGTTCATACATTTTTTTTATTTTTTTATGAATGGGAAGCTGCTGATTGGCTTAGAGTGCCAGCTGACCGCTCTAGCCAATCAGCAACACCCCTACCCAGCGCTACTCTGTTCTTCCTGACACTCAGTAAATAAAAGGGAACACATTAACACTGATATTCTTTTTTACCTGGGGAGATGAGAAGGTCCAGAGTTTCCCTGCCAGGCCCAGGTACCAAAGCCTTATGATGTGGTGTCCAGAATAAAGTGGAGGGTCCACTTCATTTGTCCTTCCTGCTCCAATCTCCTTTGCTTCTCCTTCATTTGACAGTCTTCTTTTTCTTCTGACACTGTCTTCTATCCTTGGCTCCTTCTGCTCCTTTACCTTTCTGCAACTTTCTGCTACTTTCGGCTTATTTTGCGCCCTTCTGCTCCTTTCTCATTCTGATTCCTTTCTGCTCCTTGCAGACCCTTTCTGCTCCTTCTTCTACTTTACCTTTGTGCACCTTGCTGTCCCTTTCTGCTCCTTCTCCTACTTTGCCTTTGTGCTCCTTCTGAATATTTCTGCTCCTTTACCTTTGTGCTCCTTCTGTCTCTTTCTGCTCTTTGCAGACTCTTCCTTCTCCTTGCAGACCCCTCCTGCCCCTTGAAGACATGTCTTGCTCCTTGCAGACCCTTCCTGCTCCTTGCTGCCCCTGCTCCTTGCAGACTCTTCCTGCTCCTTGCTGCCCCTGCTCCTTGCAGACCCTTCCTGCTCATTTCTGTTCCTTCTGCTTTCTGCTCCTTCTCTTACTTTACCTTCCTACTCCTTGCTGACTCTTCATTTAGGCTGCCCCATGCCTCACTTCCCTAATCTATAGGCTGCCCCCATGCCTCACTTCCCTAATCTGTAGGCTGCCCCCCATGCCTTACTTCCCTAATCTATAGGCTGCCCCCCATGCCTCACTTCCCTAATCTATAGGCTGCCCCCATGCCTCACTTCCCTAATCTATAGGCTTCCCCCTCACATGCCTCACTACCCTAATCTATAGGCTGCCCCATGCCTCACTTCCTAATCTATAGGCTGCCCCCCATGCCTCACTTCCCTAATCTATAGGCTGCTCCCATGCCTCACTTCCCTAATCTATAGGCTGCCCCATGCCTCCCTTCCCTAATCTATAGGCTGCCCCATGCCTCACTTCCCTAAATCTATAGGCTGCCCCATGCCTCCTTCCCTAATCCTGTAGGCTGCCCCCCATGCCTCACTTCCCTAATCATAAGAGTGCCCCCCATGCCTCCTTCCTAATCTATAGGCTACCCCCCATGCCTCCCTTCCCTAATCTATGGGCTGCTCCCCATGCCTCACTTCCCTAATCTATAGGCACCCCCCCATGCCTCACTTCCCTAATCTATAGGCTGCCCCCCATGCCTCACATCCATAATCGATAGGCTGCCCCCCCATGCCTCACTTCCCTAATCTATAGGCTGCCCCCCCATGCCTCACTTCCCTAATCTATAGGCTATCCCCCCCACCATCCCTCACTTACCTCATCTGTAGGCTGTCTCTGTTGCCTGCATGTGCTGCTCCCCTGCGGTTTCAGTCAGCAGAGAGAAGCAGGGATAGATGTAGTTTCATATCCCTGTCTCTCTCCATACACAGCGCCACCTACCGGCGCCGGTATTGCAGTTCATTTTAAATCTCAAAGCTGCCATGTATGCATCTAAAGCTGCCATGTGCCAGCTTTATGCATCTAAGACTGTTTGCCATGGTGTGACAGTTTTATGCAGCTAAGACTGTTTAACATGGTGTGCCAATTGTATGCCTCTAAAGCTGATTGCCATGATTTGCCAAGTTTATGCATCTAAAAGTGATTGCCATGATGTGCCAAGTTTTTGAATCTAAAGCTGATTGCCATGATGTGCCAATTGTATGCATCTAAAACTGATTGCAATGGTGTGCCAATTTTAGGCTTCTAAAACTGATTGCCATGGTGTGCCAATTTTATGCACCTAAAGTTGCCATGATGTGCCAATTTTATGTCTCTAAAACTGATTGCCATGCTCTGCCAATTGTATGCATCTAAAGCTGATTGCCACGGTGTGCCAATTGTACGTTTTTAAAGATGATTGCCATGGTGTGCAAATTTTATGCCTCTAAAACGGATTCTAATGGAGTGCCAATTGTATGCCTCTAAAGCAGATTGCCATGGTGTTAATGCATATTTGTATTCCTAATGCTGCAGTGTTCCTTTAAATGTTGTGTCCTAGAGACTTAGTAGTGATAGAGATCAAATCAAGTGTTTGATTATTTGACTATCTGCTCCTGTCCAAATTGGTTATTTAATTGCGTGCACACTTCCTAAAAGTAATTCACACCAGACACAAGTTGCAGGTTGCTATAAGACTTGAGGAATGTGTTTATTCCGAGGGGTGGGAGCCCCTTATAAGCCAGAAATACGTCATATGCATAGTCATAGATAACACAAAGTATACATTTAACAATTGGTTAACAGTCTAAGGGTCTTTCCTGATACCATCCCACTGGGCGTGACCCCTGTATTGTCACATGACATTTCTTTGTATCCCATCACCATTTTATTACACGTGGCAAGTTCTTGAGAGAGAGCCGTTACTAAACAAAGGAGGCGGGGGAAGGGTTAGAAAGGGAAGCAGTTCCTCTGACAGCCAATTTAACACAGTGACTCTCCATTTTGTTACACAAGGGCTTTGCTCGATGGGAAGGGGGGGAGTGAGCAGTCACTGAATAAAGGAGGGGGAGGGGTTGAAGGTGAAACAGTCACTGAATGAGCACAGATGCACAGAGTAAAATAGACATTTTATCCATTCAAGTATTTTGTCCATAACAGCCCCCCCTTAAAATGGCTATTTTGCCAACAACTACTATATCTAACCCTAATACTATCCCTGGAAGGAAGTAGTTGTTTTTCTGGTGCGGTGGGACTGTAAAGGTGTGTGTGGTGTATCACGGTCTACGTCATCAATTTCTTGGTGGAGGAAAGTTGGGGCAGTCTGGGCAATTGTCTGATCAACTGTCCTCTGTAGGCACTTCTTATAACAGACAATAGGAGTAAGAATAATCAATCTTATCAAGACAGCCACCCCTATCTGGGTCAGAACTTTCTGCCAATCTTTCATCCATCTAAACCAGCTGTCCCACAGATCAATGACCCCAGAATTCCTTTTTCAATTTTCAGAGGTACTACCTAGCTTCTCTATTGCCAGGGTAACCTTACCATTATGGCCTGCGTTATCTGGGATGAAGATACAGCATGTCATGGTGTCAGGGAGTATTTTACATACTTCCTCTTTTTCTACCAAAATCATATCTAAGGCCCCTCTATTTTGGAAAGTCATTTGGGATGTAGCTTGTAATTGCTCTGCCAGGCCCTAGAGAGCACCTCCCTGGTGTAATTGACAAAGTGTCGTTAGTATACTAGATATAATTAATTTCAATTCAAATTCTTATTGGTGGTAATAATCGGGAAGACAGATTCAAAACCTGCAGCAACTCCGTCCCTTACCTTAAACTCATTTGGCACCCCTATGGCATCTTGTATAAATATATGTGTCTCAAGCTGCCCTCTACAGGGGTGCTCCTTTTTGTCCTGAAATAAGTATGTGCGGTGTCAAGGATACTTTGGTGATTGTCATATATTTTGTGTATGCACATAATAACCTTGGCTAGGACACATTTACTTATTCTTTATCGTATAAATCTTGTCCCATGCTATCTCAGTACAGGTGAACTCAGATCATTTATTCAATATTAATATCAACACAAACTCAAGATGAGCAGATGATCCTGAAGAAGCTTTGACCGTGCGTAGGCACCTCAGCTTCCGGACGTGAGGGCTGCAGGGTTAGGAGTACGTCTAATTCTCTTTAGCTTCACGAGGTCTCCTTTTGGGGTCCTCGACTTTTCCATCAATGGCAGGTGGTCAGGCATTATTATGGTCATCAAAACACCTACTTGTTGATTTTTTTCTCCAACAAGTATCTTAACTTTCTTAAAATGGAGTGTCAAAGGGTTGTCAAAATCAACAAATTCTACTTCCCATGGAACAGAGGCAGACTTCATTCTTTGTGTTTGGACGGCATATGGAACCCGTTGTTTGAAAAGGTAGGCAGCAGGCAGCTGTCATGAGCCCAAGTATTGGGTGAAAACATCAGCAGCAAATTTCCTCTTCTTCTGGAGATAAGGGAAAACCTTTCTTTGGTCATCAGGAAGTTCTAGTACTGGGATTGGACTGAGGCCTCCTTCAGGTTTCTGGAAGCCATCGGTCGTTCTTGTTTCCATATAAATGAGTCATGTTCAGGGCCGTTGCATTAATACCGAGATTAGTTATCCACCTGTTACAGAATCCGGCAGCACCCAAACATTCACACGTTTTTTCCAGTGACTGGTGGGTATGTGGATACGGGCCGTGGCTTCTTTGTGTTCTGGGCCAAGATTACGGCTTTCCTCTGAAATGTGGAATCCTAAGTATTTGACTGCCATGCAGCATATTTGGGCTTTTCTTCTGGACAACTTGTGTACTGTTTTTCATAAGATTCGTAACAGTTGATTAGTAGCCTGCAGGCATTTGTCTTGAAGGGTGGCAGCAATAGGGAGGTCATCCCCATACTGCAGTAACATACAGTGACCTGACTCAGGCGTGAAATCCCACAGATCGTGACTGAGTACTTCTCCAGACAGGTTGGGGGATTTATTTGAAGCCTTGAGGCAGGTTTGTCCTGGTTAATAGTCTCTTAATTCATATTTACCACAAATACCGGCATTTTCCATTCTGTCTGGGTTGCACTTGGCATAGGTGGTGCAAGATCTGCAGTAGCTGTTTGTCAAGGAAGTGATTCCTGGTGCTTCATAGCATTTGTTGATCAAAGAGTTCATGAGGGTCTTGGACAGGTATGATGCTCTGTAGGCCCACTGGACCACTGCTGAGTACATGTTCTTGAGTAAACAGAACTTGAGATTGTTGAAGTACAGCCCGTCTTTAAGGGTTGCCCCTTTCTGTTTTTAGCTTTATATTTCGTCAGAGCTTACAGCTACTTGCTGTTCCTTCCAAAAAATCTGAGGTCTGTAGGTAGGATCTTACATGGTAAATATGGGAGTTTCTTCAGCGGACACTCCTCTGTCCACTTCCCTTGGTGCCTTTGCGGCTTGTTTGGCAGCTTGGTCAGCTAGATAGTTGCTACATGCTTCCTCTGAGTTCAGTCTTCCGTGAGCCTTTACCCTCAGTATGGCCACCTCTTCATGAAGGAGTAGGGCATCCATTAGCTCCTTGATAGCCGTGCTGTGTTTAGCTGGCGGGCCAGTTGCTGTGAGAAATTTTCTTGTCTTTCGGATTGATCCGCAGTCATGTACCACGCCCAGGGCATATCTTGAATCGGTGTAGATATTAACACGTTTTCCTTCAGACATTTGGCATGCTACAGTGAGGATTATTAACTCAGCTTCTTGAGCGGACATGGATGAAGGAGGTGAGGATGTTTGAAGTACCTGATCCACTGTGGGCACAGCAAATCCAGTGTGGTATCTTCCTTGTTCAACTGCAAATCTGGAGCCATCCACAAACAGAGTGTAGTCAGGGTCTGGCAAAGCCGTTTCACGTACTATCGGGAGATGGGTTGTTTCCATCTTCATATAAGTCTGTGTGGTATTGCGGGTAACCAGTAGTGTTACAATTCACCGTTCGCTTGATAACACCTTCTGCAGAAAGGTGGTCTTGATCTGTTATGCTCCATGCTTTGGCTAATGGGTCAAGTTCCTTTCAGGAGATATTTCTACCAACTGGAACAGTTCTTCTCCATACTGAGGGTCAGGCCCTGGTATATTTCTGAACCACAAGGTGCAATGAGGAAAAGGCTGAAAATAATAGAGTCAGGGTCTAAGTCAAGACCTTACCATTTCCCCACTGGGAAGTGGCAGAAGAGTAGCATCTCTGCAGGTTGCCAGTAGAATTCAGGTAAAGGCATTGGGGGAACTAGCTAGGACCTTTGCATCCTGGTCAGGTTTCTCCGTGTGGAGCAGAAGAAGTAATGAGCAGAGGGCTGTGGTATCAGGAGCAGAGAGTGGCACAGACATATGAATCTGGCCATCAGGCATAAAGGTGATAGAGGCCTACAAGCGAGGGAGGACATCTGCACCTAGCAGATTGATTGGACGGGTAGAGGTAACCACAAAGCAAGGCTTAGTTAGCAGGCTACTCCAAGGAGAGCAATCTACACCTATACAGGAGACATCAATATTAAACAGAAATGAAGAGTCAAGCATGCCTTGCTCGCTAATTGGGCGGTTGTCACCACAGGGTTGGGTGGCCTTCTACAGACTGGACCACCGTGGTTAGAGGCCCCCCTGTATCCACTGAAGACACTGCCATGACAGGGGTAGGCGACACAGGTTTGTCGGTTGCCTGTTATAAAAGACCTGGACCTATTATAAAAGACCTGGGGGAGCTCGGTCTGGCATAAGTGCGGCGGACTGTAGCAGAAGTAACTGACTGCAGGATGACTAGCTTGGGTGTGGTAGCTAGCTGGAAGGTAAATGGCAGCGTTCAGGCTTTTGGAAATAGATTCTTTGTGGCCTGCTATAAAAAGTCGCAGATAGCCCTTGGATATGGGCCTTAATACGTACTAAAACCTACGTCAGAGAAAATTTGAGACAACCTGAAGTGATACTTCTCCACAGATGCTAACTTATCGTGGATGACATTGTTAATACAGGTAGCCAGATCAGCTAATTTATCTTAAACAAGTCAAGCCATGTAGTGGAATGGGTCTTAAGGATTTGGGCAATTCTTTAGTAGAAGGGCATGGGTAGCTTCTCTGGGTCTGGGAAAGAGCCCACCACAGTTACAGACTGGAACAGGGTGAATGTGACATACACTAAGGGTCTCCATTCATAAGAAACTGGACACTGGGGTTGTCATTGTGAGGGACACTGAGGCTCACATGGCAGGAATGCCCCCAAATAGGATGGGCATAACAGGGATAGGCCTCATGATGGAGGCAGCCCTGACATATATGGGAAAGGAAGAGGCTAGAGGTAAGGGCATAGTAAGGGCGGAAGTGACGTTACGTTAGGAGTAGGCGTGACTGTAAATAGTGATAAATCTGCCTTGTCCATTCTCATATATTATTTCTTTTGTCTTCTGTATAGTCAAAACATGTGTATGTCCAGGCGTTGCAAAATATAGTAATCTATTATCAGTCATGATATTAAAATCTCATTCTCATGAATTAAATCAAAGACTTTAAATCAACCCCAAAAGTAACAAGGAATACATCCATTGTTTTACCTTCTGTAAAATGATTGGAGTTACTCTATATTTGCTCACACCAAAAATAACATACATTGCATGTTCCTAACAACTGCTACATTAGTGTATTTCATTCTGAGACACTTGCAACCTTAATGTAAATTTATTTTAATGAATTCACCTAATACTTTCCTATAACATACATAAAAATAATGAAAAAAACAGTACAGACTAACAATTCAGTAAAACAACAAACTGTAGCGTTACTCACCTTATCCAGGGGCCGGCCGCGGTCCTCTCTTCGAGCCGCGCGTGGTCCTGCTGCTGCACGAGCCGCGCGCGGCACATCCGACGGCCTCAACAGGAAGGCGGGCAGTGACCGCGAGAAGCGGTCACGTGTCCCGCCTGAATCTAAGAGCGCGCCGCGAGTCTCGGGCGCGCTCTTAAAGAGGCAGTGGGAGCCTAAATTGTTAAAAGGCTCCCATTGGCCCCTGTCATGCCACACTCCCCATACACTTACCTTTTGGGGGTGTGGATATGACAGGAGCCAATCACATTAGTTTAAAAGCTATATATACTTACCTCTCCCTTTACTCCCTGCCCTATCGTGGTTTCTGTATCAGTTCCCTTTAGCGCTTGTTGTGTTCAGTTGTGTTTCTCCGTTTTGACTTTGGCTTTGTTTCTGACTACGTTTTCTCTTTATCCTTATCTGTTCTGGTTGTCGGCTTGCTGTTTACTGTGTACCAGACCCCGGCTTGTCCTAGTTTACGCTGTCTCTCTGTGCCCTTGACTTCGGATCGTTCCTGACTCTGCCTCCTCTCATATACGTCGAGTCCGGCCATTCTAAGGTCCGGTAGACGTATCTCTCCTCTGTGTTGTCTTCTGTTTAGCCGAATCCTGCGTGTTGGGGTATATTCTCGTTACATTACGATAGGGCCATGGACCCCGCAGATTTGGCTTAGCAAATGGCTTCTCACGAGGCAAGGTTTGTAGAACAGGATCATCGTATGGATCAGATAGTACAGGCTCTCCAGACGCTCTTGTCTAGAACTATTCCTGCAACCGCACCTAACCCTCCTACACCCCATCCTCCCGAAGTATCCAATTCACCCAATACTTCGCCCCATTTAACACCTCCTCCTAGGTATGGAGGGGAAGCCAAGACTTGCAGAGGTTTTATTAATCAAATAGAATTCCACCTTGAGATGTATCCTCATTCCTTTCCTACTGATAGGTCTAAAGTGTGGTTTTTGATGCATCAACTTACTGACAAAGCACTTGAGTGGGCAAATCCTATTTGGGAGGCCAATGGACCTATGGTGCATAATTTCAATAGCTTTCTCACGGCTTTTCGTAGAACTTTTGACACAACAAAAAGGTCAAAGAATGCCGCAAGAGCATTAATGAGAATTAAACAGGGGTCTAGGTCTGTGGCTGATTATGCTATTCAGTTTCGTACCCTTGCTTCACAGGTAGATTGGACCAATAATGGGTTAACTACTGCGTTCATGGAAGGTTTATCTGACACTATATTAGATGAGGTAGCGGCAAGAAAGCTTCCTATTCCATTAGAGGACCTTATTGACTACCTCATTGATATAGATAATAGAATTCGTGACAGGCTCTATACCAAGAACAGGAATAGACGTGTAGTCACACCTACTAACCCCAGAGTTGATAAACCTGAGAGTGTTAAAGTATCCGAGGAGGAACCCATGCAATTAGGGGTTGCCAAACTCTCAGATACTGAAAAACTACTTAGAAGAAGGAACGGACTCTGCCTATACTGTGGTAGGCGAGATCATATGGTAAAGGAATGACCTTTGCTTCCGGAAAACTCTCGCACCTAAGACCTTATAGGGGACTGGCCTTGGGTGTGATATCTAAGTCTCCTAAATTGCCTCCTAACCGTTTGCTTCTCCCTGTTTCCCTTCATACGGGAGAGAGTTGTATAGCTGAAAGCATACTAGCCTTGGTTGATTCCGGGGCTGCTGAGAACTTCATTGACTCTGAGTTTGTTACGAAAAATAACATTCCCGTCAGAGAGAGGCAGATACCCTTGGCCATTGAGGCCATAGATGGTAGACCTTTAAATACTCCAGTAGTTACCCATGAAACTGTACCATTATTCATGTACACAGGGGTTTTACACCTTGAAACCATTCGGTTTCAGGTTATCACCTCTCCCTCTTCTCATATCGTGTTAGGGTACCCATGGTTATGTTCTCACAATCCCATTTTTGACTGGGAATTGGGGCAATTAAAATCATGGGGTAAAAACTGCCACTACTCTTGTATGAGTAAAGTCACCCCTTTAAATACCATTAATGTTCCTACTACTCCTCCTTTATCTACTGTTATACCTCCTCAGTACTTGTTTCTCAAAACTGTATTCGATAAAAGGGAAGCTGATAAATTACCGCCTCACAGATCCTATGATTGTGCTATCGATTTATTGCCTGGCACTATACCTCCTAAGGGCAGGGTGTACCCTTTATCTATTCAAGAAAACCGTATCATGGTGGAGTATGTTAAAGAATCACTAGAAAAAGGGTTCATTAGGATATCCTCTTCTCCGGCTGGAGCAGGGTTTTTCTTCGTATCTAAGAAAGAGGGTGATTTAAGACCGTGCATTGACTATAGAGGTCTAAACAAAATCACTATCAAAAATGCATACCCTATACCTTTAATTACAGAGTTATTTGACAGGCTGAAACATGCTACTGTGTTCACCAAATTGGACCTTAGAGGTGCATACAATTTAATACGCATAAAGGAAGGTCACGAATGGAAGACTGCATTCAACACTAGATCCGGTCATTACGAGTACACTGTTATGCCATTTGGTCCTTGCAATGCCCCAGCAGTATTTCAGGAATTTATTAATGACGTCCTAAGAGACTTTATTCACACATTTGTAATTGTATACTTGGACGACATATTGATATATTCTACAGATTTGCACACTCATCACAGACATGTCACAACGGTCCTGAAGACCCTTCTTACTAATGGTCTTTATTGTAAACTAGAGAAATGTTTATTTGACCAATCCGAAGTCCAGTTCTTGGGGTATTTGATTTCCGCCAAAGGGTTTCGTATGGATCCCCAGAAGCTTTCTGCTGTCATAGAGTGGCCTCTACCACAGGGTTTGAAAGCAATTCAACGTTTTCTTGGTTTCTCTAACTATTATAGACGCTTTATTAAGGGTTTTTCTTCTATTGTAGCACCTATCACCCGTATGACAAAAAAGGGTGGTAATACTCGTGTCTGGTCTCCCGAGGCACTTCAGGCTTTCGACTTTCTTAAAACTACATTCGCCTCTGCACCTATTTTACAGCACCCTATCCCCTCACTGCCTTATATTCTTGAAGTTGATGCTTCTGAAATCGGGGTAGGTGCTGTTTTGTCCCAAAGAGAATTGCCTGAAAGGCCATTGCATCCTTGTGGCTTCTTTTCTAGACAAATGTCCAAAGCTGAAAGGAATTATGATGTGGGTAATCGTGAACTCCTTGCTATTATCTTAGCTCTTAAAGAATGGAGACACTTGTTAGAAGGAACTAAGGATCCTATCCTCATTTTTACAGAACACAAGAATCTATCCTACCTTGGTGAAGCTAAAAGATTGTCTTCTAGGCAGGCTAGATGGTCACTATTTTTGTCCCGTTTCAATTATATTATCACCTATAGGCCAGGTGATCGCAACATTAAAGCAGATGCTCTGTCCAGACAGTTCGAAACTACTGACAAACAGGAGGTTGATGTTACTCCTGTCATTCCCCCAGACAGGATAATAGCCACTACTATGTTGTCTATTTCTTCATCCCTCTTGCAGACCATACAAGCGAAACAAAGTATGGCACCTAGCGAGAGGCCTATTGATAAATTGTTTGTTGATGTTCCAGAGAGACGGGAGATTCTGTCATTATATCATGATACTAAGACTGCTGGACATCCTGGTATTACCAAAACGATGTCAGCAGTTTCTCGATATTTTTGGTGGGGTTCCTTACGCAAGGATGTCACTGACTATATAAGTGCTTGTACTACTTGTGCATGTATGAAAACGTCTCGTAGAGTTCCTTGTGGGCTTCTGCATCCCTTACCAGTTCCCAAGAAACCTTGGTCTAACCTATCCATGGATTTTATTGTTGAATTACCCCCTTCGAATGGTAACACAGTCATCCTGATGATAGATCGGTTTTCCAAGATGGCTCACTTTGTGTCTCTTCGCAAGTTGCCCACATCCAAGGAACTGGCTCTTATCTTCGCTAGAGAAGTATTTCGGTTACATGGTATTCCTGTATCTATCGTATCCGATAGTGGTAGTCAATTTATTTCCAGGTTCTGGAAAGCCTTTTGCTCAGAAATGGGTATTTCTCTCTCATTTTCTTCCGCTTACCATCCCCAGTCTAATGGAGCTGCTGAACTTGCCAACCAGTCTTTGGAGCAGTACCTTCGTTGTTTTGTGTCTCACCATCAGGACAATTGGTCTGACCTACTTCCTTGGGCTGAGTTTGCTCGAAATAATGCCACTCATGATTCTTCCGGCAAAAGCCCTTTTTACGTTGTCTATGGCCAGCATCCCGTTGTTCTTCCGGCTGCATTCTCCTCACAGGGCATGCCAGTTCTGGATGAGCATTTGGCTGGTTTGCGTAATACTTGGGAGAAGGTTCAGCGTTCTTTGGTGGATTCCGCTGCTCGCCAGAAGGCTCAGGCTGACAAGCATCGCAGGGCGGCTCCTACTTATGTTGTGGGGACAGGGTTTTGCTTTCCACGCGGAATATTCGCCTGCGGGTGCCTTCTATGAAATTGGCTCCCCGCTTCATAGGTCCTTATCGTATACTGCATAAGGTTAATCCTGTTTCATAAGCCTTGGGTCTTCCTAAGAATCTGCGTATTCCTAATGTGTTTCACACTTAGTTGTTAAAGCCTTACGTACGCAACTGCTATACCCGGCATTCTCCGCCTCCCCCTCCTGTCTCCGTGGAGGGTCATGAGGAATTCGAAGTCTCTGCTGTTCTTGACTCTCGTTACCTTAGGGGTCGACTTCAGTACTTGGTCCATTGGAAGGGTTATGGGCCTGAGGAGCGCAGGGGGGGTACTCTGGGGGGGTACTGTAGCGTTACTCACCTTATCCAGGGGCCGACCGCGGTCCTCTCTTCAAGCCGCGCGCGGTCCTGCTGCTGCACGAGCCGCGCGCGGCTCATCCGACAGCTCCACTAACAAGGCGGGCAGTGACCGCGAGAAGCGGTCACGTGTCCCGCCTGAATCTAAGAGCGCGCCGCGAGTCTCGGGCGCGCTCTTAAAGAGACAGTGGGAGCCTAAATTGTCTAAAGGCTCCCATTGGCCCCTGTCATGCCACACTTACCTTTTGGGGGTGTGGATATGACAGGAGCCAATCACATTAGTTTGAAGCTATTTAAACTTACCTCTCCTTTACTCCCTGCCCTATCGTGGTTTCTGTATCAGTTCCCTTTAGCGCTTGTTGTGTTCAATTGTGTTTTCTCCGTATTGACTTTGGCTTTGTTTCTGACTACGTTTTCTCTTTATTCTTATCTGTTCTGGTTGTCGGCTTGCTCTTTACTGTGTACCAGACCCCGGCTTGTCCTAGTTTACGCTGTCTCTCTGTGCCCTTGATTTCGGATCGTTCCTGACTCTGTCTCCTCTCATATACGTCGAGTCCGGCCATTCTAAGGTCCGGTAGACGTATCTCTCCTCTGTGTTGTCTTCTGTTTAGCTGAATCCTGCGTGTTGGGGTATATTCTCGTTACACAAGCACTCCACCAGACACCATCAGCACTGTAGTCCCCACATTCAGTGTTACAGCTTGGCTGGGAACTCACTGTCCTCTACCCACCCAAGACCAGGATCCAGCTTCCAGTGGGTGAACCTCTGCTACTCCAGAGAGTATAGCAGGAACAGCTCTTATAAGAGCTAGTGATTATAATCCCAGGGGAGTATAGTGATATAGCAATCCCCAGGGTAGATACAGCCGTCCCCGTCCCCCGCACACACACACACACACATGAGATGAGACTTTGTGTTGAGGGTAAGCAGGAAATGATTTTAATGGGACCACTCTTGGTCTTTTATGACAATCCCCATGCAAGGGGTACTCCCACCTGGACTTGATGGAAGACTGAATTACAAAATCACAGACCAATGACAACAGTGTTACAATACATGACACTCCCATACATAAACAGATAATCCCTCCTCTGTGCCTGGGAGATAATTGGATCAGGAACTGTACTAATCTAATCCAATTATCTCCAAGTACAGAAAAACACACTTTTTCCCCAAACACCCCAGATGTACCCCAAAAACACATTAAATCCCACAATAGTTACATCCCCTGATAGTCCTAATATGGGTGACTAACATATCCAAAAATCACCCAGATCAGCTCAGGGGTTCAGGAATTTCCTAGAAGTCATTTATTTGACTGACCGCAGGCATGGTCCCATGACCAAAATAGCTCCAGAGAATCAGGGCTTGCAGTCGTCTAGTTCAGTAGTTTAAAAACGAATAAACTACCAAACATAGTTAATGTTCTTACCCTGGAGCTTGTTTCCCTCATCCAGACGAACTATCCCACCAAACAGTGCCCTTCTAACTTGTATAGAACCGAACGCAGGTGATGATGGAAGTCCACGGTGTTCGAGAGTTTCTGGGTCCGATTTTAGTTCCATGAGATTCATGCCCAAACACCGCTGCCTACATTTATGCGAACAAGATGACCACCACCGAGTGGTTGTCCATAGGAATTGCGGCCAGCCAGACGAGCAATTAAATCACTGTGGTGAGAAATGTTCAAGTTGTTAAAAGGTGTTGACAAGCTCCTGGGGGGTCCCTGGTTCGTGCAGTTGTTCGGTAGTTGAACGGGATAATGTTAAAATAGGAGAGAAATGCAAACTACCAAACAGAATAGCCAAGAAGGCATGAACAAGGTCTTTTATGAGACTTTGTGCATGTATTACCTACTACTCCTGCAAGGCATTTCCTGTGTAGTCGATGTAGATGAACCAAGCTGAAAAACTTGTGTTTCATATGGCTTTGAAGCATCAATTTGATATTAAGCACAGGGCAAGATATAGGCGGATAATATTTTTTTAACACTTCTACTTAGTGTTTACCTGTTATGGTCATTTATGTCACAGTAGCGCATTATGTATTACCTAGTGATTTCTGGCCTTATTGTCCTGGCTTTTCTTGAGCACTAAGACCTCTGTACTCGATCTTGCTCTGTTTATTGTTTTAGTGTATTTCTCCTGTCCTTCACCCTTGC
>OW240913.1:246806665-246855645 GCA_933207985.1 Pelobates cultripes | reverse complement strand
GGTAGGGGAGCTGTATAGTGGGTAGGGGAGCTGTGAGGTGGGTAGGGGGGCTGTATAGTGGGTAGGGAGACTGTGAGGTGAATAGGGGGGCTGTATAGTGGGTAGGGGGGCTGTGAGGTGGGTAGGGGGGCAGTATAGTGGGTAGGGTAGCTGTATAGTGGGTAGGGGGGCTGTGAGGTGGGTAGGGGGGCTGTATAGTGGGTAGGGGGCATTTGAATGGTGGGAAGGGGGCTGTAAAAAGGTAAATACCTTTCAGTGTCCTCTTGGTCCGATGGCAGCTCTCCAGAAACGTGCATGGGGGCAGAGCTTGTTTGCGGGAGGCGGAGCTTCTGTTAGGAGGCGGGGCATGCGGCCGAAATTATTTTAGAGTGTGCAGGGAGACTGAGAGGTCTCCCTGTGGCCACTGGCAGCCACACCAGCCCCCAGCTCCTTCCTTCATAATGATCATTAGGGCTGTCAGCCAAGCCCCAGCTGGGCCAGTCCGGCCCTGCCACCCACTCTCTCAATCAGAGGATTTAGCCGCCGAAATCCCTACCGCCCACCTGGAATCCTGAAACGCCCACTTGTGGGCGGTAGGGACCAGGTTGACGACCCATGATCTATATGGTGGTTCAGATCTTCAGTAGTATTAGATGAGGGAATGCAGCTTGAACACCTTGATCTGGAGTCTCTACCCTTTCTGGATAAATATAAATTCCTTGTGCATGAAGGAAGGAGTGGTGGCCAGTGTTGTGTAACAGAGATGAAGAAATTGCAGAGAAGTGCAGTATTTCTAGTAAAATGGAAGCATAAGTAAGGAATGCACTTACAAATTTTGGGAGCTCTTGAAAGCTCCACTTTTATAAACTTCTGGATTTTTGTGAGTTCCCTTGGTCTCAGTCAGCAGTCCAGGAGATTGTATAAAAACAAAACAAAAAAAAACCCATATGGTTAGACAAACATAGTGTAGTATATCTAGATAAAACTGAATAAAATAAAAATGCACCCATGTGGAACTTGTGTATTGGCTCCTAAAATACAGCACAGAGTGGTATAATCTCCACTCTGGGATGCTGGTGAGCGACAGTCCTCTCCGAATATAATAAAACAGAAATAAGAAATATAGTGCACACTATCATTTTTGTTAGTTCAAATTGAAGGAAAACCACTTCTAAATGTGGAGTAAAGTGGGGTTTTGCTCAATCCAAACAGTTTAGGTGGTATGTTCCCCAACAAGTGGCATCCAGTATATGATTAATTAAAAGCATTAGAGTCCAGGATGTCTAAAATAAAAAATAAATAGATTAATCTTTATTCTGACACATAAAGCTAAAAACTAATAAAATATAGAGTAAAAAAGTAACATTAATACATCACCAATGTGGCTTTTTCAAAGTGTTACAACTATACTGTTGCATGGAGGATATACTTGTATACCTCAAAATATTTACAATAAGGTGCAAACCTAGATAGGCACCCCCCCTAAATGACAAAAACAACATCTAAACAAAAACCAGGATGCACACCACAATTATCAGTTAACTGCAAAACTTTATTAGAACAATATATACAGTATCTCACATTTGGTCTCAGGTGTGAATGGGGAGCAGGTGTGTTAAATTTGGCGTTATCGCTCTCACACTCTCTCATACTGGCCACTGGAAGTTCAAAATGGCACCTCATGGCAAAGAACTCTCTGAGTATCTGAAAAAAAGAATTGTGTTTAAGTATACGCGGGCCGCAAAAAAACAAAAACTTCAGATTTCATAGAAACGTAGATTTATTTAAAAAAGAATAGTATAAAAAGGTTGCCTAACTGACACTGGATGTCCTCACGCTCGTATGGCTTCAAAGTAAACATTTTAAGGAGATGTGCATTTGCATATAACCAATGTTTCAGTCCAACTACCTTGACATTTTAAAGGATCACTATAGGCACCCAGACCACTTGAGCTTAATGAAGTGGTCTGGGTGCCAGGTCCAGCTAGGGTTAACCCTTTTTTCTATAAACATAGCAGTTTCAGAGAAACTGCTATGTTTATATTAGGGTTAATCCAGCCTCTAGTGGCTGTCTCATTGACAGCCGCTAGAGGCGCTTGCGTGCTTCTCACTGTGATTCTCACAGTGAGAAGACGCCAGCGTCCATAGGAAAGCATTGTGAGACTGGCTGAATGCGCGCGCGGCTCTTGCTGCGCATGCGCATTCAGCCGAGGAGGAGGGGAGGGGGCGGAGAGGAGGAGGAGAGCTCCTCGCCCGGCGCTGGAGAAAGAGGTAAGTTTAACGAGTATGTTTTCCTGGCACTATAGTGGTCCTTTAAGAAAAATTTGGTAATGAGACTGAAATGGTGAATGTATGCTGTTGCACAGCTGTAAAAAAACAAATTACGTTATCTTGTTGATTTTCAAGTTCTATGAGTGTGTTCTGCAGTTTGGCATGGGAAAGAATTGGGAGGCTATTATGCATGTGTGGCAGAAAGCTGCGCGGCCAATCAGCATCTCCATGGGTAGCGTTCAGACCCAATCTAATACACTGCCCCCAAATCCAATCTAATACACAGCCCCCTCCACCTAATTTTATACACTGACCCCTAACCTAATACACTGCCCCTCATGCCTCCACTCTGATTGAATACACTGCCCCCCATCACCCTCTCCCAATTTAATACATTTACCCTCCCCCTAATTTAACACACTCTAATACACAGCCCCAATCCCTTCCCCAAGTTAATACACTGCCCCTCCCTCCTCCAAATTAATACACTGCGCCCTACCTCTAATTAATACACTGCTCCCCCTACCCAATTTAATACACTGTCACACTCCCTCCCCCAATTTAATACAGTGCCTACTCCCTCCCCCAATTTAATACACTGGCCCCCTCCCTACCTCAAATTAATATATTGCCCTCTCCCTCCCTCAAATTAATACACTGGCCCCCACCCTTCCAAATTAATATACTGCCCCTGACCTCAAATTAATACACTGCCCCCTTACTTTAAATTAATGCACTGGCACACTCCCTCCCCCAATATACTACAGTGGCCCCCTACCTCAAATTAATACACTGCCCCCCTCACTCCTTCAGATTAATACACTCCCCCAAATTTATACACTGACCCCCTCCTTCATTGGCCCCGTGCTTCCCTCAAATTTCACTTCACTACACAGGAAGGTCCCCCAAGTCCCTCTTCTCCTAGCTTAAAATGACCTGCCCGTCTTCCAGTTCCAGCTCTTCTATGCTCAAGCAGGCCAGACTCTCCTCTGGCACAGCGAGCAGGAGGGAAGGAGGAGTGGCTGGCCAGCTTTGCAGACAGACAGCCACTCTGCCCTCTAGTGGCCATGGGAGGAAAGGCAAGATTCAGACAGGAAATATCTTTCCTGTTTGGCTGGTTGCAGCCACAGGACAAAGTGGCCCCAGGGCAGGCAGGGGGCAAATATGTTAATTGTGGGCCGCAAGTTTGACATGCTTGGCCTAGGCTATAAGAAGATTGCTAAGCCCTAAAATTGAGCTGCAACACTGTGGGCAAGACCAAACAGTGTTTTTACAGGACAGGTTGCATACAGAAGAGACCTCGTCATGGCCGACCATAGAAGTTGAGTGCACGTGCTCAGCGTCATATCCAGAGGTTGTCTTTGGGAAATAGACATATAAGTGGGGTAGAGGGTCAGCCTGTCAGTGCTCAGACCATACACCGCACACTGCATCAAATTGGTCTGCATAGCTGTTGTCCCAGAAGGAAGCCTCTTCTAAAGATGATGCACAAGAAGTTTGCTGAAGAAAAGCAGATTAAGGACATGGATTACTGGAACCATGTCCTGTGGTCCGATGAGACCAAGATAAACTTATTTGGTTCATGCCCTCTACCCCCTCTGTTCCTGTGCGTCCAGTTTTCTGGTTACAACTACATGTCTGTTAGTCCACCCATTGTAAAGCACTACGGAAGCTGATGGTGCTATATAAATAATAAAATAATAATAAAAAAAGCTTGTGTGGCGGCAACCAGGTGAGGAGTACAAAGACAAGTGTGTCTTGCCTATAGTCAAGCATGGTGGTGGGAGGGTCATGGTCTGGGCCTGCATGAGTGCTGGCGGCACTGGGGAGCTACAGTTCATTGAGGGAACCATGAATGCCAGCGTGTACTGTGACATACTGATGTAGAGCATGATTCCCTCCCTTCAGAGACTGGGCCACAGGGCAGTATTTCAACATGATAACGAGCATAAACACACCTCCAAGACGACCATTGCCTTGCTAAAGAAGCTGAAGGATAAAGGTGATGGACTGGCCAAGCATGTCTCCAGATCTAAACTCTATTGAGCATCTGTGGGGCATCCTTAAATGGAAGGTGGGGAGCGCAAGATTTCTAACATCCACCAGCTCCGTGATGTCGTCACGGAGGAGTGGAAGAGGACTCCAGTAGCAACCTGTGAAGCTCTGGTGAACTCCATGCCCATGAGGGTTAAGGCAGTGCTGGAAAATAATGGTGGCCACAGAAAATATTGACACTTGGGGCCAATTTGGACATTTCCACTTAGGGGTGTACTCACTTTTGTTGCCAACAGTTTAGACATTAATGGCTGTTTGTTGAGTTATTTTGAGGGGACAGCAAATTTAAACTGTTATACAGGTTGTACACTTACTACTTTACATTGTAGCAGACTGTCATTTCTTCAGTGTTGTCACATGAAAAGATATAATAAAATATTTTCAAAAATGTGATGGGTGTACTCACTTTTGTGAGATACTGTATTTAACATATACAAAAATAGATTTTCAGTGTTACAGAACACAGGACCAATACTCCTTATATACCTTGTCTACACATACGTCTCCTGTACACACCTTTAGAGTCTATGGACAAACTCCCCCAGCCTTTTAAAGGTGTATCACTACTGTGTATTTAACTTTTTGGGACTTTGTCTACACATACGTCTTCTGTACACACCTTTAGAGTCTATGGACAAACTCCCCCAGCCTTTTAAAGATGTATCACGATTGTTTATTTAACTTTTTGGGGGTCTTGACAAAGGCTGTTATCAATGCCGAAACGTGCGTCGAGCATCTTTATGCCGATGCAACTACCTTGTTTTTAATTATTTGGTGACTGGGGTGGTTTTTTTTTTTTCGTATCTATTATTTTTTTTGGCTTTATATGTTAATAAAGGTTTATACCACTATAATGATATTTTAACTTTTGGAGGTCTATTTGGATGGAGTGGGTCCCACATACTTTTAGTGGGTGGACCTCCCACTCCACTTTATAACTGTTCTTTTTTCTAATATACCCAGGGTTCACACCCTTTAGTATCTCTGTAACCTACTGTGAGACATCAGTGTTGGTTGGTCCTGCACTGTAGTCTCTTCTTTGCTTCACTTTTGTTTCTGTTTATACAGTCCTAACTACAGCTTCCTTGGTTGTGACTGATGCAGCCTGCATGAAAACAAAATTGATTTATTATCAATCAGATGTAACTTTCTTTAAAAAATGTAATCTCCTGCTTTGTAAATTAAACTTTAATTACATACAGGTGGCTCCTGTAGGGTCTAGCAATCTATTAAACAGAGCAGGAGAAAGTAAATTCTAGATTAAACAGAATTTGCAATATAGGAAATCTAAACATTAGATGACTCGTTACAGAAAGTGTTTATGAAGACTGTTTAGTCACATGCAGGGAGGTGTGACTAGGGCAGCATAAACAAAGTGATTTAATTTCCTAAATGGCTGAGACATGAGCAGTGAGACTTCAGGGGCATGATCTATACACCAAAACTGCTTCATTAAGCTAAAGTTGTTTGGTGACTATATTGTCCCTTTAATTTGTATCATATATTAACAATTGACAGGTGACAAAAGGACCAGGAAATATTATTGTGCATGTGTTTGGAGGCTGCTTGTGGGATTGTGTGCATGTAGTGTGGGCTGATCCTGGTGTGGTTTTTCAGTTTTGTTGTGTTTGTGGTATAATATGTGTGGCTGTAGAGAGTATGTGTGTATAGGTCCTCTAATGTGTGAAATATTGGGGGCATAGTGTGTGTGTAGGGGATGCAGCGCGTCTGTGTTTTTGTGTACAGGGGATTTAGTGTATTTATATTGTGAGAAGAGAGAAAATGTATATTTCATTTATTAACAAAAAATGTCTGCTCTGGATGGGATTTCTCTGCTAGCAAAACTAACTTCAATCAAGGTAGTTGTTGCAGAAGATTCATATTTATTGTGACAGAACATTTTTTCATATAACGAGTTATGTTCTTCACAACTGGAAGATTGGATTAAACAGCATCTTGTTATTCACTTAATTGGGAAAATGTATTTGTCACTTACAGTTTTTGTGTATATGACAGGACAGTTTCATGGCTGTTTTTGTGACATCAGGCTCACACACAGGAGGGTGGGACTTCCACAACCAAACAGCATCTAAAGGGGGGGCGCTGGCAGTGGATTTACTGCTTGTCTAGCTGCCCCTCATATAAAGTTGAATTGATTACAGGGCCGGTGCAAGGATTTTTGCCGCCCTAGGCAAAAGTAAAGTTTGCCGTCCCCCCATGTGACATCACAATGCCCCACCCATATGATCTGCCATGTTAACTAACGCCAGTGCTGCAGTCAGTGCTGCAGTGACGCCGTGTTTACATTAAAAGGCCTGCAGGGACAGGATACAGACACCAGAACCACTACATTAAGCTGCAGTGGTTCTGGGGACTATAGTGTTTCTTTAATGTGAGGTAAATTAGAGATTAGTGCCATGAATAATATACTAGCTTGCCTACTTACAACCAGATGAGGATGATGATGGGCTCTAGCTGCAGTCTGGCTCCACTGGTCTGGTGTAGAACAGGATCTCTGGAGGCTGTTTGTAACTGTGGTCACAAAATCAATGTTCTGGGAGAACGGTAAGCAGCTCCATTTTTTGGGGGGCCCTTTACATGGCTCAATGTCTGGGTCCCAGGGTCCACCTTCATGTTCCACCAATGAGTTTGTTCACAGGGGGTGGAGTGTGTAGGGGATGTCCTGATATGTGTGTAAGGAATGCATTGTGTGAATCTGTGTTTGTATGTGTAAGGGCTGCAAGGTGTGTTTCTGTGTATGTACGGGATGCAGTGTGTGTGTCTGTAAGGGATGCATTGAGTGTGTGTAATGAATGCATTGTGTGTTTCTGTGTGTGTAAGGGATGCATTATGTGTAAGGGTTGCATTGCTTGTGTATGTGTTTCTGTGTGTGTAATGCATTGTGTGTTTTTCTGTGTGGGTTGCATTGTGTGTGATTATGTGTATGTGATGGATGTCAATCTCTCTCCCCCCTCCTTGTTACACTCTCTTTCTCCCCCCCTCCTTGTCACATGCTCTTTCTCCCCCCTCCTTGTCACACTCTCTTTCTCCCCCCCTCTTTGTCACACTCTTTCTCCCCCCTCCTTGTCTCTCTCTTTCTCCCCCCCCTCCTTGTCTCTCTCTTTCTCCCCCCTCCCACTTGTCCTCTCTTTCTTCCTCCCCCCACTTGTCCTCTCTTTCTTCCCCCCCTTCCCAGTTTCACGGCTCCTCTCCCCCCCACCTCAAATTTGTAAGCGTGTGAGCCCTCTATTGGTCCATGGTACAGGGCTTTTGTTTCCTGTACCCACGGCCCGGACTAACAGGAAGTGCACACTCAGTGTGTACTTCCTGTTAGTCCGACTGGGTACAGGAGACAGATGCTCCCTGTACCCGCGGACCAATAGAGGGCTCGGCCACGCTACAGAGAGGGAGTGACAGGAGGGAGCGCTGAGCGCTTCCCTCCTGTCAGCCCCTCTCCTCATGCTGCGCCCAGGGGGGTGCGGTCCGCCCTCATGGACGCACCGCCCGGGCAAAGCTGCAGCCGCCTGAGGCTCTCTACAGAGCGCTCGGGCGGCTGCAGCATGAGGGGGGCCCGCGCTCTGGCGGCGCCCCTTCCTTACACGGCTGCCTAGTCCGCCTAACAGGTAGCGCCGGCCCTGACTGATTATATAGAGCAAGCCGCGTTACCGGGCACTAGGGAGCACTTACTTGTAGATTAGCGCCCGGTAGAACGTCGGTCCGGCATTCACCACAGCCTGCAAAGTCAGGACCCCTCTCCCAGCCAATCAGAAAATGTTAGCTGTAAAACCATTTTAAATTTACATTCTTATCTTCTTGTGGCTGTCCAACCCTCCATCCCTAATGATTTGCCGTTAGAGGAGTATGTTTCGGATTTAATCTCTTGTTTGGTCACGGTGGCGTGTGATGGATAGGATAATTGGGGGTAGGTCGGCTTGGTAGGTGGGATAGTTAAATTCAGGAGGATTACACACTGCATCCCACACACATACACACTGCATTCCCATTTTTATATGGGATGCCAGCACAGCCTTGGCCATTATCTCCAGATTGACAATCCCTCTAAATAAATTGTATCTTGTATAACTGCTACACCTAGGCATGCACAGCCTATTGCATTAGGGTGTGCACCCTAAAGCACAAACATGCACCGCGTGTATATGTATTTTTATATATATACATACACAAACATATACATATATATATATATATATATATATACATACATACACACACACATATATATATATAAATATATACAAATATACATGGGGTGCAGTGTGTGTGATTGTGAGGGGTGCAGCGTGTAAGGGGTGCAGCGTGTAAAGAGTGCAGTGTGTATGATTGTGAGGGGTGCAGTGTGTATGATTGTGAGGGGTTCAGTGTGTGTGGGGTAAATTGTGTGTGATTGTGAGGGGTGGGTTGTAGTGTGAGAGAAGCTTTGCCGGCTCGCAGAGGGGTCTGAGCGGGGAGCAGCCTTTTAATTTCATTATACTTATTTTAATATTTTTAAGTGTTTACCCCCACCCCCCTCTCCTACCGCTGTTATGCTACTTGGGTTATTTGGATTGGAACTCAACTGCAGCTTGTAGAACTCCTTAATTATAATAAAGAAACGAAGAATCTTTAAAGTATCAATATTGTAGCTTTAAGAAAAGAGAGGATTGCTGGCAATTTGAGAATCAAAGTTTCAATGATTGATAAACTTAAATGAATTGCATATAGGCAATAATCCAATAAGAAGAAAGTGCAGGTTATCAAACAATACAAAGTTCATTAATAAGTATTTCCTCAGAGAAGTATTAAATAAGATTCTTTAGGTTGCTGGGAATATTCTTCAATAGAAACATTAAGCAGGTAGCAGAGAGTATTTGCAAAGCAAGAAACAGTTCATAGTAAATAAGCATGATGGGAGTTGTCCTCCATATAATTAGTAACTTGAAGTAGAGAAGATTTGAGCAAGCAGGAATTGGTTCATTAATAAATGATATTGCAGTCATTAGTTGAAAGATATACTTAAGGTTAAGGTAAGTTGTCCTCCAAGAGTTCAGAGTTATAGTCCACTTGTAAATTAGCAAAGTATCCGTTCTCCAGTAATCCTCTATGGCATGCAGCAATCCTTGCATTGGCTCAAAGGCTGGGACGGCTTGTCAGAGCTTGTGGAGCCGGCGTGTATACCCGGAAGTAGGTCCCACAATCACCAAGCGTGTTCTCCCTGGCGCGGTCTCCCTAAGTACTGTCAGAGCCGCGTCAGAAGGGGGCGGGGCCGACTCCGCAATGCGGAAGTGCCGAACCCGGAAGAGATACCGCATTACAACCGCCTTGTTTCTTACCTGCATCCAGGGAGGAGGGGTGGGTGGTCCGGTGACACTGTAGGGGCTCTGCAGCTCTGCCGGGTTAAGGCTCTGTCACGAGTCCCAGCACCACATGGAATCGAGCGTTGCCATGTGGGGCCTGAAAGTGTTTGGGAATGGTGATAGTGTATGTGTATGGGTATGTGTATGGGGTGACCATGTGTGTGTGTGGGGATGATAGGGTGTGGGTGGGGGTGACAGGGTGTGTGAAGAGGGGCTGTGGCAGGGTGTGTGTGCGTGGGGGTGACAGGGTGTGTCCGTGGGGATGACAGGGTGGGGGTGGTGTGGCTGTGACTCAGGGTTGAGTGGCTGTGACTGGTGATGCGTGGGTGGAGGAGCTGTGACAGGGGGTGTGGAGGAGCAGTGACAGGGGATAGGCAGAAAGGAGCAGTGACGGGTGGGGGAAGGAGCAGTGACGGAGTAGAGGGAGCGGAGGGGCAGGGACAGGTGGTAGAGGGGCAGTGACAGGGGTAGGGGGTGGAGGGGCAGCCAGGGGTAGAGGAGCAATGACAGGGGGTAGTTAGGCAGTGACAGGGTAGATGGACAGTGACAGGGGGTAGGGGGGTGGAGTGGCAGTGACATGGTGTAAGGGGGTGGAGGGGAAGTGACAGGGGTAGAGGGGCAGTGTCAGGGGGTAGAGGATCAGTGACGGGGATAGTGGGGGTGGGGGGCAGTGAGTGACAGGGGGAAGAAGAGGGTGGGGTGGCAGTGAGTGATGGAGTAGAGGGGCAGTGACGGGGGTAGGGGATGAGGGGCAGGGACAGGGGGTAGAGGAGCAGTGAGTGACAGGGGGTAGCAGTATAACACTTATAAATACCTGCCCTGGTGGTCTACTGGGTGCCCTCTCTCTTCAGTCTGCTTCTCCACCGGCAGTGAACTGCAGACCACATGGTGAGTCTCGCGATCTCCAGGCAGAGCGTTGCCACAGCAGCGGAGCGGAGCTGCAGACTGAGACTGGATCTCCATCAGGGCAGACTGACAGGAGGGGCCTTGCACCCGGCGGCATTGTGGGTAAGCCGCCGGGCCCCCTCCTGTGTTGGGTCCTTTCATGGACCGAGGACCCGACATGTTAGTCTGCCCTAAGCATAGGCAGTGCAGCACAGAGGTGTGATTAGGGTGTGCCCAGGCGCACGCCAATGCCTATATAAGCATAACTACTTAATAACTACTAAGGTATGACATAATAAAGTAGTAAAGAATTTATATCTTTGCATGTGGTTCTCGGATAAATCTTGTTTTTTAATGTGGCCCTCAGATTACCTAAGGTTGGACACCCTGTTCTAGATAATCAGTATCAGGACTTTGCTTTGGGTTGTGAACTGCATGGGTCATGGTTTACTCCATGCCAATTGTCTTTATGGTGTACACCCTAAGTTTCTACCTTTACTTTATTGTTGTGGCATATTATTTTTTTTTTATCATTCTTTATTTTTATTGTGCAGAGACCATACAGAGGCTTAGGTAGCCAAAACAGACTCATCACATATTGTGTCATAGTACGGATAGATTGTTATGGTATGATAAGAGTGCACATTTTAACATATTAACATGAACATATATTAGACAAAAAGTAGGTTTAAGAATCTCTGCTAAACTGACAGTGTCATAGTGAACCAAAACATTCCTTATATTAGCCTCTATCAGCGTTACATGTCATCTCGTGGAGTTTATGTACGTTATATAAGTGTTGTGGCATATTCTTATTTGCTCAACATGTCTTCTTATTGATTGTTCATTCTCTAGTGTCTCAAGGGCCACCATGGGGGAGTACAGGAAGTACACATGTAAGGCAAATATATGTGTATGTTTGTGTGTATATATATATATATATATATATATATATATATATATATACTCTCAAATATCGAGATTAAAGACAATCCCTCCCCACACTATTGCAGATTTTCATCATTTCAGAGGATGCAGCTCCATTCTTGTCCTGCAATGCTGGATGCCATTGTCAAAATCACAGACAATCTGGTCTTCCTGAGCAGTATAACACTTGTCTAAAACACCAACAGTGCAAAAGGTAGTTTTGGTACCCTATATACTAATATATATTTAACAAATGCCTGATTGACGACTGGAGAGCACAAAAGTGCCCAGCTCATTGCATATAGGCCCGCTGTACCCTGTGGCTGATTTAATGGAGTCCCTGTGCCCCATATCATTTTTTCTAATTAAAATTTCCCGTTAGCTGGAGGCAGACACATGTTCCTCTAAGCAAGAGACTACATGTACAATTTAATGTTTTTTAATCAGACTCACCATAAGTTTTTTAATCAGGCTCACCATGAAGCCCCTAATCCAGTATTGAGTGGACTGCACATGTGAACTGCAACACTAGTTAGCTAGTCAACAAGTCATCCTAATGCAGGTGTTCCAGCAGGGCTGGCGCTTGCTATAAGGCGAACTAGGCAGCCGTCTAGGGCGCCATATAGGAGGGGGCGCCCTGCGCCCCCATCGCCGGCCCTTTAAATGCCGCAGCCACCTGAGCGCTCTTTAGAGAGCGCTCAGGCGGCTGCCGCACTGCCTCACCTCCCCTGCCCTGTAGCGTGGCCGAGCTCCTTTCCGGTCCGCGACCCGGCCGGACTGAGTGTGCACTTCCTGTCAGTCCCGCCGGGTCGCGGACCGGATAGGAGCTCGGCCACGCTACAGGGAAGGGGAGGAGAGGAGAAAAAGATGGGAGGGGGAGGAGAAGGACAATTGGGGGAGGGGAAGAGATCATGGGGGAAGGGGGAGAGGACACTGGGGGGGAAAGAGATTATGGGGGAAGGGGAGAGGAGAAGGATACTGGGGGGAGGGGGGGAGAAGATTAGGGGGGAAGGGGAGAGGAGGAGGATACTGGGGAAAGATTAGGGGGAAGGAGAGGGGAAGGATAATTGGGGAAGGAGATCATAGGGGGGAGAGGAGAAGGACACTGGGGGAAGAAGATTGACAGGGGAAGGGGAGAGAGAAGGATACTGGGGAGAGGAGAAGGACAATTGGGGAGGAGAAGAAGGATACTGGGGAGAGGAGAAGAAGGACACCATTGGGGGGGGAGAGGAGAAGGATGGGGGAGAAGACTATAGGGGGAAGGAGGAGAAGGACACCTGGGGAGGAAGATTACAGGGGGAAGAAGATCACGGGGAAGAAGATTACAGGGGAGTGGAGAAAATCACAGGGAGGGAGGGGGGAGTGGAAGAAGATCACTGGGAGGGAGGGGGGAGGAGAAGATTACAGGAAGGTGAGAAGATTACAGGAAGGAGGGGTGAGAAGATCACAGGGGAGTGGAGAGGTTACAGGGAAGGAGTGGAGAAGATTGGAGGGAGGGGGAGAAGAATAAGATTACAGGGAGGGAGGGGGGAGAAGAAGAGAAGATTATGGGGGAGAAGAAGAGGGGAGGAAGAGGGAGGAAGAGAAAATTAAGAGGGGGAGGGGAGAAGATTACAGGGAGGGGGAGAAGAAGAGAAGATTACAGGGGAGAAGAAGAGATTACAGGACGGGGAGAAGAAGTGGAGAACACAGGAGGAGGGAAGAAGTGGAGAACACAGGAGGGGAATAAGAGGAGAACACGGGGGGAGAAGAAGAGGAGAACACAGGGGGTGGGAGATGAGAACACAGGGAGGGGGGTTAAGGAGAAAATGGGGTAGGGAGAGACCACTAAAGGAGGGAGGGGGTGGTGGAGAGAACACTAGGGGAGGCGGGTGAGGAGAGACCGCTAAGGGAGGGGGGTGGAGGATAGACCACTAGGGGAGGGTGGGGGGAGAGGAGAGACCACTAATGGAAAAGGGGGCAGAGGAGAGCAGAGACCACTAAGGGGGAGACGAGAGACCACAAATGGAAAGTCGGGGATAAAAGGAGACCACTAAGGGAAGTAGGGGGGAGAGGAGAGACCACTAAGGGGCAGGGGAGATCTCTAAGGCATGGAAGGGAGAGCTCTATAGGACAGGGGGCAGGACAGGGAGCTCTTTCACATCCCACGCACACACACACACACTGCATCCCTATACACACAGAAACACAACCTGCTTCCCTTACACACAGAGAAACAAATAATGCAACCCTTACACATAAAGACAATACATCCTTTGCACATATACACAGAAACGCACAATGCATCTCTTACACACACATGCAAACACACACTGCTTCTCTTACACACACACACAGAAACACAATGCATCTCTTACACACACTCAACGCACCCCTTACAGACACACACACTGCATCCCTTATATACACAGAAACACACTGCACCTCTTACATACACAGAAACACACTTTGCATCCCTTATGCATACAAACACAGATTCACACAATGCATCCCTTACACACAACAAGAAACACACAATACATCCCTTGTACACAAACACTCACTGCTTTCTATCCCTTACACAAAAACACACTGCTTCCACTACATACACACTGCATCACCTACACAAACTGGTATCCCTATACACTACATTCCGTAAGCACACACATTAGATCCTCTACAGTAACACATAACATATCCCCTACACATTCCACTCCCTGTGAGCGAACTCATGGGTGGAACATATAGGTGGACTTATGGGTGGGCTTTATGGGCATACTCACCGTCAGGCCCTGGGGCCCAGACCTTGAGCTATGTAAGAGGCCCCAAAAAATGGAGCTGCTTCCCATTCTCCCAGAACATTGAATTTTGTGACCACAGTTACAAACAGCCTCCAGAGATCCTGTTCTACACCAGACCAGTGGAGCAAGACTGCAGCCAGAGCCCATCACCATCCTCATCTGATTGTAAGTAGGCAATCCAGTATATTATTAGTGACACTAATCTCTAATTTACCTCACATTAAATGGACACTATAGTCCCCAGAACCACTGCAGCTTAATAAAGTTGTTCTGGTGTCTATAGCCGGTCCCTGCAGGCTTTTTAATGTAAACACACACTGTGTGCAGCACAGGCATTAGTTCATATGGCAGATCATATGGGTGGGGCATTGCGATGTCTCGGGGGGGTGGCAAATCTTTCTTTTGCGTAGGGCGGCAAATATCCTTGCACCGGCCCTGTGTTCCAGTTGCACTCTGTTCCAATATATTGCAGGGGTGCCTAGAGATCATCGTCTCCCTTTGTTTATTCAGCTGTTCACGTAAACGGCGCTATATTTGATATTACTCATAGTCCCTTTTATTGCTTTTCATTTATGTTGCGTTTAATGGAGCACCACGCTAGAGATTCTGGATGCAGTGTTATTCACTCTTGTTCTTATTTCACATGTGATTTTGCTTTTCTATCTTATGTTCTCCTCTCTGTTGTCCACGTGTAAAGACAACCTCATGGTTCGTAAGCTCATACTTTCACCCATAACTAGACATGCATATATAGGTTGTTGTTCTTACTTAAAAAATGTGCAAATTCAGTGACTGCCATATTCGCAATGTATTATGCCTGTTATAGAGAATGCTTACCTATGCCGCTGTGGCTGGGTCTGCTGCTTTGTATTTCTCTGCACAAAAAAATCTATAAATAAAAAAAATAAAAAGAAAATGTGTCTTACATTTTTATTTATAGGAATTATTTACTATTTGTCCAAATGGACAAAATCCATAAAAACTTACAGAATTCCAGCCGCATTGGCACTTTCCAGATTACTGACTGATTCTGTAACGTTGGTTCGGATAAGTTTAGAAAATCACTGCATCCGAACCAAAAGTCCTGCTGACTCGTTCGGTATGTTGTAGTTTTACTGGTGTATGTCACAATTAGCCCTCGCTGCTGTTAAGATTTTTTTTTTTAACTCTATACCCGATGGATACTAGCAAAGGCAGAGGGTAAATTGTTCCGATTTTTTTAAATCCAGACTCGAAGGTGAATTCTCTGGCGGCGTTTGGTTTGAATAAAATTCAGACCAGATTCAGGCCTTGTTTACAAAATCCAAACACTGATGAATTCCACCAACAATATCCGAATTTTGCAGTCCAAATGGCCCCGTATGCAGCCATTCAGACTTTAGTGAGTAACCCTTTATGTATCTAAACAGCTACAGGATGAAACAGGATGCTGCAATGCCCTCTAGATGGCAGCAAAGTCATCAAATTATTACTGCCACTGTGGATGTGATTTTAAATGTGTGATGCCATGGAAGACATTGCAGACACTGTAATTAAAGAAGAACCGTCAGCTCATGTTATTTCTCAACCCTATAGCCAACTATAAATTAGCTACAATAAAAGTAACATTAAAAACATTAAAAACAAAAAAATATTTAAGATATGCAAACCTGCTATTTCACAGCCTGGCATGACATGATGTGGTCTCTCTGTCATTAGTCGCTGATCGCAGAATGAAGCATTGACAGTTCTAACGGAGGACTGGCACACTATGCCACCTGTGGTAAGGGCTTGCTAAGGGCGAAAGGAAGTGAAATGAGGGATAATATTAATATTATATAATAATATTGAGGGAGCATACACAGAGATGGCATAACAATGTTTTATGCTAAGTACACATTTAAAGGAAAGTTGAGAGTTCCCTGCAGATGAACTGCTTAGTAAATCTGCTTGCATCTATCTAGACAAGTATAACATAGGTTATAATAGTCACAAGATTTAATAGTTGACTATATAGGCAGCCTCCTCTGCCAAGGCAAAACAAACTAATTAGAAGAAAAGTAACGGAATACTAGGGTACATGAACTAAAAAGTGGATTGTGGTCATTTGAAAACCTAATTGCAACATCAATTAGAATAGCCAGTAGCTTTGACTGACTTTAGCTGTAATAGATTTTTATTTCAGCTCAGCTATTGTGGTTTTAATTTTGTTACTCTGTTTTCAGCTCACTATATGGTAAATAAATGCTTTAGTGCATTTACACTAATTGTTCATAGGTGAAATAGACAGCAGGTACTATATAACTGTTCTGGGGCTGAATGAAGTGAGTGGTCTATAGAAATAATTTGTGGATATTGTAGCCACTCTCATAACCTTCTTGTTTGATTCACCGCTGAAAAGTAATCTAGGCGACCCAATGCTGTTTGGGCTTACAGAGCTGAAGTGGACCAATGGGAACTCCTTTGAGCCTATTTAAGGCTTGTTCTAGCCTCCATTCTTTGCCCTATCATGGTTTCTGTTTGGATCCTCATTTAGTGCTCCTGGTGATTTCCTATGTTTGACCTCGGCTCCATATTTGACTTCTGATTTCTGGTATCCTGTCCCCGGCTTCGTATTTGACTCGTGATTTCTGGTATCCTGACCCCGGCTTTGTCTTGACTCTGAGTATGTCTGCTATTCCTGTCCTTGATTTATCTTGACCCTGTTTCTTGTCGTATTAATACGTTAAGTCCGGCCATTCTAAGGCTTGATAATATATCTTTCGGATCCACCTTTTGTGGGTCTCCTCTTTCCTGTGTGTTGTGGTACGACTCCCGTGACAATATCATGCTTGAAGCTAAGGGACATGTTGTAGGCTTCTTGATAAGTTGAGAAAAATTGGTAGTTACAACCTCTCCAGCATTTAGATTGGACTTGACGGAGGCTAAGAGGTACAGACCAGATTCTATAATAGACCACAGAAATGTTGCATACGTCAGAGCTATTCACTAAGTAGAGAGAGGGGAGGGGGAAAGTGGTACATTTTACGAAAGGGGTTGGTTCATGGTATGCACAATGGAACAGTATGGAGACCACGAGTCAAGGATACAATATCACAACTGTATAGTAAGTGCTAGCATGATCGGAGGTGCTAGCATGATAGTCATCAGAGCCTGTGTTAAACAGCTCTGGGCAAGACTCAGTCTGTTATAGGCCCAAAAGACATTAATGAGAAACTCCCATGTAAGGAGTACCCCTATTCAATGTGACAATGGGGGGTTGGGTGTATTATACTACAGGAGCATGCTATAACAGCCGTTAGTGGCAGCACAGATATCTTAGAAACAAGTGGTTAGGTAAGCTCCATCTCCAACAAGAACCTGCACAGGAGATTAAACAAATAATACAAACATCAAAGATGTAACTTTGTAATTAGGTGATGTATGGGTAAGCATATAAGCCACGGTGTCTCTTTTCCTCCTTGGAACAAAGACTGTTACCATGGCGATATCCCAAGAATGGGTGGATGATGGGCCCATCATATTAGGTACGCTATCTGACAAGCCCAGTGCTGCAAGAAATGCTGGACCTTCTGTAGGGTCGGAATTCCCTCTTTGGTGATCCACAGGGATCTAGGAGTAGACCAATGATATGCAAGTCCAGCAGTTTAGAGTGCTTTGGTGATTGGCTGCATAGTTTATGCCAAAGTAGTGTGGATCTACTAAGGTCTTGGTGTTTTCCCACGGCCACCAGGCCCTGTTTGTCAGCCATTGTTTGGCATCGTAGCATAACATCATGGGGTGCTGTGTTAGGAACTTGTTCATTCTGTATACACTATCAAAAGAGAAATGTTTTCCTTGTCTCATTAGTAGAACAGAGGACACCAGACATTTAATAAAGTGTGGAAGTTTGTTGCTGTCCCGCAAAGTACCTGGAGTAGTGTCACCCAACTCAAGTGGCACCTCCATATTAGCAGGGACCAGACTGTGGCATAGGTCTCTATCGCTCTCATGGGAGAAGAGACCTCTGGGGGGACTAGTGCTTTGGCCAGTGGGGGCGAGTGCTGTGGTCTTGAGATCTACTTCCTATCTCCTTGGCAGTGTAAGTATTGGGGTGTTAGTCTGCTACTATGGCTTTGCTCCACACTCAGAGCCCTCTGTCAGGCTCCAGCCAACTCAGGTCACACTGAAGTGCAGGAATGGTGTCTGTCCAATGTGCTACTAGGCTTTGTCCACCCCAGATAGACATATTTTTAATTCGGGGTCTAACCCTTATTACATTTAATACTCCTGCTCCTTAAGCCCATGGAGTTGGGGTTAGCATGTCCACCCCTCCCCATTGTTTATTTAATAGCTCCCTTCCATGGGTGGGGGCTGTGGAAGACATTAGGTCACTCTGAAATTAAGCTAATAACCCCCACCCAGCGATCATGACAGGGGTTGGGGGGCATTGTGAACCCCATTGTTGAACTAATAGACCCCATTCAACAACCATTGGATTGGTCCTTAATAACTAGGTCCCCACCAGTTATTAAAGTAATAGCTCCACCTGCCACTTGTGGATCTGGGCTGTGGGGAACACTGGGTCCCCATGTTTATTTAACTAGTAGCCACAGCTGATGCCGATGGAGGAAACAAAGATGTCACCTGTTATTCTGCAGCCCCCATTTGGATGAATAGGCCACCTTATCATAATAAATAGCCTCTTCCAAAACCCATGGCAGGTGTGGGGGAGGAACATTAGGTCCTTCCAGTATTGAACTTATACACTTCTCTCTTTGCCCATGATGGGGGCTGGGGGAACATTAGATGTCCCCCATTATTAAATTAATAGCCCCCACCTGCTATTCATGAGTGGGGGCTGGGAGGGCTATGGGGATACTCATGTGTGGAGGCAGGCAGGGATATCAGGTACCCCTTTTTTAACTAGTAGCCTCCACCCTATGCTTATGGGTGGAATCATGTGGGGTACCAGGTCCCAACCATTATTTTGCTGGCTCCATCCAAATGTCCATTGGGTGGGGTCTACTAGTTAAAGTTGCTTTTGGGTTGTTTTATGTGCATATTTGTCTTGTACTGTCCTGTGTCTTTATAAGTTAAATAAAATGGTTATTATGGTAATAAACCAATAAATAGTTGATTGTGGTCAAGGCTAAAAAGCTGCTATTAAATGGTAATTATTCTACTTGTCACTCTATCAAGTTACTGTGTGTTACTGTTTCAGACATCTAGTAATTGAATTAGAATCTGTACACTTTTTTTTAAACGTTTTTTTTCTTACTATATCATGCAGATTAGAGTCGTGAAAAAAATGAAATTAATTAGACATATCCTGTAATGATGTCCGGAACGGTTCACCACGAACGGTTCCCCGTGGACTCATCAACCCTCCCTCCCAGATCCTCCCACCTCCTGGACAGCATCCATTGTGAAGCTGCATTCTTAGTGAGCTGTCCAGGAGGTGGGAGGGTCTGGGAGGGAGGGTCTGCTGCTGATTGGCTGGAATGTGTCTGCTGACTGTGAGGTACAGGGTCAAAGTTTACTCAATGATGAGTCTGTGGCGAACCGTTCGTGGCGAACCGTTCGCGAACCGTTCGGGACATCACTAATATCCTGGCTTCTGTTTAAACTCTGAAAATTACTTTTTATTTAATTCTTCTGTCCCAATTAATGCAAGCAATGTTGAATGTATTCCATGTAAATTAGTTGGGGTCAATTCAATAAACAATAAATCCTAGAAAAATAGTACACATTTTAAGCCAAATTTATATTTCCTAAAAGTAGCTTAGTGGAGAATTTTTACCCAAATGCAGGGTTTTTTTTAGCCTACAATTTGAAGTACTCTTGTCAGTTATTTACAATTATTGAATAATAATAATTGCATAATTATTGAAGAAACTTTTCTGTAATATTTTACCATTGTCACCAATTTACATGTATGTTGTGTTTTGCTCACCATGCAACACTTTTTTAAGTGTTGCCTCCACATTTCAAAAGAACCTAAAACATTATGTGATATTTGTTTGCTGGTTTATAAACATTCAGTATTTCTTACATATGCCGCAATTTAATATTGTTATATAAAAGATGGTTAAGGTTTTCAAATGATTTCATATCTTTGGATAAAATTTTACGTGATTAAATGATATGAAAAATATTGTAATTTTGTAATATTTTATGTTTTGATGTCTTGATGTATTTTTTTTTTTTATATATTATATATCTTTGATATTTTAATATTTAAACAAAAATAATTGCTAAAGTTTATCCAAAAATATAGAATAATTTGAAAAGCGTATCCCAAAAAATATTAAATCAAGACCATAGTTCCTCACAGCATCACTCACAACCACTGTGTAGGCTTCTATCATCTTCAATAAATGAAGGATGTGGTCATCATTATTAGACTTGTGCACAAACACTTTTCAACTGAGGCGGATGAATGAAATGCCCTTTAATCTTTGAATGTATAAAACAACCCAGCCAATTCCGCAAGCAATCTCTGGATGGTTTATTCGGGTATATATTAAAAGTCATTTGATTTGTTTGCACCAGCTGAAAAGCATTTGTGCACAAGTCTAGTAATTACTATTCTTCCTAATAACTACAATTGAAGCTGTAGTAAAATAATTCTGGTTACCAAACATGTTTTTTTATCTTGTGTTTTAGTTTTTTTTTTGATTGTGGGTGAAGATGAGTAATCCATGGACCTACAACCAGGGGCGTATTAGCCGCGAGGCAAACAAGGCATTTGCCTTGAGCGGCATTTTTCAGGGGGCGGCAAAAAACGCCGCCCCCCAAATGCCCAGGGCAAATGCCTAGTTAGCCTCGCGGCTAACTGACATCCCGAGCGGGCGGGCGGCGCTGGCAGGCGGGCGGCTGGCGAGGGAGCTCTTCCTATGAGCTGACTGCTCAGCTCCCTCGCGTGCCGGCTGCAGAGTGAGGCTGGGAGCCGGGATATGACGTCATATTCCGGCTCCCAGCCTCACTCTGCGGCGCGCGAGGGAGCTGAGCAGTCAGCTCATAGGAAGAGCTCCCTCGCCGGCCGCCCGCCTGCCAGCGCCGCCCGCCCGGCAGCCACTGGACCACCAGGGAGAGAGAGACCTTCCCCCCCCCCAGCACTCCCAAAGGTAAGGAGGTTGGGGGGTGATTTAAATTAAAAAAAAAAAAGTTACTGTGTGTGTTTGTGTCTGACTGGGGGGCGCCTGAGTTTTGTCCTGCCTAGGGCAGCACAAAACCAGGATACACCACTGCCTACAACGCACTAGTAATCTTTACAAGGTAACAATGCATTATTTTTATATTAGCTTACATATTGTAATCATAACATAGATGTGTTATCCCATATATATATATATATATATATATGTACCTGTAACCCCTTATATGGATAGGTTACTAAACACACACACACACACACACACATATATATAGCAAATTTGTGATTTATGTGGGAAAAGCAAGTCTTATAGCTTGACTGATGTGCAGATTTTTGTTTAACATTGTATTAACTGTCCACAGACTTCAGGTGGAAGGGATTTTCAATCACAGTTTTTTCCCACCATAACATTTTTGGTTTTTGGTTCCAAAGCACTACCAAGCCTCAATAGCAAACCAGTAACCAACCTCATGCTGATGATTTGCATTAAAGGACCACTATAGTGCAAGGAAAGCAAACTTGTTTTCCTGGCACTATAGTGTCAATAGGTCCCCCCCACCCTCATGGCCCCCCTCCTGCCGGGCTGAAGTGGGAGGAAGGGGTTAAACACTTACCTTTCTCCATCGCCGGGCTCCCTCGGCGCTGGGGACTCTCCTCCTCCTTCTGACATCATCGGCTGAATGCGCATGCGCGGCACGCATTCAGTCAGTCCATAGGAAAGAATTTGCAATGCTTTCCTATGGACGCTGGCGTCTTCTCACTGTGAAAATCACAGTGAGAAGCACGGAAGCACCTCTAGCGGCTGTCAATGAGACAGCCACTAGAGGATGGATTAACCCATATGTAAACATAGCAGTTTCAGTTTTGGACCTGGCACCCAGACCACTTCATTAAGTTGAAGTGGCCTGGGTGCCTATAGTGGTCCTTTAACAATGAAACAGCTGGTTCACTGGCTTTGCACCTTTTCCTAAGTTGTGTTTAAAAGCTCTTGTATACAGTAAACACAGACTTAAAGAAATTCATGTGTAAAATGGAATGAGGCAAAAATGTAATTCTTTGTTAAACTAGTTTGCATATGCCCACACAGAATCCTTTGCGATAGTAACATCTCTGCAAATTTGTGATATCTGTAGGAAAAGCAAGTCTTATGGCTTGACTGGTGTGCAGATTTTTGTTATCATTGTAATATATATATATATATATATATATAATATACATAAACGAAAATATTCTGTCTTTATATATTGTGCTTATGTAGTTGCATTCTGTTTGTACAGAACATTTTCTTTTTTAACTTAAAGCACTTTGATGTCCGTAGAGCTGTAAATAAGGTGATGTTAATTTAGGTGCCTTAATAACCATAGGTGCCTTAATAAAGTGGAAAAACTTGGTTCAGTGGTCTACCTTCCTGGTGGTCCGGTGGCCGTTTTGTTCTTTAGCTCCGCCGGGTGCAGATAGGCCATGTAGTAGATGTCTCTTAAGCTCCAGCATTTGAAGTGTCAGATCATTGCTATGGCAACAGTCAGATTGGCAGAGCTCACGAGACGTCTACCACACTGTCTGCAAGTCTGCACCTAGCAAAGCTGCAGACCGGAGGCACTGGGCTATCTTTCCCCCAGGGCAGACCTAGTGGAGGGGCCCAGCAACTGGCAGCAAAACCGAGGTTTTCCCTCCTGGTGTCGGACCCTAGCTCTCGTACCTGGGACCCGACAGATCAGTCTGCCCAAAGGGGAGTTAGTTAGTGCGAGGCGCCTTACCCGCCTAATTAGAGAGGCACTTCTAAACAGGTTTACGCATTAAGGTGGACACATAATGTACCGGTTGTGGTGTATAAATTGTGAGAAATTATAAATACACGTTTTTTAGAAAAAAAATTGACAAATTTAGAGAAATCAGACATGACGACAAAAGAATAGAATAGAAGTACTAGTATGCAGTGAAAATTCACATTTAAACGGTACCTGTTATGTCTCTATAACTTATGCTCCTTTGAACAAACATAAAATTATTTTTCTACATTGTGCTAACAAATGTATAGGTTGGGAGAAAAACCTAAAATTTTCTCCCACCTTTAAAGTCATTTTTTTGTCATACACTCTATGCCAATGAATTGACGTGCAAGAACGAACAGAAAGGATATTTATCCCCACATACGTTCCTCCTGCTCTGCACACATCGCAACCATGTACTGTGGTTGCTATGGTAACTTCTTAGCATGCACTGGCTAGGGAGTTTAGGAATGGCGTGACACCATTCAGATGCCGGCTTGTGCAAGCAGGACAAATCACAGAAAGGATCGAGTGAAGAGCAGACTGTAGGTGGGTGTTACAAGAAAAGTAACATCCACAATGCTAAAGACATAGTGGCGCTGGAACGAAGGTGAGGTGATTATATCTCAATATTTTACAATGAAGACATTATGTATCTCAGTGATATTATTATTTTATTATTTATATAGCGCCAGCAAATTCCGTAGCGCTGTACAATGGGTATATGATGTATTCAATGTATTTACTGACAATTTAAGGAAAGTTAAAATATACTTTTTATACAATCTCTGTAAATCAAGAAAAATGTAACTATGCCAAGGAAGGGTGATATCTACATGAATTTACATAGTATATATTGAACACCACATATATTTTTTGGCATAGTTCTAGAACATAAAGCATGTGTGAAAATGATTCAGATTTTGGAATACATGGATGGTGCAAACATCACCATGACAGTTATTTGGATTTCAACTCCTAATGAATATTTCTGAAAATGCTACAATCTGTGAGAGCAATAATATCTGGCAAGAAAGATGCTAAGAAGCTATGGCTGGTAAAGTAGCATATGTTGGTTGTATCAAATACAGAGGTGAATACATTGAAACTATCTTATAAAATATTAGTAACGAGTAGTATGTATTCTAATTTCCTTTAGAACAGTTTACATTTCTTATTGAATTCTGGTGCAAGGATATATGTAAATAATAAAATCTACTAATTATTTAAAGCATGAACAAGATGGAAGTTATACGTTCTTCAGTCCAGAATGTCCCATAAACAGGACCAGAATTGTAAGTAGTCAAGTTAGGCATCCTCATTGGGGCACTTGTTTTGGCACCTTAAAGGAATACTCTCACTCCCATAACAACTTCAGCTATATTAAATTATTATAGGTTCAGGAGTGTCCAGGTAGCGTATTACCTTCAAGATTTAAACAGTTTCCAACAGTTTAACACTAAAGTCAGCCTCTTAGTGCCCAACACAACTTCCCCTTAAGTTTCTTCATCCTGGCTGATGGAATATGAGGAACTGTTGCCAGGTAGCCTATAATAGGCTGAGAGCTTAAAGGAACACTATAGTGTCAGGAATAAAAATGTGTATTCCTGACACTATAGTGCTAAATGCACTATTTAGTCATCTTTTACCAGCTCTGCGCGGTTCTCCTTGTGGCTGGCTCCACCCCCTTGGCTGAGATCATCAAACTTGATGATCTAAGCCAATCCAATGCTTTCCCATCCTAAGGACCAGTAAAATGCATTTCTTCTTTTCCAAGCATCTTAGGATAGTATGGGTTCAAGTATTTCTGATTTTGGGCTATGCCAGTGGTTCCCAAACTTTTTGGGTTCAGGGCACCCTAAATAATTCAATATTTTTCCAAGGCGCACCCAGTCAAAACAAAGTTCTAAGTTGTATATTTTTATAGCGCTGCTGCATATACTGGTGCAATAGTATCATGTATAGTGTTGGTGTATGAGGGGAGAGGAGAGGAGAAGGAGCACGAAGAACTCCCTGTTAAGGAGAAATGTTTCCCAGTGCTATCATAGCACCGGGAAACATTTTGTGGTGCCCCTGAGTGCTCTGAGTCAAATTGCACAATGTGAGAAGGCTTTAGGAGCCCTTCCCAGCCCTGCAAAGCTCAGTCTGCTCGATGTGAAGAAGGTTTTTTTTGTTTGTGATCAGGTCTTTTTTATTTTAATAGTTCAACAGGACTTTTTTAAATGTATTTTTATTTGGCCTTCTTAGGGGCTGAAAAAAGAAGATGGTAGAAAAAAGAAGACATTTAATGGTAAGTATTATTTTTTAGTTTTTTTTAGTTTATTATCCCGCCTTAGTATTAATAGGGTGAGGGGGTAGGTAGGATGTTTGTTTTTTTTGATTTGCAATTCAGTCTTTGTTCCTTGTAATATCTATTTATTTTTCTTTCTTACAAATAGACCAATAGCGAAATTCAGTCAGAAATTCAGACAATAGTGAATGCCCACATTTTCAGCTGGGCATGTGTGCAAATTTCACAGTGCAAGCAAGAAATACAGAGGTAAAAAAAGGTGAAATGGGGGACCTAGAGGCATTTGGAGGTGACTAGGGGGCAGCTAAATGTAGAGAAGTCAGAAGGGGGCTTAAAAAACTGATGCAGCCATGACAGTGCCACTTTAAATACCAATCAAAATTTTGACCAGCATGTGTCAAAGTGTCTAATCTGAATAGAAAGGTTCCATTGTTTTCTATATGTAGCTTATCTATAATCTTTAAAGGGATTCTCCACTTTCCTATGTGGATTTCGGCGACGCTGGAGGTTCTCACATAGCATGAGAACGTCTAGCATTGTTTTAAAACACTTTTCGTGTTCTATGAACACGGAAGTCCCTCTAGTGGCTGTCTAGTCCTGCTCTAGTGGCTGTCTAGTGTCAGGGTTAAGGGTATTTGGAGTTGGCACCCAGACCACTCCAATTGGCAGAAGTGGTCTGGGTGCCTGGAGTATCCCTTTAACTTTGTTTTCCCCATTGCATTTCCTTTTATTGTGTGTAATTTATCACATGTTGGTTTTTTCAACACTCTCTCTCCCACACACTTTACATTTGGATTGTTGCAAAGCCTCTCCACCATACGGTCATCCATTACCTCATCTGTGCATAGCATCTTCCATCGCCTTTCCTCCCACCACAAGATTATAAATGTGCTATACAATTCTCCAACCAAATTGTCATGTAATCACATACTGTCCAATATTTTTTTCTGTTTCCATTTGTTAGAGTTTTCATTTTAATATTATTATAAAATGACTCATGTTGCTACATATGGACACATTTTTAAGTGAATGAATTGTGAAGGAGTTATAAATTCTGAGAGCATCAAACGCTAAGGGGCAATCTGAAATGCTAGATGCCTGTAATCTGTTTTATTCACACTAAGATTTCCTCCTCTATGAAATTTAATCAGATGTCCAGTTGAGGTGATGACACTCACATATGTCACATAAATAGAGTGAAAAATTAATGTGTTACTAATATATTTTCCAAATTAAAGGGGACTGACATTTCTCTGGAATATACCAGAGTGAATAAAACATTCAAAATCACCAATAGCTTGTGTTAACCTTTTTTTCTGTGAGATGCCCTGTTTTCTTTTATATTCATGTTACGTATTTAGCAAATTACATCAAAATCATGTGGTGTCCTGCACAGTTAAAGGACCACTATAGGCACCCAGGCCACTTCAGCTCAATTAAGTAGTCTGGGTTCCAGGTCCCTCTAGTTTTAACTCTGCAGCTGAAAACATAGCAGTTTCAGAGAAACTATGTTTCACTGAGGGTTAATCCAGCTTCTAGTGGCTGTCTCATTGTGAAAATCACAGTGAAAAGATGGTTGATATCGATAGGAAAGCATTAAGTAATGCTTCCCTATGGGCGGTTTGAATGTGTGCGCGCTCTTGCCGCGCATGCACATTCGGATCTGATGTCGGCAGGGGGAGGAAAGGTCAACAGCGCAGAGGGAGCCCGGTGCTGGAAAAAGGTAAGTGGCTGAAGGGGTTTTAACCCCTTCAGCCCAGGGTGGAGGGGGAGGGGCTAATGACCCTTTAGTGCCAGGAAAACGAGTTTGTTTTCATGGCACTATAGTGCTCCTTTAACCCCTTCAGAACTGAGTAAATAGTGCACGTTCTGATCAAAACAAAACATAAACAAAAACTGAAATTTGTGATATATGTCTGTTCAACCGTAATTCACCGCTGTCACATTAAGTGCACCCACACTTATTATATATCATTTTGTTCAGGAGAAACAGGGCTTTAATTTATCATTAACTATTCATATTAATTACCCCCATAATGGCATACCATTTGAAAAAGTAGACAACCCAAGGTATTGAAAGTGGGGTATGTTTAGTCTTTTTTAGTAGCCACTTAGTCACAAACACTGGCCAAAGTTAGCGTTCATATTTGTTTTTGTGTGAAAAAAGCAAAAAACTAATATTTGGCCAGTGTTTGTGACTAAGTGGCTACTAAGAAAGACTGGACATACCCCACTTGCAATACCTTGGGTTGTCTACTTTTGCAAATGGTATGCCATCATGGGGGTAATTCTCATTCCTGGGCTACCATACGCTCTCAAAGGCAACATAAACAATCTGGCAAATTTCAATGTAAAAAAAATGAAATGCAAGCCTTATATGTGAGTCTCTAACTTTCCAAAACACCATAAAATCTGTACATGGGGGTACTATTATTCTTGGGAGACTTCACTAAACACAAATATTAATGTTTTAAAACAGTGAAACATATTACAACAATAATATAGTCCATAAAAGTGCAGTTCGTTTGTAAAAAATACAAAAAACTTCACTTTTACTTAAAATATCATCGTTGTAATACAATTTACCAGTTTGAAACACTAATATTTGAGTTCAGCGAAGTCTCCTGAGTAAAACAGTATGGTGTCTTGGAGAGTTACAGGGTCAAATATAGTGCTTGCGAATTAAATTCTCTGCACTTTCTCCCTGTGTTGTCAGGCATCTCAATCAAATTTTAATTAATCAAATGACATAATTATGTTAAAAGATTACTTAAATATACATGTAGAATTTTAATATATATGCATTTATAGGTACTTAAATTCTAAGTGTATACTAATGTAATCTTTTATGTAATTATATGTATTTTTATATATATATATATATATATATATATATATTTGCGGTTATTTGTATTTTATATATAGATAGATATATATAGAATTTCATTCTAAGTGTATTTTGTTACCTATATATATATTAATAACAAAATACAGTTAGAATGAAATTACATATGAATATATAATTTATATAAAATTTTGTTTCAATATTTTATTTATTTTATTTATTCTAAGTGTATTTTAATACTAATATATGTACTTATATTAATATTAAAATACATTACGTATGACGTTACATATATATAATATGTATATATATAATATATATACATACATTATATATATATATAAAAATATATTTATTTTATTTTAAAACATGTTTAATTAATTTATTTTACATTTCCCACCAGCAGGGCGACTGTCTGACATCTCAGACAGTCCTTCTGCTGGCTCTTTGAGAGCGATCACATGGCCCCGGGGGCCTCATTAGCTGGGCGAGGGCTGTCTGGGCTGTCAGGCAGTCCTCCCGAAGCAGATCGCCGGTAAGGTGAGTATACCGGACGCTCCAGGGCTCAAAGCAGTTACAGCGTTCTATGCCGCCGCAACGACTTTAAAGCCCAATTAAAGCGGGACGGCATAGAACGCTGTAACGGCGTTAAGGCAAATGAAGAGGAAAAATTTTAACTTTTAAATTTAAATTGTTTTATTTCTCCTCTTCTTTCTATTTCTCTATAGTGACTAACAGGTGCAAAAGACAGACCTTATAACAATGACTGACAGGAAAACAAAATGGAGGCACCCAGTTGCAGGATTAAGAGGTGTGGATTTCTACATTTAATTTTATTTTGTACACCTCATATTTGTTAAATATAGGGATACGTAAGCATAATTAGTATAAAAAAAAAACTGTGAAATTACAGTCATACAATTATTTAACATAACCATTTGATGGCGAGTGAGTGTAAAATACAAATGAATGGGATAAGATACTACTGTAAAGTGCAAATTTCACTTTTTGGGAAATATTGTTCTTTTAAAAGCTGTGTTATGTTTTTGGTAGTACAAATGCAGTGTGTTTTTCAGATTTTCTCACCTTGCACACAATCTATATGTGTGCACTGTGCATGTGCATTATTAAAAAGCATACCTCCACCTTCCTTAGACATAAGGACTGCTAATACAAAAAAACAAGTCCTGCGCTCACTCCCATCAATCCTGAGCAACAGCAGCAACCACAGTACACATCAGCCCCAATACATATAGTAAAAACCAAAGAAAAAGTTACCTGCGCTCTCTCCTAAATCCCTATGAATATTTAAACAAATGGAGGTTATTTAGTTACTCCAATGGCCATTGGAGGGAATGCCTGCCTGCCATGTCAAGGCAACCCCCCTCATGTGGGTCCTACACTGACCTTTCACTTTGCTTCCTTGAGCTTCTGGCAAAGATATCTCTAATGAGACAGAGAGGGGTATTTTTTTTATATACACCCCTGTATACTTATTAACCTTTATTAGGGAACACATGTCTCATTAGAGACATCTTTGGGACATCTGTGGAAAAAGTGGACGAACGCCGTTCCCATTAGTAGTACTGCAGGAACTGCCATTTGGACAGAGAGCTGTGAGTGAGGTAAGTGGCGGTGCTTTTTGCACCTTTCTCCAAAGCTATTGGTGCTTAAAGTAACTCTTTAGGAGCTTTATAATGATGTTCTGCACTGTTTACTTAATAATACTATTTATTTTTGACTTGTATCTCGATTCTTTCTGCTTACTTGTTTTGCATGATTGGTAGTCTATACCAATGTAATTTGTATTGTAGCCAAATAATCAAGAAGTTATAAAAAAAAATGGAAAAAAGAAATAATAATAATAAACATACATTCAAGTTCGCTGTAGATGCACGGATTACTTGGTCTGCCGGCAGTCACAGGCAGACTCGTTCTTCGATCCAGGATAATACTCTCCAATTGGGAGAGTTCTATGGAGGCTATTCTTACCCCTACCCATCAAAGGTTTATGTGATAAATAATTTATCTCCCCCAAGAGAAGTTACACTCATCACATGAATAGATGAATAGAACCATTCCATAAACTAATAGCAGCCATATCATGGCAGCCATCGGTTTGCATATAGCCAGGTTCACTGTTTAGTGAACTGGGATATTTCCACTGATTGGCAAAGACGCATCTCTCTCTCTCTCTGGGGAGGAGTGAGAGAGGTAACCCCAAGTTGTGCGTGCAGCAACTTGGCAGAGCTGATACTACACAGATGGAATTACGTACTACAACTGCTTTATTTTTGTAAATATTTGTTTTGTTTTGCTTTTACAAATTGTTACAGTTGTAAGCCACACTCAGAGATGAGAGAAGAGGTAGGGTGCAAAAATGTAAAAACTCAGACTTTGGTGATCATCTGCTAACCTGATTTCGATCATATGTTTATGTAATATTGTATCCTATTGTAAAAATGCAATGTTTTGTGGACCCAGGACATACTTGAAAACAAAAGAGATCTTAACGTATCCATCCTGGTAAAATACTTTATAAATAAATAAATAAAAGTAAGATCCCCAAGAGTCCCCATGTAAAATCATATTGTAAATGTGTCAAGAATGTATTGACATTATACTGCTTCATAAGAGAACAAAAGAGTAATTGGAAACTTAAAATAAAACAAGTGCCCAATTGCTAAGATTATTGTAGGCAGAGAAGGGAGAGAAAGGCAGCTCAGCCTATACACTGTAAGAGCCAAATAGAGTCTTGCATCAGAGACTGCCACAACAGGCAGGATAGCACACGGGTAAGTGTGAGAAGCTGCACTGCAAGGGGACATAGCAGTAGCTGAGCCACTCCGATAGTCCATGAAGCCATATTGTACTCGGTTAGTTCTAAGATGGGTCTCACCGGGCGTTGGCGTACCAGACAGGCCTGTTCAGGACCCAGTTCCTCTTCCCTCCATTCCTCCGGAAGTGCTAGACTGCAAGATTCATGGTCAGACTTGGTATCAGGAGCTGCGGTCTGCATGCGAGTCGTCAGCTTTGCCCAGAATGACTCAATAGCTCAGTTAGCCTGCTCACCACAATCCACTTCCCTCCACTTGTGTCAGATGAGCATGGTGTGCCCTGCTTGTCAGCATGGCAGTGGGGCCACTGGGGTGTAATGCATAAATCAATGAAGACATTTCCAAACGCGCATAACCCCCATATCGCATTTCTGTGTAGATTCCTATGATATGGCAAAGTAATAATACTCCGATAAACAGCGCCAAATTATATGGATCAAACCCGTGTTTTAAAATAACCTTTTAGAGTTAACTTTTTCTTTCTAGGATTCATATAAGTAAAAACAATTATAAAAAAAAATGTTTTAAAAAGTAACCAGAGATTAATGGCACCTAATTATTTCACTTTCTGACAATTTGTGCTTTTCACCATTTTATAAAACGTCTGTTTAAATTCATCTTATTATAACGACAGGTCATTAAGGAGGACATATTCTCATCTGCCAGATACGTTTCTGTAGATTTTGAACATATTTGAATCTGTCGGCTATATTATTCACTTTTTTCTGTGGAGTGAATCATCTAAAAAATACAGACTTAAAGTGAAGATGGATTTGCTTGAATTTTTTATTATTATTACTTTTATTTATAAAAGTGTCAACTCAATGGGAACATGGACAAATTAGTAAAGATTGAAGACTGAAAATAGACTAACTAGAATAAAAGTAAAGGAAGGCCCCGCCCATGAGAATGCCAAATTTGTCAGGTGCAAAAATTCTCTTTTAACATTAAACGAAAAGGACTAAAGTGCTTTTGTGTTTAAAAAGGGGTATTAGTTCACATGATCAAAATATAATTTGCCTCTTTATAAATCAATAGTAAGCCCCCAACTTGATTATGCCATTCAATTTTAGGCACCCATTTTAAAGAAGGATATTGCAGAACTAGAAAAAAAGGTGCAGAGGTTAGCTGCAAAATTAATAAGTGGGATGGAAAACATTACTTATGAAAGAGGCTAGAAAAACTGCATTTGTCTTCTACGGAAAAAAAGGTGCCATAGAGGGGATATGATAGCACTATACAAATATGTTCGAGATCAGTACAAACCAATATGTACTAACCTGTTCACAGGCAGGAATATACAACAGACAAGAGGTCACCCATTGAGACAAGAATAAAGGTGTTTTCGCTTACAGTCGAGAAAAAGGTTCTTTAGCGTAAGAAAAATAAAGATGTGGAATTAACTACCTAAGGAGGTTGTCTTATAAATTTAAGAAGTCTTGGATGCCATTTTGCATAAACAGAATATTCCAGGATATAATTGATATGTACACTGATTAGCCACAACATTAAAACTACTGACAAGTGAAGTGAATAACATTGATAATATTGTTACAATGACACCTGTCAAGGGGTGTGATACATTAGGCAGCATGTGAACAGTCAATTCTTGAATGTCATGTGTTGGAAGCAGGAAAAATGGGCAAGTGAAAAGATATGAGTGACTTTGACAAGGGCCAGATAGTGATGACTAGATGGCCAGGTTAAAGCATCTTTAAAGCGGCAAGTCTAGTGGGCTGTCCCTGGTATGCAATGATTAGTACCTACCAAAAGTAGTGGAGGACAACAAGTGAACCAACATCAGGGTCAGGGGCACCCAACGCTCACTGAGACACATGGAAAGCTAAAGCTAGCCCATCTGGTTCTATCAGGCAGAAGAGCTACCGTAGCTCAAATTGCCAAAAAACGAAATACTGTCCATGATAGAAAGATGTCAGAACACACCTTACGTCTCAGTTTGCTGTGTTTGGAGCTGTGTAGCTGCAGACAATTATGTAACCATGAAACATTTTCTACTTACATGTTTTTCTATTTCATAGGCTACGTATTTACACCCTTTTTACACATTTCAGTGGTGTTTGATATGTGATGTCAGAACTAATAACTCCATCTGTATTATTATTAGGACCTCATCTTGTCATATTCAAGTCTTAAAGGAATTACACATTTTATAGGACACATTATGTGGAAGACAGCCAGGAAATCTGAGAATTCTTGGCAAATTGTCTCTTTCAACATTTGCATTACATTTACATTGGAATGCATATAATTTGACCACATTCTACCGTTATATATAGAACACAAATAAGCTTATTTACCAAACATTGCACCCGACAATACGCCACCTATAATGTGTTACATTTATTTGATTGTATTAGTTTGCGCTGTTGTGCTTGTTGAGCATGCATGCGCCGTGGTTGCTATGTGTGGGGAGCAGAAGAAGCTCATGTGTTCTCCCTCGTCAGTAAATGTAATCATTCCAAAGAATTAAATGATGGCTGGGGAAAATACCTATTTTTAAATAGTCCCCCCCCCACCTCCCTTTCCTCCCCAATCTATACAATTGCTAGTGTAACCGCTGGTGGTTCCCTTATTTACCACTATAATGTCTTAAAGCATAGAACTTAGTAGGGCTAACCATACAGATATCTTAGCCATAATTTTATATAGTTAGTAAGAGATCCTCTATTTACCATATATAAATAATTGAGAATACAATATAAAATAAGGATTGTCTTGGAAGCAATCGTTTTGTCTTTTTGGATATTTATTATATAAAAATATAAAATCCATTATAGCAGAGTTTATAAGATTAAATTACATGCTTGCAAATATCATTAATAGGTTAACATACCCTTCTGAACACGTCATCATGTCAGCCTTTCTGTCATTTTAAGATGGAGCAGCGTCTGTCTCCAAGTCTCTCCTCTGTATCTTAACATTTAAAAGTACACCTATTTATACCTTAGGTGTCTCCATTTTAGGTTACTGTAGTTCAAATATGAAAAAGTAACACTTCTTTTACTTTATTCAATTTAGGACCTCCCTTAATTTAGCAAACATACAAGGCCATAACTAAAGGGTGTATACGTCATGGAAATTTTCCTGACTTAGTTCAAGATGGCATCTTAAAGTCTGAATAGGTTATCTGTTGTTTATACTAAGTCGTAAGTGTACAGTCGCGGGAGATTCCCGGATTTGGGGAAGTTCCATTAACTTGGGGTTACCACAGTATATTGTGTACTGCAAGAGTCGTAGCATAGCCTTGAAGCTTGTTTATGCATTATTGTTATTGTAATTCGTCTGGGACAAAATGGCACAAACATATTATGCACTGAGGTTATTGCTTAAAGAAACAGATATGAAAAACAACACCTTGTCAGTTTGCAATATCTCTTAAAGACAAAGTACACAGTTTAAGAAATACAACATTTCATTCTAAAACTTGTAATATTTGCATTTGCCCGTAACACTAGGAAGTCTTTTAGCATGAATAGATAGAATCTTATGCTCTTTAAAGAGCTTGAGTTAAAATAGGTATGACAAGCACCCCTTAATATTTTATCTTTCTTTATGAACAGTGATGCATTTGGAGTAATTGATTAATTGATGTTGTTTCCCAAGAAGTAAATGTAACTGTATATTATATTGTAAAATATAAACTTTCAGTGCTGTTTCATAGTGCACATTTGGAAAATCACAGCTTCCAGTGACATTTGTCGCTGCAGAATTTTGACAATTTCAGTGTAATAGTTCACTTTTTTCCAGATTCCTTTAGGAGAAATGGGTTTATATATGTATGTTTACAAGTAAATGTATTTAGCCATAATTAGGTATAGAAGGCAAAATCAGCAGATAGCATTTTTTTCATTTATACATTTCAATACACAACCATTCAATAAAAGTGACCCATACACAAAAACTCTTCTTCCTGATACATTGTATACTTCGGGAATGACATAAAATAAGAAATAGAGAAACTACATGTGTTCATTCAATATCTATTTTTTAAAAACTAATCATTTTTAGAAATATATAAAAGTACCACTACCAACCATAAAATTAATGTCGCAGGTTACATTTGCACCAGAGCAACTAGCAGAGATCTCTGCCTGTCTATTTGCAGTAGCTGTTGCTAAAGCACAAACATTTTCTCTGCAATCACAGCAGGGAAATGTCCTGAAAATACATCTCAGGAGAGGTCTAATCACTCCAACCAGTCAGCAAAGGAGTTTGCGCTGATAGGAGGTTTGATTGAAAAGAATAATTTGCTTTTGCTGGCATATGCGTGGGCATAATGCTCTGTTGTATGTTCTGACTCACATGCGATGTGATCTCCATTTTTGTTTATTTGACACCTTTTTGTATAATCATTTAATTCTAAATCAGTGCTTTGAAAATAGCCTTTAAAAACATTGAAGAAGAATCATGTTCTCTATAAGCTATATGTACCTTATTTTTGTATTCTGACAAATGTAAAAATATAAATATATTGTTTATCCCTCATACTGAGGGGTTTATTCACTAAATGTTGAATTTGCTTTTGCAAAATTATGTGATTTCATGTGACTGCATGTCTGCATTCTGTAGTTAAAAGTCATCTATGGAATTCAATTGAAGAGAAATGAGTCTTGCTATTTTCATTTGAAAATGGCTTAACCAAATGCAGTGGCATGCTAACTGGGCGTCATGGGGGTTGTAGATAGCTCCTGGTTGAAAGGCAGCAGTGGGTGCACAGATTACCCCCCCTGTGGAAAGATCAGCCACGTGCTTACCAGTGCCTGCTCCGCCAATATGCGTTGAGAATGCTGCTGGAATCACTCTTCACTGGCTGCACAGCTTACTCACACTCCCTGTACTGATGCTGTGTGTATGTATGTGAGTATAAGTGTATATGCATGTAAGTATGTGTGAATATATATATGGCATTATGATTATTCGTGTTACACCTAATATTTTCATTTCTAAGGCCAAGTCTTCTGTGTGTCCAATTGTGAATAATATGTTTTGTATCAAAGATAACACCTATTTTTGCGTTTTTTTTGATCAACAGCAAAAAACAAATGTGAGGTAGGCTGAACTTGATGGACGCAAGTCTCTTTTCAGCTATGTAACTATGTAACTATATATAGACTTGTGTTTTACAGTATATGAAAAAGTATAAAAGTATAAGTAAGTACTTATAAAGATATTTTGTCCTTATTATTTCAAACTACAACACCAGAAGCACCAAAATATTCATAGGATTTCTACTTGTGCTAGACTTTTGATTGCTACATTTTGGAATATTTCCAACCACATCTTAAATGCACAGAAATATATGGCACATCTACCCAATGGATTTGAAAGCACACTTGGAATCCATGGGGAACCAAGACCTTAAGGTCACTCATTTATTTTCTTCTAGGCTTGCAGATGGTCTGCACCTATTCCCTCTCCCTCGCCTTCCTTCTCTATGCCCTCTACTTATCATTATCTTAGTTAGTTTGTCATTATTTAAAAAATATATAAGAATTTAATCATATATGACTGAAATACAGTAGAAAAAAAGCTATTTTCCTTAAAACAAAATAAATATTAACTATTCGAAATATCAATAAAAAACAACAAACTTATATCTAAATTATACAAATACCTGTATCTTATTACCTTCCTTTCCCTGCTACTCCTATATTCCAAATAAAATATTCTACTTCTAAATTGTTATGGGAGCATACTGGAGAATCGGGGTCATGGGTGATGAATTGGAACTTTACTTCTGATATTATCCCGTAGCCAATGAGGGCACGCCACTGGGGTAGCCCACATGTAGCAAGGCTTGTTGCCTGCTCGTGAGCCACATGTAAATATATTCTACTACTAATTAGGTCATATTTTTCACTTCAGTCTCTCAAGGTACATCTCCTCAAATCACAAATTTGGCCTGTAAATGCTTCTCCCGTCTACCCTTGCTTCACTTTGCTTTACAGATCCCAATTCTCAAAGTGTATGAAATCATATCTAATTACTTTATCAGCTTCTTTATAATTTCTTAATTGTTCAAATTCTGAAAAATAAGGAGAAAGTTTGAAGATGACTTCAAGGGCATTGAATAATATTTAATTTTGCCAAGTAATTTTTATATAAATTTTAATATTAATGTTAATCAACATTCAGAACAAGAATGTTGTTAAATACAGTGTTTGAATCATAGCCTAGGTTAAAGGGTGCAGTGCCAGAAAGCCTACACATGTACAGATTGTTCCATCCTTAATGTGAATCTTCAACATAAGACTTCTGCGAACAGCATTGTGAGGTTTGTATTTTGCACAAAGCATATGCAAAATCAATTTCAGAAAAACCTTTACTGAATGTCCATTAAAGTTAGTGGAACATTGTTGGGCACAACTGTACATAAAAGTCAGCATGCATGATTTCCAAGAGTATCTGCACTCGAGACACTAGGCAGAGCTCTGTTATGTGGCTCCATAGTCAATAGTTCCCCCTGCTCCATAGTTCCCACATTACCCTCAGTCTGCAAAATCTTCACATCCTAGTCCAATAATACAGCTGAATTGAATGATGTTACCCTCGCTTCAATCATAATACCCTCAGCCCCTTGGCCCTCATAGAAACCGCCATGCCCGGTGTTTATTGTGGCACATTTGCCTAGAGAAAGCATGTGTATATCTTGTGGTACAGTAACCATCTCCCAAACCCAACCCCCATGCTGTATGTAAAAGGCAGGCTGGTAAATTAGAAGCTGTGCTTATGAATTTTACCACATGACAGGAGGCTTCATATTTGCATATCTTTCTTTACTCAAAACTCCAGCAGCATAGTAACATAAACAACCAATCAGAAAAAAGATATAATGCCCATAAAAGGCCCTGTCTATGACATCACTTCCTCTTTCTTTGCTGCTCCAGCCAACATCAGATCAGAGTATTTTGCCTCTCTAGCAATTGCTTATATACATTGTTTTTCTCACATACTTTGGTTTTTTGTTCCACTGTATTTTGGATTGTATTGCTTTAATTTAATTAATTTAATTAATTTATTTATTTTCGTTGGTTTATTTTCGGGTCCCCTTACCCCTGCCCCTGCAGTGTTTTAGGCCCCCCCCCTATTACCTTCCACTGCCGATACCCGCGAGCACGGCTGTCAGTGCCGCGCGCCGCGGGCCGGCTAACTGTTTTCTCTTTGTGGGGGCCGGCAGGGGGACGGGTGGAGGGGGACTAGGAACTGCGTTCCCCCCTTTTCGTTCCGGCGCCGCGCGGTCTATCGCGGCGCACCTTCACACGCGGGCGGCGGCCATCTTGGATCTCGCGGCTCGCGAGATACCGGATGGCCGCCTTCCCCGCTTGCCCGGCGGATCGGTAACTCACCCGACCGCCGGGCTCCACATCTGTATACCCTCCCTAGTTAGTGTAACAGATTTATTTTGCCCTCCAGGTGATATCTTTGTCCAGTGCCTGCCTGCTGTGCTGCCCATTGACAATACATGCATGCATTAAAAGAGACAAACACCCCCCCTTTTTGTTGCCAGCTCAAGACCTTTATGTCTCTATACCCTGCTTAGGGTCATACCAATTAATATACCCCAATTAGGGTTATACTATATACTGTTATACTCTCCACAAGATCAGAGTTAGGTACAGGGTCATACCATATTACTATACCCTGCACAGGGCCATACTATATTACTATATCCTACAGGAATCACCCGATCACCGTGCCCTGCATCTGGATTAACCCCTTCAGGGGTCCCCCTCTCTGGGCACATTCATTTATTGATACAATTATTATATTTTATTCTCATGGATATATCTCTCATGGTGCCTTACACTGGATGAATATATGTTGAGCAGGCACACAATCTATGTATTGTTGTGAAGCCATACAATATCACAGTCGTTATACAAAACACATACTGTACCTATAACAAGATCAACTATATCACCGTACCCTACGAAGGACATATTGTGTTACTGTACCCTACAAAGGGCATATTATATTATATTATTGTACCCTACAGAGGGTCATATTATATTACTGTACCTGACGGTGCAAATTTGTGTGGGTGTCCTCTGGGTATTTTTTCATGGCACACCACCTGGGGTGACCCCCCAGATATGCATGCAAGGTCACTGACAGACCATTACCTTTGATGTGGGTGTCCTCTGGGTTACCATGGCACACCACCCGGGGTGAACCCCGATCATATGCACGGAGGCCTACGCCACACTGCCTGTCAGTTTTACATTAAAGCAACAGTACCATGCCAGATGCGTTTTGACGGCAGGATCACTAAGAAAACTGAGTGTATTGCGGTGTACCCTTCACAGGGATACATATATGTATATTTACTGTGCCTAGTGTACATATTGAACGGGGGTGTCCTCTGGGTAATTTTCCATGGCACACCACCTGGGATGACCCCCAGATATGCATGCAATGCTTGTAAGGTGCCAATAATTACAATATGGGTGTCCTCTGGTTTACCATGGCACACCACCTGGGATGAACCCAGCCTAATAGACATGGGTCCTGCGGCTGCAGACCTTATGGAGACAGGCCCCATGCGCCTATATACAAAGCCTGTATAGTTAAAAACCGTGCATACAGCTCTGGCGTACATTTGTGGTGAACCCGGCTAGCCAGACCGACACCACTACCAGTCACCGCCTGCACCACGACTCTCAGTAGCCAGATTAAACTAACAGAGGTGACCCCTCTACACTTGGCACGAGTATTCATACTCTCGGACATACTAAAGCAGGCAATTCAAACCGTTTTACCTGGGTGATCCCCAGTTCTACCAGGAGTCTAACACCCCTACGTGCTGACCCTCACACTATCTCCCAACAGGACGGGAACGAGTCATGGTGGACACTCTCAACGTTCCCAAGATTTCTAGGCAACGATAAACGCCACAGTAACGGCCTCAGTGGAGAAGGTTCCGTTATGAACTCTACCTCACACCGCTTGATGGAGACCTCAGGCCCACAAGCCTTCAAGTCAAAACGGCAAGGGAAGGGCTCCAGCCCCCCTGCCACTAAGGTCAAGGGCAAGACGCCCATCGAACAGACCAAATAGGCGGAGCACCGGGAATCCAAACCCCGTCCACCACAATCTTCCGACAAAGAAGACTATTACCCACCATGTACTTTGGACATGGTAGATGAGCGACACGAAGGCAGCTCACCGTCTGAGGAGATGGAACGGCAAGACCTTCCCCACACTTCCTCGAAGTACGTTAGGGAAACCTTACTCTGTGACGGCGGCTGAGGCAGAGATAACTGTAACGGCACTAAACCAGAGTAGCCGAAGACGGAACGTTCCTGGACTAACACTATTGGCTGCGCAACCCTCGGGGGATGGAAGGATGCGCACGCTTCAAGACCGAGTTACCCCAGGGTACACAACTCAACCCTACCACCTCCAAAGAATGGTCTTAATGCTCGATATGCCTCCTGGGCAACGTAAATGACGCACTATGCGCCGACAGACGCAAATCTGTACTTGGCCGCATCGACAACACACTATTGGACTTAGGAACTACAAGAATTCGGCCCAAAGCACAAGGCCTACTATTCGACGTAGTGTTCATTGCAGTATTCAAGAAACACGTGAATTTATTCACCACACTAAATTAAACCCAGACCTCGCTAAAACAAGTCTTCCTCAACCCTACGGGGAAAGGTGTTTCTGGGAGGACTGGTCGGTAACTGAACCGAGCCACCAGCCGCTTCTGGGCGACAGGTTCCAGATCGTATACACAGTCCTCATATTTCTCCCATCTACTACACAAAGGAACCCATCCGCTTCATCTACTAGTGTGTCAACCTACATAACTAACTGTTTTCCAATATTATGACCGGCAACCTGTCTCTGTTTTACAGAATTGGGAGACGACTACCAAAGTCACCTGGGTTCTCCAGACAGTACAAGGCTATGTCTTAGAGTTTTATCACAGCCGTGCAGGTCGCCCCTTCACCTCCATTACGCACGCTGGCGGAACAGGAACGCCTCGTGGACAAGAAAATCTGCACCCTCTTCAGGAGGGGCGCAATTCAACATGCAACGGAGGGGAAGGCTTCCCCAGCAAAAATTTTCCTGGTCAAGAAGAAGCCAGGAGACTACATCAATGGAACTTCTACATGGTATACAAATGCTGCAAGATGGAGGAAATTCGTCTTCTACAAGACCTCCTAGGCGATAACGACTGGTTTACACATCTGGACCTCAAGGACGCACGCTTGTCAATACCCGTTGCCCTGGACTGCCGAAGTTTTCCTCCGATTCCAATGGTGAGGACAAACACGGCAGTTTACGACTCTGTGGTGCTCGCGAACCTACTGTAACCAGTGAGGGCACACATCCGTAAATTTGGGCTTGCGATGCCTCGTATACTTGGAAGACTTGCTGATTCTTTACGAATCCAGGCTACGTTTGCAGACAAATTTTGTCGTTCACTTTCGGGACTCCATGGGTTTTGTTGTACACAGACAAAGATCGCTTCTCCATCTGAATCGGGCCAGTTTCTCGGTTTCGACATCGGCTTGGAGAGCTAAGTTCCGCGTCCGTCTACGGCAAAGAGCGCCTCTATAAGGATTGCTGTCGGATTGTGAGATTCCTCTCCTCCTCCATACAAGCGTTATTCCCTGGCCCACTACGACTGATGGTGAGATACATACGCACCGGTCACTCATACGACCACTGGATCCCACTGTCAGCGGAAGTGAGGATGGAATTTCGATGGTGATTACTTCACATACAAACTTGGATTGGCAAAACGATCTTTGACTCTTCCTTCGGATACGGGGCGATGGATGAACCCCTGCAAACGCGACCCAGCCGTTCTCCACAATAGCAAGGGTGCTTCGATACACACACACACCCACAAGATATCGCTCCTGCTCATGACACCCCTCGGGCAGGGCCAACCGTGATTTCCCGGATCGCCTGGAGATGTCTCGCGGAGACCCTCTACTACTCCCTACCTTCCCTCTACTTCTGACGGGACCTCGAGGGGAAGCCCACTCCCTTGTCATGGAAGGACAACTGGCACTAGTTGCCTGGACGGCTTCAGGGGCTCCTGGTCAGTTCACGACCTATTGCATCAACTAAGACCTCCTATGGGACTCATAGGCTCCCGGCACCAGGAAAGGCTATATTTCTGCCTGGTCGGCCTGGAGTGATTGGTGTGTGGAAAGGGATTCCGATCCCTTTACCGCACCTGTCCCACTGACCCTCAACTATCTGTCACACCTGGTCTCGTTGGGTCGGTCATATCGATCCCTCAACATGATCAGATCCGCCGATATCCGCAGATATCGGCGGCGCACGTTCCGGTACAGAGCAGACCAGTAGGTCAAGATACACTGGTTTGTCGACTACTGCGGGGTGTCGAATTGTCGAGATCCCTGCACCCAAATATTCACGCCTCTGGCAGGTGGATGTGGTGCTGAGATTCCTTAGGGAATGGCCGGACAATCCTTGTTTGTCACTGAAGCAACTTTCAGCCAAACTAGCCCTCTTATTATGCCTCGCCTCATTTAGACGGTGGCGGACGTTAGGGCTGGCGATATGGATGGTTTCTCTCTCACACCAGACGGGGTTACCTTTACCATGTCGAGATGAACTAAGTCTGATTCGTCTTCAGAGTCATACCCATGCTTTGTGTCAGACGCCTCACTATGCGTGGTCAGAACGCTAATGGGGTACACCAATATCTCTACCCCCTTCGAACTCATTCGACGGATCACCTTCTGACTTCTTACGTGAACCCTCATGGACCGGTGTCTACCGCAACACTGGCCAGATGGGTCCGCTGGTTTTGTCTTTAGCGTCGAACCTTGTTTCGGAGCCCACTCGGTCAGGGGAGCGGCGGCCTCACAAACCTTTTCGGCCGACGCTTCCCTAGCCGACATTATACGCTGCGCGGACTGAGCGCGAGAGAGTACGTTTAGAACGTTCTATTTTCGGCAAACATCTCATGCTTCCTTCACATTGGTCAATTCAAAGCTTTAAAAATGCAAATATGAAGCCTCCTGTCATGTGGTAAAATTGAAGATTATACTAGCTTTAGTGTACTAATAATCTTAATTTTAGTAATGACAGGAGGCGAATATTTCCCACCCTATAGAATCCCTCCCATGTTTCTCGTGTTGAACAGAATATGTCCTTTATGTTCAGGAAGGTAAGTACGTATGGTTTGTATGTTTGCTACTTAGACCTGTATCTTGTGGGTCTTGTATTGGCTGAATATTAGGCATGAACCTTGCATTATGTTGTGTTTATAGATTCTTAAATATCATTGCGTTAGAATAAATATATATTGATATGTTTCACACTCTAATGTTCGCTGGTATGTCAGATGCTTAATGCTTATTGTATGCGGACAAGTTATCACGCCAGATACCTTTCACCTTTTTCTTTTTCTTGCAGCGTGAACGTCTTCTCATCGTGACAAAGATTCACCTTCCATACCTCTGCATCGCGGAACTAATGGAGTTGGATATTCTAATATGTTGTTGAACTGTTGCCGTAATATGATTATGTCTCTTATTGCTATTTATTGTTTCGCTTCAAAGAAAGAGGAAGTGATGTCATAGACAGGGCCTTTTATGGGAATTATATCTTTTTTCTGATTGGTTGTTTATGTTACTATGCTGCTGGAGTTTTGAGTAAAGAAAGATATGCAAATATTCGCCTCCTGTCATTACTAAAATTAAGATTATTAGTACACTAAAGCTAGTATAATCTTCAATTATGAGAAAGTGAAAATGTGAACAGCTTGCCTGTCATTACGCTCTTATGAATATTAGGAGAGAAAGAGAAATCACAAACTGGCCTATTGAGCAGCAGCCTATCTGAGCTTTAGCAAGGCTACAGAAGTTATATTTGTGTCAAATGGCATTTTCCTTGTATCTTTCTAAGTAGAGGTGAGGACCCAACATAAGCTAGGCTTTATTTCATCACATATGTGGTTTAAAGGGACTGTAAATGTATTATCTCATTGAAGTGGTGATAGTGTCTGGAATTTCCTAGCGCCAGACTTTAATTCAGGTTAAACTGTTTTTAGTGTTTTAATGCAAAAGGAGGATTACCCAGCATCCCAACCCCTCTGTGCTGCTTTGGTTAAAGGACCACATACTCGTTTTCCTGGCACTATAGTGCCCTGAGGGTGCCCCCACCCTCAGGGTCCCCCTCCCGCCGGCACTGTGGAGAGGAAGGGGTTAAAATCTTACCTTTCTCCAACGCCGGGCGGGGAGATCTCCTCCTCCTCTCCTCCTCCATAGTGACGTCATCGGCTGAATGCGCATGTGCGGCAGGAGCCGCACGCGCATTCAGCCAGTTCATAGGAAAGCATTTACAATGCTTTCCTATAGACGCTGGCATCTTCTCACTGTGATTTTCACAGTGAGAAGCAAGCAAGCGCCTCTAGCAGCTGTCAAGAGACAGTCACTAGAGGCTGGATTAACCATATTATAAACATAGCAGTTTCTCTGAAACTGCTATGTTTATAAAAAAAAGGGTTAACCCTAGCTGGACCTGGCACCCAGACCACTTCATTAAGCTAAAATGGTCTGGGTGCCTATAGTGGTCCTTTAAGCCTGAGCATTAGCCTGAGCAGCAATGGATAGCTGTGATTGACTGAGAATATCAGATGACTGCTTTCAGTCTATCACAATGCCAATTGCTAGTATGATTTGGTATGCTTAGAAGAAAATGTGTAATCTCTGCCTTATCCATATTTCCAGTAGGGGCCAGGTTGTGGGTATCCATGGAGTCTTATTTAGTGTTAAACTGCTTGAAAATGAACAACTCTGGCCCGTCTCGGTGTGCTCTCGTGACAGATGTACTTTAAAGCGATCTGTTATTTGTTATGTACTTTTACATAGAACATTTTCTCATCTATTTTTTTTTTTCTTCAATTATTTATGGTTAGGTTTAAAAGAAGGAGCTCATCATCGAAGGAAGCAGTATGCAGATGGATGTAGTCTCCAGGAATTTGTTGTTATAAGTGAACTAAATCAAGTGCTGATATAAGGTAGGATATGGGTGCTCTCTATATCGATGTATACAAAGTATACTGGCCATCTATAATTTCATTTGTATAGCTTTTACTGCTATGCAGAGTGCAAAGTGGTAAAGGCAATGGAGTTAATAATCTAGAGCAGGACTGCCATCAGATATTTTGGGGCCCCTACTACTGCTCAAGGTCTGGTCCCCCGTGGGCCTGGCTCCAAGCCCGCCCCCAAATCCCACCCATAGGAATACACACACAGACACAAACGCACGCACTGATACAAAAAGAACACAGATACACACACACACAGGAGCGTATTAGCCGCGAGGCAAACAAGGCATTTGCCTTGGGCGGCATTTTTCTGGGGGCGGCAAAAAACGCCGCCCCCAAATGCCCAGGGCAAATGCCTAGTTAGCCTTGCGGCTAACTGACATCCCGAGCGGGCGGCGCTGGCAGGCGGGCGGCTGGCGAGGGAGCACTTCCTATGGGCTCTCTTCTCAGCTCCCTCGCGCGCCGCAGAGTGAGGCTGGGAGCCGGAAGATGACGTCATATCCCGGCTCCCAGCCTCACTCTGCAGCCGGCGCGCGAGGGAGCTGAGCAGTCAGCTCATAGGAAGTGCTCCCTCGCCAGCCGCCCGCCTGACCTGCAGCCACCGGACCACCAGGGATAGAGACCCCCCCCCAGCACTCCCAAAGGTAAGGAGGTTGGGGGGGGATTTAAATTTAAAAAAAAAGTTAATGTGTGTGTTTGTGTCTGACTGTGTTTGTGAGTGTGTTTGTGTGTGACTGTGTGTGTGTGTGACTGTGTGTGTGTTTGTGTCTGACTGTTTGTGTCTGTGTATGTGTCTGACTGTGTGTGTGTGTGTGTGTGTGTTTGTGTCTGTGTGACTGTGTGTGTGTTTGTGTCTGTGTGTGTGACTGTGTGTGTGTGTTTGTCTGTGTCTGTGTTTGTGTCTGTCTGTGTTTGTGTCTGACCGTGTGTGTGTGACTGTGTGTGTGTCCGTGTATGTGTCTGACTGTGTGTCTGACTGTGTGTGTGTGTATGTGTCTGACTGTGTGTGTGTGTGTATGTGTCTGACTGTGTATGTGTATGTGTCAGACTGTGTGTGTGTTTGTGTCTGACTGTGTGTGTGTTTGTGTCTGTGTTTGTGTGTTTGTGAGTGTGTGCGCGTGTGTCTGACTGTATGTGTGTGTGTTTGTGTCTGACTGTGTGTGTGTCTGACTGTGTGTGTGTGTGTTTGTCTCTGACTGTGTTTGTGTCTGACTGTGTGTGTTTGTGTCTGACTGTGTGTGTCTCTGACTGTGTGTGTGTTTGTGTCTGACTGTGTGTGTGTGTTTGTGTCTGACTGTGTGTGTGTGTATTTAGAAGGTGGGGCGGGGGGGAGGGTTGGGTGGGGGTGGCGCGGGGGGAGGGGGGCGCCTGAGTTTTGTCCTGCCTAGGGCAGCACAAAACCAGGATACACCACTGCACACACATACATACTAACAGACACACATACTGAAACAGACATACAGGCATACATACTGACACATACATACTGAAACAGACACAGACATACATAGTGACACACAGACACATACTAACATACATACACACACACACACACACATAAGGACATACATACACACACACATACATACTGACATAAACACACATACATACATTCTGCAATACATACACATACAGACACATACATACTGCCATACATACACATACATACATACATACATACTGAAATACATACACATACATACAGATATACATATACACATACGCATACATACACATATACATACATACAGATACATACATACTGACATACATACATACATACATAAAAACTGACATACATACATGCATACTGACATACATACATACTGACATACACACATAGCTAATTTTTCTTTGCATGAGTGTGGCTGGGGGTGATGGGAGTCGGCAGACTCTCCCGTCCTCACGGCCTGTCTCTCTTTCTCCTCCCACATGGAGTGAGCTGGGAGGAAGTGTCACTTCCTCCTAGCAGTACTTGTGACTGCAATTTTTTGAAAGGGGCCGACCGGGACCCTGAGGATGTAGAGCCCATCGGGTGGCACTAAATGCTTGGGCCCACCTGATGGGCCCTATCAACGTGCGGGTCCCGGTGCAGCTGCACCGGCGGCTGTTCCGCCACTACACGTGGGGCCCAGGCGGATGGGCCCCACAAGGCTGACGGGCCCGTGAAAACCATCATGGTTGTCACCTCCAGATGGCGGCCCTGGTCTAGAGTATAACAATCATTATTTTGGGACTATAGTTTCCCTTCGATCACCCCATTTGCATTTTAAAAGGTAAGTTAGATAAAGATTACTTACCAACTTTCCTATGCCGGGACTCTGCCTGCTCCACTTTTGAAGACGTCCCAGATGAATCTGTCCCTTGGCTCAACATTGGCATGTATTATTATTTTTTTGTGTACTAAAATAAAGTAAATATTATTACTTATGTAAAGGACAGATCGAATTTTGTAGTCCATATTTATAGCTTTAGTATAAATACAGTTATTCAAGGGTGGTGGGAATAAAAAACAAATCAACATTATATTCACACTTTTGCCTCTAAAACTGTGTAAACAGCTACTATAGCTAAAAATAACAGGATTTCATCTGTATTTTTCTTTTTTTTTTTGCGATTACAGGTCAGATATTACAAGGAGTGCATCACTGATAAAAACAGCTAAATATTTTCAAAACGTCGTTTTTTTTTAGTCTATAGGTATAAGAACAGTCCAAAACCACCCACACAAAAGCAGGGCCAAGGGTCAGTCTGACCTTGGTGTAGGACAGGGATAGGCAACCTTCAGTACTCCAGATGTTATGAACTGCACTTCTCCTGATACTTTGCCAGCATAATGGCTGCAAAAGCATTGTCGGAGATATAGTACACAACATTAAGAGTGCCAAAGGTGTATGATTTCTTTAGGCGCTTATGTGGATGTGGTTAAAGTCTTTCCATACCCTTTTTTATGCCTGCATCTCTTTGGGGTTATTGATGACACCAAGAAAATGTTAGCAAAAATAACAAAGCTGTTACTATATCTGAGTTTGATATTTACTATTTGACCAAAGTGTCATGTAAGCAGCTTAGTGGCTAACACTGTAGGTTCGGGGCATGCAATTAGATGGGTCAGTGTAAATTGGTCTCTGGGTAGGAACATGTGTGGTTGCATCTGAGTTGATGGGTGGTGGGGGCAAGTTGCACATTGGTTAGATGGCTGAATGTGACAAGGTAGATGTAAATGAGTCGCTATGTGAATGCATCTAATTTGGGATATGTGATTAAATGTTGAATTTGACAGAGTGGGTGGTGGAAAGTGGCATGATTCTTGTTTAATGAGTGTACATGACTGGGAGGAAAGGATGGTATGTAAGAGGTGGATGTGTTTACAGTAACTGATAGGTGACCTGTAGTGTATGCAGGGCCGGCGCTACCTGTTAGGCGGACTAGGCAGCCGCCTAGGGCGCCCCTTGGGAAGGGGTGCCGCCAGGAGCGCCGGCCCCACCATGCTGCAGCTGCCCGAGCGCTCTGTAGAGAGCCTCAGGAGGCTGCAGCTTTGCCCGGGCGGTGCGTCCATGAGGGCGGACCGCACCGCCCGCGCGCAGCCTGAGGAAAGGGGCTGACAGGAGGGAAGCGCTCAGCGCTCCCTCCTGTCAATACCTCTCTGTAGCGTGGCCGAGCCCTGTATCATGGTCCACAGATACAGGGAGCATCTGTCTCCTGTACCCGGCCGGACTAACAGGAGTGTGCACTTCCTGTTAGTCCGGCCGGGTACAGGAAACAAAAGCTACCTGTACCCTCGGACTATACTGGGCTCGGCC
>OW240913.1:246686514-246806565 GCA_933207985.1 Pelobates cultripes | reverse complement strand
CACACAGAAAAACACACAATGCATTACACGCACAGACACACACACACAAACAATGCAACCCTTACACACAATGCATTCCTTACACACACTCAATGCACCCCTTACACACACTCAATGCACCCCTTACACACGCACACACTGCATCCTTTACATACACTGAAACACACCTTGCAGCCCTTACACAGACAAACACAGATTCACACAATGCATTCCTTACACACATATCAGGACATCCCCTACACACTCCACCCCCTGTGAACAAACTCATTGGTGGAACATGAAGGTGGACCCTGGGACCCAGACCTTGAGCTGTGTAAAGGGCCCCCCAAAAAAATGGAGCTGCTTACCGTTCTCCCAGAACATTGATTTTTGTGACCACAGTTACAAACAGCCTCCAGAGAGCCTGTTCTACACCAGACCAGTGGAGCCAGACTGCAGCTAGAGCCCATCATCATCCTCATCTCGTTGTAAGTAGGGAATCTAATATATTATTCGTGTCACTAATCTCCAATTTACCTCACATTAAAGAAACACTATAGTCCCCAGAACCACTGCAGCTTAATGTAGTTGTTCTGGTGTCTATAGCCTGTCCCTGCATGCCTTATAATGTAAGCACGGCGGCACTGCAGCACTGGCGTTAGTTAACATGGCAGATCATATGGGTGGAGCATTGTGATGTCACATGGGGGGGGGGCGGCAAACTTTACTTTTGCCTAGGGCGGCAAAAATCCTTGCACCGGCCCTGAGTGTATGCAATACTAATATGCTCTAAGTATATTGGAAGTGAATTGTTTTTTTTGTAGGTCGGGTGTAAGTGACTGGTTGATGACTTAGTGTTATAAAAACAGGATGAATGGCTGTAAGTGACTGGGAGTGAGTGAGGATGCACAGAGTGTGTGTATGTGTCTGGAGCTTGGGGGGAGGATGTGCAGAGTGTGTGTATGTGTCTGGAGCTTGGGGGAGGATGTACATAGTGTGTGTATGTGACTGGAGCTTGGGGGAGGATGTGCAGAGTGTATGTATCTGACTGGAGCTTGGGGGGAGGATGTGCAGAGTGTGTGTATGTGTCTGTAGCTTGGGGGGAGGATGTGCAGAGTGTGTGTATGTGACTTGAGCTTGGGGGAGGATGTGCAGAGTGTATGAATCTGACTGGAGCTTGGGGGGAGGATGTGCAGAGTGTGTGTATGTGACTGGAGCTTGGGGGAGGATGTGCAGAGTGTGTGTATGTGACTGGAGCTTGGGGGGAGGATGTGCAGAGTGTGTGTATGTGACTGGAGCTTGGGGGGAGGATGTGCAGAGTGTGTGTATGTGACTGGAGCTTGGGGGAGGATGCCTATGGTGGGTTAAAGGCAATCTGTCACCTCAAGACTATTTTAAATATTGCAATCATTTCATCAATCTTTAAATAAAATAGATTTTTATTTTTTTTTAACAACATATATTGTATAAAAAAATGAGAAAGCCTTATCCTTACATTTAGGATATGACAAGATGTTTCAGCCATATACATGCACCTTGGGTCATACAGTGTTTGAAAACAGTTAGTCTCTATAGTGTTTCCTGCTTCTGTCAGTTATAAAACACAAATACAGGGAGAGAACTTTGTGGGACCTGATAATATTTCTTACATTTTCAAATTATTTTAATAATATAACAAATCATTATGTATATTTTTGTATCACAATGAAATGATATATTTTTTCTTTTATTTAGAGTCCTATCAAGATCAAGTCACATAAGGACATGAGGAATAAGCTAAAACTGGAACTGAAGAAACATCCGGTTTAAACATACATATGATAAGATAGACTTTACAAAAGCATACATAAAACAGACATGGAAAATGTAATACGTAAACTATGGTGAATCACAAATAACACGATTATTTTAACGGTGACACTTGGAAGAGATTACTTTGTATAAAGACATTTCTCTTTTCTAAAGCTTTTATGAATTTTGCACATTACAACATTGGCTATGGATACTATGTTTGATGAAATAATGGGTTTATAGCTTGTGAAAACAAAGGGTGTAGTAAATTGTAAAAATGACACAAAACTTCCTCAATTGAGAGATGTATATAATTATACCCCTCACCCACCCCTCAAGCCCCCCAAAAAGAGGAAGCACAAATATAGTGCACTATTGTAAGGTATCTAGAGTACAAAGTGATGAAGCTATACATTTCCACTCAAATACATGGACCCTTTTGCAGAATCCACTTTACTTAATAGTGAATGGAACAAATTTATTCAAGCAAATAAAATACAATATAAAAACAACTAAATAGCTATACAACATATAGTCCTCAGTAACCCAATGCATTTCGCGGGATGTACAGCTTCATCAGTTGGTTAATTATGCTGTCCATGGGAGTCTCTTATAAAACACTTGCAATTTGAAGATGCAATCATCATTTCCTACCAATCAGTGCAAAGTATGGGCAATGAACTGGCATTCGTCTCATATTGTTGTTTATTTGACGTTTACTGCAAGTGACTTGCAAGAAGAGTGAAATCAGCCGGCAAGCACCTGAGGTCAGTGACGTCACTGGGGGGTGCATGGCCCCCCCTACATCATGCAGTACCCCCCCCAATTGAAATTGAAGTCAGGAGCACTGTGTCTCCCTTCACAAGCTGCAGGGGCACTGTTACTGGTGGACTTTTTCCACTTGCGGCCAGAGGGGGCACTGGGCTGGGAGGACTCCTCCTGGGTCATAGAGAACAGCACAGGGGAGAGACCAGGAGAGGAATCTCAGCTCTGCACAGAAGCATCCAGGCAGCTCCTGTTAAGTTTTAATCAGTCTCTCTGTGTGTGGGGAGGTCAGTCTGTCTGTGTGGGGGGAAGGGGTCAGTCTGTGTATGGGGGGGGATCAGTCTGTGTTTGGGGGTCAGTTTGTGTGTGGGGGTTCAGTCTGTGTTTGTGGGATCAGTCTATGTGGGGGGGTTTACTCTGTGTCTGTGGGGGTCAGTTTGTGCGTGGGGGGATCACTCTGTGTGTGTGTATGGGGATCAGTCTGTGTGTGGGGGGTCAGTCTCTGTGTGGGGGGGTCAGTATGTGTGTGGGGGGGTCTGCAAGAAACTACACAGAATTGAAATAAAATAAAATAAAATAACTAGAGGTATTTCAGCTTAATAGCTTTAATTTAAGCTTAACTTTAGCTGCCTGGAGTGCCCCTTTAATGTGAGAATTCTAGGTGAATCCAAAGTGAACTACACATTTAAGGTCAAAATAGCCCAAACTGGAAAAATTCAGCTATGCTTTCCGTTTGGTTACTCTGATTTTAAATTTGAAATTCATGTTGAATTCTCACTTTAGTAACTAACCTAACTAAATCTAAAAATGAAGTTTGGGTATTGTACACAATACATGTGAGGAGGTGAGGGGTTGATGTTATGCTGAGGTGTGATTCCCATTATTTTTGTATTTTTATGGATTTATAATAAAGTGAATTTCATATGGATTTGAATGATGCTATTTTATAAACTATGCTGTGAACAGAGGAGTCTTTCAGAAATTTTACAAATGTACATGATTGCAAAATGTGGATCACGTAAATGAATCTATAATCTGTAACCAGTACATTTATGCAGTGGGGGTCTGTATTATGTTTCCTTTCTTTTTAGTCTATTAAGTATTCAAGAAATGAAAGCCACTTTAAAATCATGTTTCAAATCTAAATGATACACTGCAATAGAGATATACTCTGGGAAAATAAATATCAGAATTCATCATACCACTTTTGGCACCATAACTCTTAATATTATTAAAGATGTTGTAATGCACACAAACTGTCTCTGTAATCTCAGCTATTACAAATGCAATTTTTTTCTCTCGCTTTAAAGCAGAGCTTGTAGCCAGTGGGGGCTTGTCCATAGGAGCACTAAGATCACCACACTAGATAATTATTATAATAATAAAATAAAATATATTGCCAGTGGGAAATAGTTAAATTGCATAAAAATGGGATATATACAACTTTTTCGCTCCTCCCTACAAATCCAAATTCAATATCTCTTTGATGATCCACGTGGACACTGTTATATAGTTTCCTGAACAGTGGCAGATCCAGAGCCTGATCTCGGGAGGGGCACTTGTAGATTATTTAAATTTAATCCAGACACAATAACCACTACAGCTCAGTGTAGTGGTTATGATGTCAATAGTGCCGGGACGCCCTCCCAGAGTATGTAGTCAAACCAGTTAAGAACAGTTTGACAACCTACCTGAGGCCTGCTGGGAAATGGGGCTGTAGAAGGGCATAGGAGCAGTGATATGTGTGAGTGGTGCAATGTGTAAGGGGTGCAGTGTGTGTGTGAGGGGGACAGTGTGTGTGTGTGTGTGTGTGTGTGTGTGTGTGTGTGTGTGTGAAGGTTGCAGTGTGTGTGTAAGGGGGCGGCAGTATATGTCAGGGGTGCAGTGTGTGTGTTAGGGGGAAGTGTATGTGTGGGTTAGTATTTGCAGTCTGTGAGTGTGGGGCAATGTGTGTATGGGGGGGCAGTGTATGTGTAGGACAATGTGTGTATGGTGGTAGTGTGTGTGTATGGGGGGCAGTATATGTGTATGGGGGCAAGTGTGTATGGGGGGCAGTGTATTCGTCGTGTGTGTGGGGGGGAGCAATGTGTGTGTGTGGTTATAAAAAAAGCCCCTACCCTTCTTATCACACACATTGCCCCCCCCACACACACATACACTGCCCCCATACATACATAATAATTAAATTTAAAAAAACAACACATATTATAAAAAAAGCCCCCAACCCTTCTTATATGTTTTTTTAAAATTTAATTAATACAAATATTCATTATGTCCCCCCTCCTTTCTTGCCTTTACTGAGGGAGTAAGGGGGACATTTCTCGATCCCTGGTGGTCCATGGGGATTCCCTGGTGGTCCCAGTGGTCAGGTGAACTCTAGCCCGTAGCTCCAGGGCTAGAGTTCACTCTCGCGAGATTTGTAGCATTGCCGTGGTAACCGCGCAACGCTCCATACTCGCGAGAGAAGGACCTGGAGGAGCCGCAGGCTAAGCTCCTGGGTCCTCTCTGCCTCCCTCCCTGCCGGCTGCCACCAAGGTGCCTGCGGACCGGGGAGGGAGATCTCTGATCTCCCCTCTGGTCCGTGAAGGCACATTGCAGGGCTGCCACTTGGACAATGCCAGACCTGCATTAGCCGGCAGGGGAGAGGGAGACCCTTGGTTTTCTCGGATCCTCCACTGCTCCTGAACCATTCATGGTGTTGATATAACATTGGTCAGTATTTATTTACCACCTGAAGATCCCTTTGCAACATTGGACAGAGCGCTGTTCAGGCTTCCCCTAGACAGGACAGGCAAACTCATAGTATGTGACAAATTATATTTTTTAAGTGGTCTATCCTTGGATGCCTCAGATTTCTATAACTTGGCCGCTAGGAAGGCAGCAAAAAAAGCTAAGCTGCAGGTTTGGAGCCCTGATACATGGACATGGTCTGTATAGCGCGTGTTAAAGTAAAATAAAGTAAATTTAAGGATTGTTATTTTGTTACCTGAAAATCACATGTGGTCAATAAATCGATCTGTCAAAATTGCAAGGTTTGCCATTGAAATTAGTCTGTCTGTAATATGACCATGTAATTTCACAAAAACAATGTGTCAACATGATTTAAGTAACAGTTGTAAACAAAATTATTCAAAAAAGTCATGTTTGTTGTTGAAATGTACAGAATTTCAGCTGTTTGCAAAGAACAAATCAAACAAAAGCAATTGAAATAGCTCAACATAACAAATGTTCAAGTGATCTCCCCAAATTCAACTGAAAATGAAACTTCTCAAGTCTCAAAATTATTCAACCCACTGAATAAAATCCCACCCAATAGCAAAAAACAGGTGTTGTCTCAAGCACATCTGATGCAACTAATCAAAGGCTTCATTAGTTGAACCAGATATGCTTGAGCTGGCACACTAGAAAGAACTGGCTAGGGGTTTGTTGAGTGTCACGTGTGACTGCATGTTAGAAATATGGCTAGAAGTATGACTACATGTTAGAAATATGGCATATTATGAAATAAGAATGGTCCACAAAGTTAGGGGAACAAGGATACAAATATATAGCAAATGCACTGAATGTTCCCAGAGACACAGTTGAAAGCATAGTTTGCAAATTTAAAGTTGAAGGAACAGTGGTTATACTACCTGGACTGGGCAGAAAAGGGTAGCTATCAATGGCTGTAACCAGATTTCTGAGAAGGAAAGTTGTGAAAAACACTACATAGGAGGGGATCCATCCCAAACGAATTCCCTAACACTGGGCTAAGTGCAGATTAACTCTAAATACTGTTCTGCCTTATCTTATAAAAATCTGTACTGTGCTAGTAATAAGAAACACATCTTGTGCATAGTAAAGTGCTATATTGATCTAAGCACAGTCCCAGACCCTCAGTCATAAATAAGCATCTATAGAGTTAAATGGCAGACAGAGCTAGAAAGAGAGAGTATTGACCATAATATATGATAGGGAGAGAATGCAGTATATAGTGAGAAAGTCAGTGTCTAAAACACTGACAAGGTAAATTAAAAGCCTTTCTCCCTGGTAATCTAACTAGACAGTCATAGAAGCAGAGGATAGAAAAGTGAAAATCAAAAGAATCAATAAATCAAATGAAAGTCATACTGCTCAATCCACAAGTGCCTAAAAATCATGGCTAAAAATAAGAAAAAACGCAGACGCGCGTTTCGGTGCCTTATATAATGCACCTTCGTCAGGGGCCCCTGACGAAGCACAAGATGTGTTTCTTATTACTAGCACAATACAGATTTTTATAAGATAAGGCAGAGCAGTATTTAGAGTTAATCTGCAAATAGCCCAGTGTTGGGGAATTGGTTTGGGATGGATCCCCTCCTATGTAGCATATACACCTGTTACTAAAGCTGATATTTAGGATTGGGTATCACACCTTTATATGGATTTGGATTGTTTCCCTACATGGTGTCTATTTCTGGCTTGCATATTAGCATATGTATCACTTGAATATACTTTGGTTTATTAATTATGTTTAGGTCTCAATTATATAGATTGAGCACTATGACTTTCATTTGATTTATTGATTCTTTTGATTTTCACTTTTCTATCCTCTGCTTCTATGCCTGTCTAATTAGTTTACCAGGGAGAAAGGCTTTTAATTTACCTTGTCAGTGTTTTAGACACTGACTTTCTCACTATATACTGCATTCTCTCCCTATCATATTATGGACAATACTCTCTCTTTCTAGCTCTGTCTGCCATTTAACTCTATAGATGCTGATTTATGACTGAAGGTCTGGGACTGTGCTTAGATCAAGAAGTGTTTCTGATTACTAGCACAGTACAGATTTTTATAAGATAAGGCAGAGCAGTATTTAGAGTTAATCTGCACTTAGCCCAGTGTTAGGGAATTAGTTTGGGATGGATGCCCTCCTATGTAGCATATACACCTGTTAATAACGCTGATATTTAGGATTGGGTATCACACCTTTATATGGGTTTGGATTGTTTCCCTACATGGTGTCTATTTTTGGCTTGGATATTAGCATATGTATCACTTGTATATACTTTGGTTTATTTATTATGTTTAGGTCTCAATAATATAAGATTATACATTTTTTTATGCCAATATATAGTAATAACTATATTACTACATATATATCCAGGGGATGCAGCTGATCTCGGAGCTTTGTATGCACTGAGACTAGTGGCATCAATTTCTTGTCCACATTAAATGTCAGTTGCCACAACTCTGACCATTTTTCTAGTTTACCTAAATCATTTGCCATTTGGCTTATCCCTCCTGGAACATCAACCCTGTTACATATCTTAGTATCATCAGCAAAAAGACATACCTTACCATCACGTCCTTCTGCAATATCACTAATAAAAGTATTAAAGAGAATGGGTCCAAGTACAGATCCCTGAGGTACCCCACTAGTGACTCCATTGACTACAACCCTCTGTTGCCTGTCACTCAGACTCTGCCTCACCCATTCAACAATATTGGAATCCAAACTTAAAGATTGCAGTTTATTGATAAGCCTTCTATGTGCAACAGTGTCAAAAGCCTTACTGAAATCTAGGTAAGCAATGTCTACTGCACCACCCTGATCTATTATTTTAGTTACCCAATCAAAAAAATCAATAAGATTAGTTTGGCATGATCTCCCTGAAGTAAACCCATGTTGTCTCTGATCTTGAAATCCATGTCTTTTTAGATGTTCAACAATCCTATCCTTTAACATGGTTTCCATTACTTTCCCCACTACTGAAATAAGGCTTACTGGCCTATAGTTGCCCGACTCCTCCCTACTACCTTTCTTGTGGATGGGCACAACATTCGCTAAATTCCAATCTTCTGGGACTACTGCTGTTAACAATGATTGGTTAAATAAATCTGTTAATGGTTTTGATAGTACACCACTAAGCTCTTTTAATAACTTTGGGTGTATTCCAATCCGGTCCCATTGACTTATTTGTCTTTACTTTTGACAGTTGAAATAAAACCTCTTCCTCTGTAAACTCACATGTAATAAATGGCTCATTTGTCCTTTTTCCTAACTGAGGTCCCTTTCCTTTATTTTCATGTGTAAATACTGAACAAAAATATTAATTGAGGCAGTCAGCTAGACCTTTATCCTCTTCTACATACCTTCCTTCTTTTGTTTTTAATCTAACTAATCCTTGTTTTACTTTCCTTTTCTCATTTATGTATCTAAAAAATGTTTTGTCCCTTTTTTTTACTGACTGTGCTATTTTCTCTTCTGTGTGTGATTTGAAAGCTCTTATAACTTGCTTAGCTTATTTCTGCCTAATCTTATAGATCATTCTGTCTTCTTCACTCAGTTTTTTTTTACAATTACTAAATGCTAACTTTTAGTTTTTTTACTATTTTGGCCACATCTGCGGCCTGGGATGTACTTTCTATAGATATATACGTTTGTGTAATGTTTTGCATTCAGTCACTACTAGAATATTTGTAATCTCAGCATGCCAAATTTTCGAAAGGTTTAGCTTTAAATAAAAACTATAGTCACCCAGACCACGTCATCTCAATGAAATAGTCTAGGTGCAGTGGCCATTCCCTCTTAACCCAAGTTTTTTAAATCCTACAATCTTTACATTGCAGAGTAAGGTCTTTCTCTAGTGACTGTCAGTATGCTGACAATAAAACGTGGTCATGTGACACGGAAACCCAGTGGGAAAGCATTGATTCAGTGCTTTGCTATTGGAAAGTTTGGCTCTATGAGGAGTATTATATTGGACCATACTGGAGAAGGCCTTTTCTCTATGATCATGCCATAGGACTATTGGCATTGGATACAGATAAGTAAGACTTTAAAATTTACAGCCTGTTAGAATGAGACTATAGCATTAGGAATACAGGTTTCCTTTTTAATGTTTTTGACATGCTTAATTTGCGGTGCATTGTAAACAAAATCAGCTTGCACAGACATTCTACAAGAGTGTATGTATCATGGTATTGATGCACATCTAGCTTTAGATGTCAAGGATATTGCACTTTTTGTTAAAAGAACGTAATTATGTCAGCTGCAACATTTTTATTAGTTAAAACAAAGAGAGTATAAGACATCATATAAAATAGAAATGTAGAGGACTGAAGGAGTGAAATATCGCTGGGTGGCTAAATTAGGCAATTGCAGTGGAGCAATAAAAGAGTGTAGGAAACAAAACATAAAAGCAAAAGAAAAACAAAACTCATCATTAACAAGTTTCTGTTAAGGGTACAAAAGGCCTAAGAGGGGCAGGTTGGCATCCATCACTAGCAAATAGATGCTGAGCAAAGGCAATAGGGCTTTCCGGATGGAGGATGGACAAAACTGCATTCAGCTGATGCCAAAGACAGGAAAGCACATGGATAAAGCACGGAGGTCACAAAAGGTAGCGTCACAGAAAAGGCAAGGAAAGGCCACCTTCCAGGCCGGTATGGAGGACAGCATCCTGAAGCCATAGACTTGGGGCTTTCAGTGGGAATAACAGAAGACCTTGGTGGTTTATTGCTGCTGATGGCGTAATGTCTTTCGTTCGCGTGGTCAATGGCGGAATAGCTTTTGACCGCGTGGTCGGCCTAGGTAAGCAAACAATGAGTGAAACAGGCAATTGGGGTAAGGTTGTGCCCGAACGAGCCTCATTCACCTCCCGGCTGACGCCTCCTCAGTTTCTCTTTTGAGATACAAATACATGTTTTTTGGTTACAAAAATACGTGTCTGTTAATCCACCATTTATACAGCGCTGCGGAATTTGTTGGCGCTTTATTAATAATAATAAGGATGTTGTGTTATTGATTTCTAGGTTGTCCCACAAGTGTGAAAATATTTCCAACAATTTCCGCAAAAACTGTTCCACTGGGTATAGATAGGCCTCTATGGGCCTTGTTGAGCTCAACTGTGCGAATATAGTCTACAATTGGCCTCAGGATGTGACACAGGTAGGTAGAACAGCCCTGTTGGGACCGGAATAACAACCACTGGTCTGGAGAGGTGAGATTCTCTGAGTGAGATTATTCGGTATGCTGGGAGTTGATTATATAGCTCAAGATTCAAGCCATGCTCGGAGCTCACCCAAAGCACAACCAGCCGCCATGATGCTCAGGGCCTGCCCCCGGTTTGAATTCCTAATGCTACAGTGTTCCAGTAATTCATTCATTGTGATATTTGTTTTATAATTTCGAAAAAGGAATTGAAATCCTAGACGTTTCGAGCATTTTAACAATCACGACTAAATAGGGGATCTATTTTGAGTTAGTTTTCTCTAGTATGACTTGTTGTCTAGGAATTAAGTGTAAATTATTTTTATTATTTTTATTATTTTTTTCAGTTTCAGACAAGAAAGAAAAAGATAATATGTCGAACCTTTAGAGAAGACACCTTAAGGTAGCATGCAAAAATTGGGGATAACCCCTAAACAGTGAATTTCAAACAAACAAAAAACAGAAAAACAAAACATTTCTACCTATAAGTGTGTCATATCTTCCTGAGAGGAGTATACAATATAACTTTTATTAGACCGTTAAAAATAGAGGGAATAATTAAATAAAAAAATAAAGGTAACGTTAAAATCAATTCAAGAGCACAGTCCTTGCTGTTTTAACCCCTTAAGGACACATGACGGAAATATTCTGTCATGATTCCCTTTTATTCCAGAAGTTGTGTCCTTAAGGGGTTAACAGTTATAGCAATGTGAAAAGGCTGTAATGGTGGCAAAAATGCTGTATTTCGCAGTGATATTTGTTCTCTGTATCTCAGTGTAGAGATACTGTAGTAGTACAGTATGGGTGCACTTAGAAAGGGTGAAAATGTGGTAGAATGGGCACGTGGCAAAAGTTCACAAACGTGTTGCATCTCAATATAGCCTTGGTCCTTTAGGGGGTTAAGGAACATGCCTAATTATAAGTGTTTTGTATAAAATACACTATATAAGAACACATTTCCTATAAGAACAGACCAAGGAAAACATGTTCCATCCTATAAAGATCCATGTGTCTGTCAATATGTATCTGTGTGTATGGTGAGTCAGTGTTTTTCTGTGTGTCAGTGTGTGTGTGTGTATGTGTCAGTGTGAGTATCTGTGTGTATGTGTCAGTGCGTGCAGCTGTGAAGTATCTGGGTGGATGTGGCACTGTGTTTATCTGTGTGTGTGTATGTCAGTGTGTGCATATTTGTGTGTATGTGTCAGTGTGTGTATCTGTGTGTATGTGTCAGTGTATCTGTGAAGTATCTGGGTGTATATGGCAGTGTGTGCATCTGTGTGTGTATATGTCAGTTTGTGCGTATCTGTTTGTATTTGTCCGTATGTGTATCTGTGGAGTATCCTTGTGTATGTTTCAGAATGTGTGTATCTGTGTGTGTATGTGCCAGTGTTTGTATATCTGTGAAGTATTGTATGTGTGTTTATCTGTAAAGTATCTGTGTGTATGTGTCAGTGTGTATTTATATCATGGAGTAACAGGACACCGTTAAGAATCTCCGTACGCTGAGAATAATGAAGTGGAAGCACGGTCAGGAGCTCTGTTATACCTGATGTTGCTACACATTCGCGAAGCCGCGCCTCCTTAGAACCCCGCCACCTTTTATTGGCCGCCATCCCACTATATGCAAATGCACCCACGATCCCTGTGCGTGGATTGGCGGATGGAGTTCTGAGTGGGAGGGAACGATGAGGAGGTGTATCAATGTCTCCTAGACATTGTCCAGATTTACAGAAGAGCAAGGCAGGGAAAGGGTCTTACACAGCATAGTGTGCATAATATAAGTTTAACTCCTAATGAGCAGGACACGATTTTCAGACTCTTGAACATAATAACAACAGCAATCAAGGCATACTTGAAAGCTCTTCACAATCCTGTGATCCAGAGGGAAAACAACTTTCTGTAGGGCTCAACTGATTAATGGAACCCAGTGCCACCAAAATTCTGTAACTAGACAAGGTAATCACTTTATTATTCCTTACAATATCCATTAAAATCTTACAAAATAGCACGGAGCGAGAGATACTTTGTTTGTATCTGCATGCTGCTATTCATGGTTTAAGTGAGTGATGTGGTTTAGTCTTTAATTTTTCCTTTGGAGTCGTCAGACTAAGTCTACATTTAGACTGGGAATTCAGTTGGGAGGAGATTTTAGATTTTATTTGGATTAGAGAGTTCTATTTTCATCGCCTGCTGTGGTGCCTGAAGTCTGCTTATTATTTGGCTTTTTAATAAATTACAGCTGTGTCAGATTTGAGCGAACGGTGTCATTAGGGTGTAAATGCTCATGTTATTAAAAATAAACTTTGTGAAAAATGGCTTTGTAGATTTTTGTTTAGTAAATCTATACTTTATGTGTTTTTATGAGGGGATGTTTCCTGAATTTGTATTTTTAATGCGTGTAATTCGATCCGAGGTAATTGTAATATTGTCAAGTGTACTCTTTGTACATTGGTGAGCAATCTATGAGGAGAGACTGGTTTTAGATTAGAAAATGCGAGGGGCAGCTTTGTATATCTTCAACAAGACCGCTTGAAGTCTATTTTTTTTATGTCTCAAAATCTGAATATATAGACTACTAATAGAAGCACACTGTTTTGCTATAACCCACATATATACAATATGACAGCTGCACATATATATATATATATATATATATATCCAAGCATGCAACACGCTTTGCACATCGTGGGTACATCATAAATAAAAAGGCTTGCACAAGTCTTGTTTAGTTGTATGTATTATGGGTGTTGTACATGACAACTTTGTGTATCAATGTGTACGTTATTAGTTGACATCACGTGCCCCAATGTTATGAGTTCACTTGTCATTAAATGTCATAAAAAAACATTCCTTTTAAATTCTGTGTATGTTTGTTTAAAATTATTCTTCATCAAGTTTTGCTTGAAACCAGTGATGCTTTGGGGAAATTAGAAATTTATATTGGTATTATACATAGCTGAAATGCCAGTGTGGATTGATCTAACATACAACAAGTACTGCGATTTGAATTCATCTTTTACAAAACATTTGATACATGATCATTCCTAAATGAGGTGATATATGTGCAAGCACTGTAGATAAGGTTCACTTCCAAGCTAATGTTAAGACTAAATATTGTAACTTGTAAAGAGTTGAAATAGAGAAAGGAACAGATTCTGACATTCAAAGAAGCTTACTATATACCGTTAATCAAATTGAATACTATACCAGGTGTTGACCATATCCACCCATCAACTAGTGATGAGTCTACCAGATAGCATAGTCCCTGATTATATCTTGCTTATCAATATGTCATTGGTAGCTATAGAATGTAATTTATAATTTTCCTGCAGCAAAAAAAGGTCTATTGTAAACATGAAATGTAGAGATGTTCTCAGCATATGCATGTAAGATAACATGCATGCTCTTATTTATTATTAATTTATAAAATATTTTACCAGGAAGGATGCATTGATATTTCTCTTGTTTTCAAGTATGTCCTGGTCCCCACTATCACCTAGGTATAGCACATGGTTCCCAGACCAAACTGAATTTGCAATTGGTAAAATTCCTAAAACCGCTAATTTAAACTACCTAATGCTATTCTGGGACCATATATGTGAATTAAAGGGAAATTAGAGATTAAAATTACCCCTCAATTAGTCTGCTACTGGTGCAAAAAAGAATCCTACCAGTGAGTTATGGTATAAGTAGTTTATCCCTAAAGAGCAGTTCTACTTATCACAGGATAAATGGAACCACTCTGTAAACTGATAGCTTTACTGCTGTCTGTCAGTTTACACATAGCTTGGTTGGTTGTTTAGTAAATCGGACTATGCTAAGATAACGGCAGAATCGCAATCTGTGCATGCACTGTCCATGCATTGGCTCTTTCTGCTGGAAGGAGATAGAGCTCAATCCAAATTTTGCTTGCAACGTGGACACGACATGCAAAACGTTGACAAAATTGGCAAAGCCAGCTCAAAATCAACGTTTCTGGCTTGCTGATTTACAAGAGCCTACGGTGGAGCTGTAAATCTTTAATATTGGCATAATTTCAAGCTGAAACACTGTGTATAGTGCATGATGGCCAACGATTGTGAATATTACTGAAAACATTATGAGTGAGAATTAGAAGGATGCATGGGAATAAGACATCATAATTTCTGGTGTGCACAGTTTGCATTAGTTGCATATGGTATACAAATAGACATGCACAATAAATAATACTGTAGCTGTAAAAAAAAAAACAATCCTGTAAAATTAAAATGGGCAAACATGGCTTCCAGTTCCAGTGGGTACTGATAACATATTTTGAGCCGGCTACTGAGTTAAATCATCAAATATAAAATTTGTTTGTTGATATTCTTCATTTATATCTGTTTATTTTGTTATATATACTAGGTGTCATGGGCTAAAAATTTTGTAAATAGTAGACCAAATGTAATAAAAATAAAGGAATGAATATATACCTCACTTTATATACATTTTCAAAATTGTAAATTGATTATTTGGTATTTGCAGGCAGTGAATGCAATTTTCCACCCTCTTACCGCCTTTGAGTACTTTTTTGAGAAACAGCAGGAAGTAAAGAATGTTACATAAAATGCACCCCCTTCCAATATGCTCACTGCTACTACTCCACACACCTTTCCATACACTTAATTTTGACAAATTATAGAACCATCTACACATATTTGTTTACACAATGTTATAACAGTGGCTTTTTAAAGTGCAATTAACTTATAAGTGCCTGTTTTATAAAATATATAATATACTGTATAGTATTTAATGGATTCTTATAAACAAAAAATATTGTGTCCTGAACTGTGTCCCTGTAGCTTCTTAACATGCCCAGGGAGAGGTTGGGGGTGGGGTTCTGAAGGTGAAAGAACAACTGCTTTTAAAAACATACACTCCAGAAGCTTTGTTGTAAATTGTTGATGTGTTTTATACATCCATTAACCCCTTAAGGACACAGCTTCAGAAGCTTGACTTACGCTTAATGACACAAGCAATTTTTGCATTTTCTTGCTGTTTGCGTTCAACTGCAATTTGCATCTCTCTCATTTATTGCACCGACACACATTATATACTGTTTTTTAAAGGACAGAAAGGGCTTTAATTTGATATAACATATAGATATATAAATGCTTACTTATTATAAAAAAAATACAGAAAAATGCAAAAAAAATGAAAAATATTGTTTTTTTTTTACAGTTTTTGCAATAATAATGTGTGCATAATTAGTGCAGGTTAAGGAAAGTAATTAAAAATAAATTTATTTATTTGTTCTGATTTACAGAATATATAATGTGTCTGGGATTTTAACCCCTTAAGGACGGAGCCAAATGTACACGTTGTGAACAAAACAAAATGTAAACAAAACCTGGCATTTGCGCTACATGTCTGTCCAACCGTAATACACCTCTTTCATAGTAAATGCACCCACCCTTATTATATATCATTTTATTCAGGGGAAACAGGGCTTTCATTTAATATCAAATATTTAGCTATGAAACATAATTTAATATGAAAAAAATGGGAGAAAATACGATTTTATTGGATTTTTTTAGTTCTACATGACATTTAAACGGTCAGTGTCATAATACTGTTTGCTTTTACTGCAATAAAATACACATATTTGTATTCAGCAAAGTCTCACGTGTAAAACAGTACCCCCTATGTACAGGTTTTATGGCGTTTTGGGAAGTTACAGGGTCAAATATAGCACGTTACATTTGAAATTGAAATTCGCCAGATTGGTTACGTTGCCTTTGAGACTGTATAGTAGCCCGGGAATGAAATTTACACCCATAATGGCATACCATTTGCAATAGTAGACAACCCAAGGTATTGCAAATGGGGTATGTCCAGTCTTTTTTAGTAGCCATTTGGTCACAAACACTGGCCAAAGTTAGCGTTAGTATTTGTTTGTGTGTGAAAAATGCAAAAAACGCCAATTTTGGCCAGTGTTTGTGACTAAGTGGCTACTAAAAAAGACTGGACATACCCTGTTTGCAATACCTTGGGTTGTCTACTATTGCAAATGGTATGCCATCATAGGGGTAATTTTCATTCTTGGGCTACCATAGGGTCTCAAAGGCAACGTAACCAATCTGGCGAATTTTAATGTGAAAAAATGAAACGCAAGCCTTATATTTGACGCTGTAACTTTTGAAAACACCATAAAACCTGTACATGAGGGGTACTGTTGTACTCGGGAGACTTCGCTGAACACAAATATTTGTGTTTCAAAACAGTAAAAAGTATCATAGCAATAATATTGTCCGTTTAATGCTGTTTGTGCGTGAAAAATGCAAAAAACGTCACTTTTACTGGCGATATCATCGTTGTAATACATTTTACTGTTTTGAAACACTAATATTTGTGTTCAGCGAAGTCTCCCGAGTAGAACAGTACCCCCCATGTACAGGTTTTATGGTGTCTCGGAAAGTTATAGGGTTAAATATAGTGCTAGCAAATTAAATTCCCTTTACTTTCGGCATGGGTTGTCATGCAGGTCCTGCTAATTGTAATTAATTAAGATACCTAATTATGTAAAAATATTACATAAATATATATGTAGAATCAATATATGTATATATATACGTATGTGTATATATATGTATATATCTATATAATTTTTTAAAATATTTTTATTTATATATAGGTATATATATAGTGATATATACGTATATATTTATGTGTATAAATATATATATTATTTCGTTCTATGTGTATTTTGATATATATATATATATATATTAATTTCACAATACAGTTAGAACGAAATAACACACATCTATATATTTTTTAATTATTTATTTTTAATTATTTTTGTAATTTTATTTTTTAACGTATTTACATTTTAATTTTTTTTATAATATATATAAATATATATATAACAATAATTATATATATATTTAATCAGTATCAGTGTACGTGTAATTTGATATTAATATATATATATAATTATATATATATTAATAGTAAAATACACCTAGACGGTGTACATGTGTGTATGTATATGTGTATATATATACTTTGATCATATATATATAATATATATATATGATCTAAGTATATATTATTTATTTTTTCACACTATTTATTTATTTCATTTTTATTTTCAGCCAACAGGGGGACCACCTGTCATTACAGGCAGCCCCCCTGCTGGCAATACAGAAGCCAGCTATCCCCGGCCATGTGATTGTGGGGTCCTCGCTAGGACCCCACTCTCACACGGCCGGGGGGCTTCCTGGAGATTGCGTGCGGGGGCTCCCTGGGAGTCCCCTCGCCCGGCGTGGGACGCCGGCGACGAGGTACAGAAAGACCGAGCGTACTATGCAGCCGGCGTTTAGAAACGCCCTATTAGAGGGGCGTAATAATGCCCCTCGGTCTTAAGGGGTTAAGTTTTTTTTGGTAGTTACAGGTCACAAAGCACAAGGAGTAAAATAAACTTTTAATGTGGAGCGATTTTAGAATTTGGTATGTTTGTCTTGTAAGCTTAATAGCCATAAAAGAAAACAAAATTGCCACACAAAAGTATATATTTATATAAAGTAGACATCACAGGCTATTTACCTAAGGTTATTTTGACACTTTCTACGTAGCCATTTCACCGCCAACCTCTGCTAAATATTGGAGTAAAATTGTGTTCTTTTTGGTTTTTGGCACACAAACTTATAACAGAGAAATTCTTGTGTATATTTTGTAAAGTTGGTGTGTGCTATTCCTGTACAAAGTTTTATTTTGTGTTCAGTTACATCTGCTGAGTAAAATGACACCCCCATTGTATGTCTTTTGCACTATTTCGTGAAGTTACAGTGCCATACAGGATACCTGTCCTTTTCAGTATTCACAGTAGAATTTTGAGAGATGGATTTAATGAGCCTTAGCTTCCATTTTGGGGTATTATAACAGTTTGGCTGTTCAAAAAACCCCCACAAAGGCCTACCATTTGTAAAAGTAGACACTCCAGGGTATCTTATAAGGTGCATATTGTGCCTTAACATGCCCCCATTTTTTCACCAATATATGCCAAAGTATGTGGTAAAAAATAATTTTGTGCATTTTTTACATACGGATTGCATTTTTGCTGGGCGTTTTGTATATTTCATATGTGCCACTAAGTTCAAACCCCCCAAATTATGCTCAGCTAAGTCTTCTGAGTAAAATGACACCCCATATGAATGTCTTTGGCACTATTTCGTGAAGCTACAGTGCCATATAGGAGACCTGTCCTTTACAGTATTCACAGTAGAATTTTGAGAGATGGATTTAATGAGCCTTAGCTTCCATTTGGGGTATTATAACAGTTTGACTGTTCAAAAACCCCCACAAAGGCCTACCATTTGTAAAAGTAGACACTCCAGGGTATCTTATAAGGTGCATATTGTGCCTTAACATGCCCCCATTTTTTCACCAATATATGCCAAAGTATGTGGTAAAAAATAATTTTGTGCATTTTTTACATACGGATTGCATTTTTGCTGGGCGTTTTGTATATTTCATATGTGCCACTAAGTTCAAACCCCCCAAATTATGCTCAGCTAAGTCTTCTGAGTAAAATGACACCCCATATGAATGTCTTTGGCACTATTTCGTGAAGCTACAGTGCCATATAGGAGACCAAGCCATATCCGTTTTTACCAAACTTTGAATTTTGACGCTGGGCCTATGTGCAATTTCCAAGCATCTTCGCAGGTTTTAAATTCAAACTACCCCACAAAGGCCTACCATTTCTTAAAGTAGACACCCCAGGGTGTTTCAAAAGGTATAGTTTGAACCTTAGCGTGGGATCATTTTTCCGCTAGCTTGTACCAGATGTAGTGGTAATAAGCGTTTTTTCTGCCTTTTTGACATACAAAGTGAGTTTGCACAGTATATTTTGCAAACCTTATGTGTGCTACGACTGTATAATACTTCATATGTTGCTCAGCTATGTCGGCTGAGTACAGCAATACCCCCGTATGTACCTTTGCCAGGTATGTGTGGACATCGGAGGGGCACATTTGGGACACAGCCATTCCAGTTTTTTTCAAACTTTGAATTTTTATGCTGTGCCTATGTCCCATTTTAGAGTATTTTACCAGGCTATATAATCCAAATTCCCCATAAAGCCATACCATTTCTTAAAGAAGACATCCCAGGGTATTTCAAAAGGCATATTTTGAACCTTAGCGTGGGATCATTTTTCCGCTAGCTTGTACCAAGTGTAGTGGTAATAAGCATTTTTTCTGCCTTTTTGACATACAAAGTGAGTTTGCGCAGCATATTTTGCAAACCTTATGTGTGCTACGACTGTATAATACTTCATATGTTGCTCAGCTATGTCGGCTGAGTACAGCAATACCCCCGTATGTACCTTTGCCAGGTATGTGTGGACATCGGAGGGGCACATTTGGGACACAGCCATTCCAGTTTTTTTCAAACTTTGAATTTTTATGCTGTGCCTATGTCCCATTTTAGAGTATTTTACCAGGCTATATAATCCAAATTCCCCATAAAGCCATACCATTTCTTAAAGAAGACATCCCAGGGTATTTCAAAAGGCATATTTTGAACCTTAGCGTGGGATCATTTTTCCGCTAGCTTGTACCAAGTGTAGTGGTAATAAGCATTTTTTCTGCCTTTTTGACATACAAAGTGAGTTTGCGCAGCATATTTTGCAAACCTTATGTGTGCTATGACTGTATAATACTTCATATGTTGCTCAGCTATGTCGGCTGAGTACAGCAATACCCCCGTATGTACCTTTGCCAGGTATATGTGGATGTTGAAGGGGCGCATTTGAGACGCAGCCATTCAGTTTTTTTCTAACTTTGAAGTTTTACGCTGTGTCCATGTTCCAATTTGGAGTAGTTTAGATGGTTGGTTATTGAAACTTCCCCACAAACACATACTATTTATTAAAGAATACACCCTGGGGTAATTCAAAAGGCATATTTTGAACCTTGGCGTGGGATAATTTTTTCTCTAGTTTGCTCCAGGTGTAGTGGTAATGAGCGTTTTTAAAATGTATTTTTTTACTTTTTATAACTTTTTTACTTTTAAAAACTAGTTTTTAAACTTTTGTTTTGCTTATAAATTTTTTTTAAACTTTCCTAAACTTTCTTAAAACTTTTTTACAGATTTAACATTTTTCTAAGCTTTTTTTTTTACCGTTAACCCCTAACTAGCAGTACGCAGCAGTAACAGTAAATTCCCCATTTTCCCATAACTCCCACCCACCCCAGCTAGCAAAATATATAGTTATAAAATATTTAAATTAATTAAATAAATAAATTGAACCCCTGAGGGTTAAAAAAATAAATAAAAGTTAATCCTCAGGGGTTAAAAAAAATTAGATCACAGTATAATACTGTGATCTCTATTTGATCGCTGTAGGCAGTGATCGACTGGCAGGGAAGGGGTTAATTTTTATTTGGACTAGGTAAAGTGTGTTTTTTTTGTTTTTTTTACTTAAATGTTATTAAAACATTTTTTTAAGCTTAATTTTTAACTTTTTAAAGTTTCTTTTAAAACTTTTTTTAACGTTAACCCCTAGTTAGCCTAACGCCAAATCCCCCAATTCCCCACTAACTTCCACCCACCCCAGCTATCTAAATATATAATTAAAAATAATTTAATTAATTAATTTAATTAATTTAACCCCTGAGGGTTAAAAAAAAAAAATTAACCCTCAGGGGTTAAAAAAAAAAATCAGATCATAGTAAAATGTAATCCCTGCCAATTGATCACTGTAGTCAGTGATCAATTGGCAGGGAAGGGGTTAATTTTTTATTAAAATGGGTAAGGGGGGGGGACTTTAAATAAACTTTATTTTTTTTAACAGCAGGGGGCAGGATCAGCACTGATCCGGCTCCCTGCACTTCACACAGAACCCGGAAGTGCAGGGAGCCGGTAGGTAAGTATACAGAGCACATGTGCTCGCTCCGACTTGTGGTCAGAGCGAGCACATGTGCTGGGCAGCTTGACCGGGTGCTCCCGGTATGCCTCCAATGCAGAGGCATACCGGGAGCACCATTAACCCCGCGATCGCCGCGATAGCGGCGATCCGGGGTTAATTTTACCGCGTGACGGACGAGGTCCGTCACCCGTCGTTAAGGGTCTCCCCTGTGTGACGGACCTCGTCCGTCACCCGTCCTGAAGGGGTTAACCCCCTTAAGGACCAAACTTCTGGAATAAAAGGGAATCATGACATGTCACACATGTCATGTGTCCTTAAGGGGTTAAACAAGTTGAGATGGAGAGATAGCTCATTTCCTAATGCTTCACCTTCACTATATTTAGTACTTTATCGTGTCTCTAGGTTGGATGTTCTGTTTCCTTCCAGCAGGGCTGAACTAGTCTTTTAACTTTTTTAAGAAGATGATGAAATAAGCCCTTTACCCCTTAAGGACACATGGCATGTGTGACATGTCATGATTCCCTTTTATTCCAGATGTTTGGTCCTTAAGGGGTTAAGTTGGGAAGTAACTGTACACCAAGATATTTAATGGTTAAAGTGACCCTGTTACCATCTGGGGACTTTGCATAATTTGCAAAGACACCCAACGGTGACATCGCCGCTGGTAGGGTCCGGTATCCGAGGGGCAGATAATATGAGTTTAACTTACCTGGACCTGTCTCTCATGGGAGCCACCATCTTCTTCTGGTTGGTCCTGTTCTGAAGTGACAGGAGCCAAATGTGCAAGAGTACAGCATTGAAATCATGAAAGTTCCCGCGAGACCACAGGGTCGTCCATAGACAGAGCCAATTTACTGATAGCTGATGGGTGATTGACACTTCTAGATGGTGGTAGCTCCGCCCAGTGTCTGTAAGTGTCAGGTGTAGGAAAACTATTTAGACAAGTAGTTTACTTTGTATTAGTATATCTTTTGACTCTATTGGAATTTCAGTGAAACAAAGGCTTTATTTTTAAGAAATACTAATTTTGTAGGGGGAGGGGCAATGTTGCTCTAAATGTATTGATAGCACCATGCTAATCCTTCACAGAAATTGCTAGCATTTTCAGGATACAGTGGCTTATGTCCTCTTTAGTATTAGATTGTTTTATTGTATTCAAGGCACAAATGGTGCTGTGTTTCATACTAGAAACTAAAGTGATTTAAAAAAAAATTCTTTATTTTTGCAGTGCATATAGATATCACGACGCGCATGTGGTACCTCAACGGCAATCCACATGCTCTTCAATAACAGTTATAACAGTGGGGTACATGGTAATACTGTACTTGCACAATTTTATAAAAGAGGTCAGTTCTATTTTGAGTAGCTTATGTGTAGGTTTAGTACGTGAAACAAGAAGATGTTAATGCATAGAGATTTGTCGATCAGCTTTTCTTTGAGACTTGTATAAGATTGTATGTTCAGTAAGAGTAAACATGCACCAGTACAGTAAGAGTAAATAGGAAGGTAGCATGACATGTCATATACTGCTAAACTATGCCTCATCTTGTGTTTTTAGTGAATTAGCTTTGGGAACAGGGAAGTACGTCATCACAGCAACAATAAAGTGATTTAACTCCAAAATGACAGACAATTGAGCAGGGAACCTAAACATTTAGTTTGCTAACGTGCATATTATGTGAAGAGTGTGAAAACTGGCAACTGGTCTTGTTACATCCTGGTTTGGTTAGCTCAGTGGAGCTAAACTCAAAAGGCAGCAATTGCCTATAGAAACTACCTTGCAAAGACTTCTCATTGAACTGCATTGGGAAGTCTGTGATTGGACAGCCACGTAAAGTCTGGGCGAGGTTAGCAGAAGAGGACTTGCAGATCCAGCAGATAAGAGAACTTTAGTTTTTGCAAGCTGTTTTTAGATATACCCACAATGATGACAATGCATAATTAAGCCCTTAACCCCTTAACGACCGAGGATGGTTCAGGACAGTCATCTGTATTTTTCCATTGCCGACCGGTGACGGTCCTGAACCGTCCTAACGGTCTTATGTACTTACCCGATCGCCGGCGGTGCTCCCGGTGTGGGGAGACTGCCTGCAGCCCAGACAGTCTCCCCATGGCGGATTAGGACCCCTGTGGCCATGTGATCGCTCAACAGAGCAGTCACATGGTCACAATTGGTGTCCATGTGTCTGCCTGCAGGGGGACTGTCTGTGCTGACAGGCAGTCTCCCTGTTAGTGTAAAATCATTAAAAAAAAAAATTAAAGTTAATGTTAATAAAAAAAAAAATTATATATGTGTATATATATATATATATGATATATAGACATATTATATCTATATAATATATGTCTATATATCATATATAATGTCATACTAAGTGTATTTTTCTATTAATATGTACATATATTAATATAAAAATACACTTATAATTAAATTACACATATATATAATATATATATAATAACTATATTGTATATATATATTATAAAATACAAATAATAAGTAGATTAAATTAAATTAAAAAAAATGTAAAATAATAAAAATGTAAAAAAATATATCTATATGAAATTTTATTCTAACTGTATTTTGATATTAAAATATATATATTTATATCAAAATACACTTAGAATGAAATTGTAAATATATCTATGTATATATAAATAAATAAAAATAATACGAAATATACATATGTCCATATACAAAATTACATAAATAATTATATAAATATACACGTAGACTTCAAATATATAAATATGCATATTTAAGTAAGTTTATTAATTGCAATTTGAGGGACCTGCCTGACAACCCAGGCCGAAAGTCCAGAGAATTTAATTTGCTAGCACTGTATTTTACCCTGTAACTTTCTATGACACCCTAAAACCTGTACATGGGGGTACCATTTTACTCGGGAGACTTCGCTGAACACAAATATTAGTGATTCAAAACAGTAAAACAGTGTAACTATGTAACTATCACAGCAATGATATTGTCAGTGAAAGTGACTTTTTTCGCATTTTTCACACACAAACAGTACTTTTACAGATGATACAGGGAGTGCAGAATTATTAGGCAAGTTGTATTTTTGAGGATTAATTTTATTATTGAACAACAACCATGTTCTCAATGAACCCAAAAAACTCATTAATATCAAAGCTGAATATTTTTGGAAGTAGTTTTTAGTTTGTTTTTAGTTATAGCTATGTTAGGGGGATATCTGTGTGTGCAGGTGACTATTACTGTGCATAATTATTAGGCAACTTAACAAAAACAAATATATACCCATTTCAATTATTTATTATTACCAGTGAAACCAATATAACATCTCAACATTCACAAATATACATTTCTGACATTCAAAAACAAAACAAAAACAAATCAGTGACCAATATAGCCACCTTTCTTTGCAAGGACACTCAAAAGCCTGCCATCAATGGATTCTGTCAGTGTTTTGATCTGTTCACCATCAACATTGCGTGCAGCAGCAACCACAGCCTCCCAGACACTGTTCAGAGAGGTGTACTGTTTTCCCTCCTTGTAAATCTCACATTTGATGATGGACCACAGGTTCTCAATGGGGTTCAGATCAGGTGAATAAGGAGGCCATGTCATTAGATTTTCTTCTTTTATACCGTTTCTTGCCAGCCACGCTGTGGAGTACTTGGACGCGTGTGATGGAGCATTGTCCTGCATGAAAATCATGTTTTTCTTGAAGGATGCAGACTTCTTCCTGTACCACTGCTTGAAGAAGGTGTCTTCCAGGAACTGGCAGTAGGACTGGGAGTTGAGCTTGACTCCATCCTCAACCCGAAAAGGCCCCACAAGCTCATCTTTGATGATACCAGCCCAAACCAGTACTCCACCTCCACCTTGCTGGCGTCTGAGTCGGACTGGAGCTCTCTGCCCTTTACCAATCCAGCCACGGGCCCATCCATCTGGCCCATCAAGACTCACTCTCATTTCATCAGTCCATAAAACCTTAGAAAAATCAGTCTTGAGATATTTCTTGGCCCAGTCTTGACGTTTCAGCTTGTGTGTCTTGTTCAGTGGTGGTCGTCTTTCAGCCTTTCTTACCTTGGCCATGTCTCTGAGTATTGCACACCTTGTGCTTTTGGGCACTCCAGTGATGTTGCAGCTCTGAAATATGGCCAAACTGGTGGCAAGTGGCATCGTGGCAGCTGCACGCTTGACTTTTCTCAGTTAATGGGCAGTTATTTTGCACCTTGGTTTTTCCACGCGCTTCTTGCGACCCTGTTGACTATTTTGAATGAAACGCTTGATTGTTCGATGATCACGCTTCAGAAGCTTTGCAATTTTAAGAGTGCTGCATCCCTCTGCAAGATATCTCACTATTTTTGACTTTTCTGAGCCTGTCAAGTCCTTCTTTGACCCATTTTGCCAAAGGAAAGGAAGTTGCCTAATAATTATGCACACCTGATATAGGGTGTTGATGTCATTAGACCACACCCCTTCTCATTACAGAGATGCACATCACCTAATATGCTTAATTGGTAGTAGGCTTTCGAGCCTATACAGCTTGGAGTAAGACAACATGCATAAAGAGGATGATGTGGTCAAAATACTAATTTGCCTAATAATTCTGCACTCCCTGTATAATTGTTGTGATATGTTTTCCTGTTTTGAAACACTAATATTTGTGTTCAGAAAAGTCTCACGAGTATAACAGTACCCCCCATGTACAGATTTTATAGCGTTTTTGAAAGTTACAGGGTCAAATATATGGGTCAAATATTTTTACATTGAAAATGGCCAGGTTGGTTACGTTGCCTTTGAGAGCGTATGATAGCTCAGGAATGAAAATTACCCCCATGATGTCATACCATTTGCAATAGTAGACAACCCAAGGTATTGCAAATGGGGTATGTCAAGTCTTTTTTAGTAGCCACTTAGTCACAAACACTGGCTAAAATTGGCGTTCAAATTAGTTTTTTGCATTTTTCACACACAAACAAATATTAACACTAACTTTGTCCAGTGTTTGTGACCAAGTTGCTACTAAAAAAGACTGGATACCCCATTTGCAATACCTTGGGTTGTCTACTTTTGCAAATGGTATGCCATCATGGGGGTAATTCTTATTCCTGGGCTACCATACGGTCTCAAAGGCAATGTAATCAATCTGGCGAATTTCAATGTGAAAAAACTGAAAAATGTAACATTCTATATTTGACCCTGTAACTTACCAAAACACTATATAACCTGAACATAGGGGGTGCTGTTTTACACGTGAAACATCGCTGAATACAAATATGTGTATTTTATTGCAGTAAAAGCAAACCGTATTATGACATTCACAGTTAGAATGTCACATAGAACTAAAAAACTGTTTCAAATTCTTATTTTCTCCCATTTTTTTTACATTTTATTCATATTAAATTATGTTTCATACTTAAATATTTGATGTTACATGAAATCCCTCCTTCCCCTGAATAAAAAGATATATAATAAGTGTGGGTGCACATAATATGAAAGAGGTGAATTACGTCTGAACAGACATATAGCGCAAATTCAAGTTTTTGTTTACGTTTTGTTTTGATCACATTGTGCACATTTGGCTCAGTCCTTAAGGGGTTAAATGCATGCATGTTTTCATTTGGAGTATATCTACAAAATAGTGTTGTTTTATTTATTTTTTTGTATTTGGGCAGTGGAGTATTCCTTTAAGCTACAATTCTTCTGCTGCTTAGAGTATCCTTTTAAATTCGTGCTATAGCAATTGTGATTGTCAGGGTAGGATGTTATATTAGCTATGTTTTTTTATTCATTATCACAATCATTATCATATGAAGAAGACTGTAGAGGTAAATCCTGGCTAATTTATTTGTTTGGGTGTAAAATCAAAGGAATCTAATTAGTTTGTACCACCTGAAAAGCATTAATGCACAAGTCTAGATATATAATGAGAATGCGCATACAGTTTGCATGACACTTGTGGCCCCCTACTTGTTTTCTAAATTATTTATAGTTTTATACAGTGCTTGCTGGAAACTCATGCAGTCAAACTGACTTTATTTGGTAACAGTATAGGAATTAATCCCGAATAATTTATGAGTTATAACAATTCTAGATAATTTGAGGGTATTTTCTTCTTATTTACTTAAGTTGAATCTGAATCTTTGTACATTTCAGACAAATTGAACTGAATGTATTGAACTTGGAAGCTGCAAACTAGAAAACTTACCTCCCAGATTGCAGGGACAGCATGTGGTATCATTAGTGTTGGTTATGAAATATGTTTCCAGCATGCCATGGCTAACAAAGGTTTTAAGAGGGGACAGTTGCTTCACGCATTCTAATAGCTTACTAAAAGTCTTTTTGCATTTTTTTTTGTTTTTTAAAATTTTTTATTTTGTCTCATTTCAAGAGGAATGGCATCAAGTTCACATTGGGTACAACAGCACTTTGTACATCAACAAAGAAAGTCATAGGTACGATTGTCATCACAGTAAAATGGTGTTCATATATAGCAAAGAGTAGCATGGGTGCTGTTATAGAGAGAGAAGTGGGGAGAGGTATTTTATTTATAATGGTAGCATGAAGTGCTGTAGTGCACAGATATCGTATGTGAGCACCCTGGGTTGGAGATTGAGTGGGTGTAAGGATGTTGCCTTAATGTAAGTGGGACTCCCAGGGGGGTAGTGTTGTGTTGCTAACAATATTATTATAATAACTCGGCCGCGAGCCGATTGGGATAAATGACCTCAGGTGCGGGCGGATGGTCTGAGTCTGGGCAAGATTAATCCTTTGGTGGCTGCCCCAGAGCCCTCGGGTAGCGTAGGATCTAGAGTTGTAGTGGAATGTGCTAACTAGAGGCTAGGGTGTCGCAGTGTTAAACTATAAAAATATAGAAAGACAATGAAAAGTTAAGCATAACTATAACAATATGTAAGCTGTTAAGCTGTTTGGTAGAATGTGGGGGTAAGTCTCTGAGTGTGGCTGGTTATCCCCATGAGTCTCTGGGCCTGTCTAGGTCACATCGCTGGTAAGTTGTGAGGGTATCGGTGCTCGAAGCATGAATTCCCGGATGGTCGCTGGGTCCAGGCATGACAAGTTCATTGCGGTGTTCTTTGTCTTTTGCAGAATGCCCAGTGTGCTCATGTGGTGTGCTCATGTGGTCCTCCAGTGCCTTGTAGGTTCCAGCTCTGTGTATCGTGCCTTGCATTGTGTACAGAAGTGCTCATGGCAGTCACCATCTGTAAGGGATCTCTCTTTCTATCAGTTGCTGCAGAAGGGGTCTCAGGGGCCGACGCCAGTCTAGCGTATTTCTGGGAATATTAGTAGCGAGGCTCCCTCAAGTGTGATCAAGGTTTTCCCTTTTATCGCTGCTTGAAGCAGTGCTTTATCTTGCAGAGATTGGAGTCTGAGAATTAGGTCTGGTGTTGCTCAAGATGGTACACCTGCCAGTTTGGGAAGGCGAAACATGCCATTAAGTTTAATCGCTTTAGCGCTTTTAGGTGGGAGAAGGGCAGCCATGAATCTCCTGATAACATGAGGTAAGTCCTCCATAGTCACAGTTTCCAGGATCCCCCGTATCTTTAAATTGTATCATCATCTTTGGTCTTCCAGGGCGTCTATCTTCTCATCTGCTTGTTGCTGCCGCTGCTTTAGGCCCTGTTCCACTGCACTAAGTCTGGTATCATGCTTACTGTGTGCAGCTTCAAGCTGGGTGACTTGCATTGCTACACCGTCCACAGCTTTTTGGAAGCGGGCCATGTCCCCCGCTATGTTGGTGCGTAGCTCGGCGAGCATTGTGCGAAGTTGTGCTGCTGTGACCGTCTCCCTTTCCCCACTCCTGGGTGGCTTGTCCCATGCGGCCTGCTGTGATCTCCTGAACAGTTCCCCTATGCTCTGACCCGGCGGACTTTTGTCGGCCTTTTTTTGCGGCCCATGGTGTTCCCGTGGTGTTCCCGGCGGTCGGGTAGGTACTTTCAGCCACTCTGGAGTTGGATTTCTAAAGAAAAAACTGCATAATTTAGGCTTTGGTTGAGGAGCTCAGGATAGATGCGACTGCTCTGGCTCACAGCTAGGCTCCGCCCCCCATCTTTTTGCATTTTTAAAACATCAACAGCAAAAAAAGCTATTTTATTTATAAAACTGTGATGGTAGAGATACATGTCCCATTATTGCTTGTTTAAAGGAACATTATAGTCACACAGACCATGTCATATCAATGACGTGTTCTTGATAAAGTCAGTGATCCTTTAGTCTTAATTTTAAACTTTTTGAGAAACTTTATTGTTTTTACATTGTAGGGTTAAATTCACCTCTAGTGGCTCTCTTGGGTCTCCAATTCATTGATTCTATATGAGGAGCAATGGATTAGAGGAGATTGCAAAGACATCAGCAAGCATGCTGTCACCTTCGATGGTGGAATCTTCGGAAGAGAAGTCCTGGAGAGGTAAACAACGTGAGTAATATTTAACTTTAATTTTGAATATTATGTCTAGTACTGTACCTCTACATAGCATCCTGTAAAGATAGAGGTTCCCCTCAGTAGGTGACAGGGTTTTCCACAATAGTGAGAAGTGAATTTCAAATTTAAGGCCAACATAGCTAATGTTCCCAACATCAGTGTCACCTCAGCTTTTACATGTAAAAAATTCAGTGAGTCAATGATCCTTTATTTACCTTTTTCCAGCAGCGAAACTCAGTCCTTCCAGCTTGCTCTTCCGCCTCCCTTTTGCTGGTGTTTTACTGACTTCTTCTCCAATCACATACTTCTTTTAGAGAAGGATTGTGGGCAAAAAGCACATGCGTGATATTGGCTGCTCTCTGCCAATCAAATGCTTCTCATAGATAACATGAATGGAAGGGGTAGGGGGGATTATGAATGGAAGGGGTAGAGAATATTGAAATGTTAAGAAGTGAGTCTGACTTGGTTCTCCCTGTGAAAGAACAATCTGGTTACTCTTACATCCACTAGAGGTGTGTTTAGCCCTGCAATGTAAACATTGCTGTATCTCTGAAATGGCAATGTGCTACATTGTACACAGGCCACTTTTTTTTTTTTTAGAAAAAGAAGTGGTCTTGCTGCTTATAGTGTCGCTTTAAAAATAAAAGTATATATTTATCTGCCCTCCTACCCCCACAGACCCACAATATCTCCCCCTATACACACAACTACCCCCCACATATACACACAGTGCCCCCCACATACACACACACTGCACCCTATACACACAAACAGTACCCCCTCACACACTGCCCCCCCCACACACTGTACACCTTATACAACCTGCCCCCACATACACTGTATCCCTCACGCGCAAACTGCCCCACATACACACACACTGCACCCCTCACACACACATACTGTATCTTTCACAAACACAATGCACCCCCATACACTCACTGCACACCACACACGCACACTGCTCCCCTCACACACACACACGCACTGCACCCCTCACACATATACACACATATTGCACCCCTCAGACACACTACTGCCCTTATTCCCTACTACAGCCCTAATCCCGGGAGATCCCAGGTAAGTTGTCAAACTATTCTCAAACAGTTTGACTACTTACTCTGGGAGGGCACTACTGGCACCATAACCACTATAAAGTGCTGCAGTGGTTATTGTGCCTGGATTGTGTCTTTAAATAATCTACCAGTGCCCCTCCCAAGATTAGGTTCTGGATCTGCGCTTGAACGTCAAACATTTCTGCCGAACAGGGGCCCAGTACATGCTGCTGCGCTGTACATAAATACAACCTAGGAAATTATTTTTAACTTGCGTGCCTTGAACCTAAAAAGTTTGGGAACCAGTGCTCTACCATTTAATAGTTAAATTACAGTTGTTTCTGTCCATGTAGCCCTAGCTGAAGGCATGGTCTCTAGCGCCCTTGGTGAGGAGTTGTATCGGCGCCCTCCCTGCGCCCCAATTTGTAGCTGCTGTTCCACATAGCATGAATCTTATATAAGTGCTCCACCATGTAAAGAGAAGCTATAGAAACAGATCTAGCATTATATTTTGTTTCCTAATCCTCCTTGTCTCATACATTTTTTTTCTAAAAGGGAACTAAAAGTTCAGAGGTTTCTTAGGAATAAAGTTCTGCCAGTCATCCAAAGCCCTCCCCTCTATTGAAATTAGGAGAACTCCTACAAACCCTTTAATCTGTTAGTGCATATGGAATAGCAAAAGCTCTATATACAATGCTTTCCCAATAATGCCAATGATGATATGTGTTATCAACATCAATTCAGAGGCTTCAATGCATATGGAGACACTGACCCGGAAAGCACCTCTAGTGACCGTCTGATTGACTGCCGCTAGAGGCGTCCCTAGGCAATAATGTAAACATTGCCTTTTCCCTGAACCAGATATCAGATATTAACTTTTTATAGCCTGCTCTGTAAATTGAGCTTTAAACACGGGAAGCTCCTGCAAGGTTTACCAAGCTGTTAACAGAGCAGAAGATAAGAAATTCGAAATTAAACAAATTTTGCAATAAATTAAGTGTAAACATTAGATCTCACTTTACAGTAAGTGTTTATGAAGGATCTGTAAGTCATATGCAGGTATTTGTGACTAGGCCTTCGATAACAAAGTGATTTAACACTGACTGCAGGGGCATAAACTATACACCAAAGCTGCCTCATTAGGCTAAAGTTGTTTTAGTGGCTATAGTTTCCCTTTAAATATTTTAATATCTCTGGTAGTCACATTGGGCTTTAGCATACCTTATGATCATCAAACACACTGCTCTACTTGCAGGTATTTACTTTATGGTTATATACTAAAGTGAGAATTCAAAGAGAAGTTCAATTTTTTATTTTTTATTTTATTCTTTATTTTGGTCACTCAGCATGTTAAAAAGAAATACATTATGTGGGCTGTTGCCCTTAGAGTTCACATACAGTAATAAAAGCATAGTTATTATCTTGTACATAGCATCATGAGTTATTTTTTTTGTTTTTTTTAAAACAAGTTAGTCAACAGGTATAATAAAATAAGATAAGCCCTACTGGGCATATAAGTAAGGTATATTCAATAACGGTATGTCTCGCGTAAGCTTAAGTTCTCGGGGGATTTACGTCTACAGGGATTTACGTCAGTAGGTTATCTTAACTCTATTATGGGGGAGGGTAGAAGTCGGAGCTAGCGCTAGAATGAACATCTCTTACATATGACCACACTATGTGTGGGCCCATTTGCATAAGGCTGTATTTGAATGACATGAGATTGTAAATGGGGAGATATATCAGGCCACTCTAACGTTTCTAGATATGTAAGGTATTTAGGATTATGAGATCAAAAGCAAAGTAATAAAGTAATAACCATTAAGCAAAATAACATTTATAACTTGGTGAGTATAATCACGGGTTGTGGTGGCGGAATTTGTGGCATCCTGAAGGATGTAAAATCGTCCGTTCAGTATAGTTCTCTCAGGCTGTGTCGCCTGCTGGCGTACTGCTTTGAGACGATCTGGGTATAAATTCCCTTACTGTAGTGGGGTCTAGCCGGGTCAAGGTGGTCGTGGACTCCGTTCGCGGAGCTGTCAGGCCCAGCCAGCCCAGATGTTAGTCTAGTTCCTGTGGGCTCCTCACCCCGTAGGTAGTCCCTTGGAAGGTGAAAGTGATAAGTCGCGGCACAACCCAGCGGTACTTTTACATCTCAGGTGTTATAGGCTCGGTTGAAGCGATTTGCGCCAGCTGAGTGTGCTCCTCGTCAAGTCAGGGAACAGTATTATATGGGAGTCCTCGAATGACAGAGGTGTTTTCCCTCGGGCCGCTGCTAATGAAGCGGTCTTGTCTTGAAGGGTTGGAAACCTCACAATAAGGTCTGCTGTATCAGTTGGGGGTGTTTTTGCCGATTTGGGCAGGCAGAAAATTCCATCTATTTTCACGCGTTTTACATAGTTAAATAGTTACATAGCTGAAAGGAGACTTGCGTCCATCAAGTTCAGCCTTCCTCACATTTGTTTTTTGCTGTTGATCCAAAAGAAGGCAAAAAAACCAGTTTGAAGCACTTCCAATTTTGCAACAAAAAAAAATTCCTTCTTGACTCCAGAATGGCAGTCAATTTATCCTTGGATCAAGCAGTTATTACCCTAGATTGAAAGATTATATCCTTGAATATTCTGTTTTTGCAAGTATCGAGTAGCTGTTTGAACATCTGTATGGACTCTGATAAATCCACTTCTTCAGGCAGAGAATTCCACACCCTTATTGTTCTTACAGGAAAAAAAAACCTTTCCTTTGCCTTAGACGAAATCTTCTTTCTTCCAGTCTAAATGCATGACCTCGTGTCCTATGTAAAGTCCGGTTTGTGAATAGATTTCCACACAATGGTTTGTATTGGCCCCGAATATATTTGTATAATGTTATCATATCCCCTCTCATGCAACGTTTTTCTAAACTAAATAGGTTTAAATTTGTTAACCTTTCTTCATAGCTGATATGTTCCATTCCTTTTATTCATTTTGTAGCCCGCCTCTACACTTTTTCTAGTGACATAATATCCTTCGTTTGAACGGGTGCCCAAAATTGCACAGCATATTCAAGATATGGTCTTATCAGTGATTTATAAAGAGGCAAAATTATATTCTCATCCCGGGAATGAATGCCCTTCTTCATGCATGCTGATTGACATTGTTGCATATTTTGTTGTCTATAACAATTCCCAAGTCCTTTTTATGTGTTGTTATCCCTAATTCGCTTCCATTAAGGGTGTACGTTGCTTGTGTATTCTTTACGTCGAAGTGCATAACTTGGCATTTTTCAACATTAAATTTAATCTGCCATTTGAGTGCCCAGTCGCAGTCTATCTAAATCCCTCTGCATCAAAGTAATATCTTGCTCACATTGTATTATTTTACAGAGTTTTGTGTCATCTGCAAACACTGAAACATGACTTTCAATGCTTTCTTCAAGATCATTTATAAACATGTTAAATAGAAGGGGTCCCAGAATAGACCCCTGAGGGAAACCACTTGCCACCTCTGTCCAGCTTGAAAATTTACCATTAACGACAACTCTTTGTACTCTATTTTTAAGCCAATGTTCTACCCAAGAACAAGCATTTTCATCTAGACCGATTTCATTGAGTTTGAACACTAATCTATTGTGTGGAACTGTTTCAAATGCCTTGACAAAATCCAAATAGATCACATCCACTGCAACACCCCAATCTATACTTCTACTTACTTCTTCGTAGAACGCAATCAAGTTAGTTTGACATGACCTGTGCTTCATAAAACCATGCTGAATTTTGCTGATAACCATGTTTTTCGCAAGAAATTCTTGAATATTATCCCTTAATAACCTTTCAAATATTTTCCCAGCCACAGAAGTTAAGCTCACAGGTCTATAATTTCCAGGCAAGGATTTTGAACACTTTTTGAATATAGGAACCTGTTTGCCTGTTTAGGTTGTAGTAATGTTGCCAATAGGCGCCTCACATGGTGTGGGACTCCTATGTCATCAGGTACCCCTCTGATCTTTAAGTTATTTTTCCTTCTGTTGTCCTCCAGGGCCTCCACTTTCTCAGATGTGCCAAGTTGTTGTTTGTGGAGATCTGAAATTCTCTGTTCCAGAATAGTTATGCGTGTGTCTTGGGAGTTTGCAGTGGCCTTTATGGCCTCCTTGAAGCTTGCTCGGTCAGCAGCTTGCCTGAGTTCTGTAAACATTTTTGTCAACAAGGCTGCAGTGACCGGGTCTCCTGCTGGAGATGTCTTGGTCTTGTGCCCTTTGGATGGATTTATCCATGCGCCTTCTCCCAGGTTTGGGTAGGCTTCCTCTGAGAAGTCAGAAAATCCGTCTTCCCCAGCGCCATTTTCTCCCATGCAGCCTTCTGTGAGTTCTGCAGGAGTTCACCGATGTTGTGGCTGTGAGGGAGTTTGTCCGGCCTTGGTTTTTTGTTTTTCTTATCCATCATCACCTCTCCAACAGGTAGACAAGGTATGGGAGAGGTAGGTGCCTAATTTCCGCCAGTAAATCTGTTTTTTTGCTTGCGTTGGTACGGAGCTTTCCAAGATGCATCCGTGCTGGTCTGCAGCTAGCTCCGCCTGAGAAGTTCAAATTTAAAGTCAGAGTAGCCAAACATGGAGCATAGCTGAGTTAGAGATTTTTTTCTAGTTTGGCAATCTTAAACTTAGATTTCAAAATAACTTTGAATTCACTTGAATTTTCACTTTAGTAAATAATCCTGTCAGTATTTTCCAGCCTGTATATAATTGTGCTTTAGGATGGACCTTATGACTCACCAGTTCCCAAAAACTGCCGGCTATAGGCACAAGTGACTAATTAGTCATCTGCTCGTTAGAAAAGGCACTGGAAATGTTTTTATGAGATGTGACGCGGAGGTTTATTAACTAAATAAAGAACTGCAGTGAATTAACAGAACACTACAAACACCAACTAGTGGTTATGGTATCAGGACTGCCCTGGCAACTCCCAGTATAAGTAGTGAAACCGTTAAAGATTTAGTTGATCCTTCCCTCCTCGCCTGTCTTCTTCCAATGCTGAGATCTGGAAGCTCCTTTCCTAAGCCTGGTAGTGCAGGGCTGCCTCATCGGCTAAGAGTTTCTGAGAGTTCTCAGCCAATAATCTAAGCCCTGTATCGTCACTTAAGAAGTCAAACCATTACCAAATTTACGTAGGGGAGGCTCCAGGACACTCCTGGCACCATATCCCTTGTGGTGCGCTGTTATGGTTATGGTGCTTGAAGTGTTCTTTTAAAATCCAAATTAGAATCTCACTTGATATTAACGTATCACAAATCCACCTCTCTATGACTCGCCTATTTAGCATATCAAGTCACAAACTAGTTCTCTATTACATATTAAAAATTAAGTGAGCATGTACTTATTTCATACTGTCTCGAATATTATAGATGGTCCATCTCCAACAATGAGCAATACAAATGAATAGACAAGCGTCTGGAGTTCAAATTGTTAAAATCCATTATAATTCCAACAATAATTTATATAAAATGCTCTGAGCTCCACTTTAAAGCCTTATTTTATCTGTTTGACAAGTTTTTTGTACAAAAGCTTGCATGGACAAGATGCTGGCACCATGACCATTTTAGCAACCTCAATTCACTATGGTACCTATACTATTCATTTAAAAAATCTCTAGAAAAGTGGGCAATAGTTTTTTTTATATATCATATGTATATGTATATCATATGTGTACCCAATCTGAAGAAATGTTTTGCCAAAGTAGCAAATACTTTAAATTTTTTTGTTCTTGGCCTCAGTGCTGCCAGCATTTAATTTGCAACAATATCTGAGCACCACCCACACATGGTTTAATTTTAAATATATACACTGAAGTAGTATTTAAAAAATAAATACAAGTTTTATATATATAATATATATATATATATATATATATATATATATATATATATATATATATATATATATATATATATATATATATACTTTTTAGTTTAAATTGAAACGTTGGTGTTGGCTAATATTTCAATGTTGAGCTTTTAAAGAAAAATGTGAGCAATAACAATCCTAACCTCAAAATTGTAAGTCTGACTTTAACTGAAAAAGGAATTAGCTGTGTCTCAGTGTTGCCATTATATGAAAGAATAGCAACACTCGAATAGAGGAAACACGTCAGCATATGCAGCAGGCTTCTCGGCTGATTGCGGGAATGGGAAATAAAACTGCATTCTTTGGAGTCAGCAATAACAATTTAAGCTGCACTTGGTGTCTGCCCAGAGGAAATTCCTTCTTCAGATACAACGGGTAGTTGAGGACTTGAACAGTTGAACAGTTCACTCTAATTAGCTGCATTGATTACACCATCAGCACCTCGTATTGAATGCACACTGCATTTCATTTTAAAGCTTTTCAACTCGCAGATGGGAGAAATCAAATAGGCTGCTGGGTGCCAGCTAAGTGTTTTATTAAGCATGTGCCATTAAGCTGAGAGATGGACAAAGTGCCCTTTGTTTTCTCAGCAAGCAATTCAGTATGCCCTGTGTTTATTGATCTAATATTGCTTTCTAGCAGAGCTAATTTGGAAACTTTTGGGTACAACTACAGAAATATAAGATGTTTACATTCTGCAATTAGGGTAAGCAGAAATATCTGCTCAAGAGTTTTAAACTACCCAACTGAAGATAGCAGGTTGCCCCTTGTCATTATTACAAGTCAGATGAATGTTGAAAAATGTCTAGAAAAAAAAGAGCTACTCCACCACTTCTATTCAATGTAGAATACATGTTGCCAAGGTATATATGGACACCACCTTATAGTGATTTACCCTTGCTAAAAATATATGTAGAGGGACATCATGTAAAAATTGCTTTATGTCTTATGATTCTCAACCACAGTTATGGCAAAAAAAGTATCAGAAAACCACCAGTTTAACAAGTAGCATTGATCCTGATTTGAGGGCGATCCTTTTTGTAGATCAAAAGACTATATTACAAACATCAAAGGTAGATGATTAGAGGAGTGACATCATTCAAAAGTTGGGTGAAATATTTTAAAAGGACACTCCACATTTAGAAGTTTTTCTTGCAAACTTAACTGTAAAATGTTTAGCTGTTTTTGATACTTTCTTCATAATACCTGGCGCCCAAAGTCACTTGCAGCTAAACTAAGTGTTAAGTATGGTAGAGGGTAAAGTAGGTAGGGGGAGCTAAGACCGTGTACTTCATTTTCTAATCTACAGGCTTTGGGATAGAGGGTATTGATATGTACTGTCAATGGGTTCTTGAGCCCATGACACATTTGAATGGACAAAAAGATGCCTAAAAAGCACCAAAATATATGGGAATCACTTTGTTTCCCATCTCCACAGCTTTTGAGAAAGTGTTAGTAGTGAACCACATGAATTTTCTTGCTTTGTTCTCCTTGTACCCCTTGGCTCCGCCCACCCTCTGTGACATCATCAAATGGCGATTTTTTTTTCCCATAGGAAAAGCATTGCATTGGCTAAAATCGACACAGGGCGGGGCCAAATCCTGTTTTGGCCAATCAGGACGTCCTCGTAGAGATGCATTGAATCACTGCATCTTTATGAGGAAAATTCAGTGTCTCCATGCAGAGCATGGGGACGCTGAACGACAGGGCTGCTTAATGTGCAGCCCTGTGCCAGGAAGCCTCTCCAGTGGCCATCTAAGGAGTGGCCACTTGGAGGTGTCCCTAGGGGCAATGTAAACACTACCTTTTCTCTGAAAAGGCAGTGTTTGCATCAAGTCTGAAGGAAGCTATTATACTCACCAGAACAACTACATTAAGCTGTAGTTGTTCTGGTGACTATAGTGTCCCTTTAAAATATCTGCACATCATGACAGTGCAGAGAAAGCAAACAACGTTTCAGATATTAGAAGTGAAGACTATTATGCTTATTTTATCCATGATCACTTGTGATAGGTTCTTTTAACGTGTTTAAGTGCTGTAAAAGAAATACCCCTACTCAAACTCTCTATTGTTGATATAGAGATAATGTAAGCGAGACATGTTATTTATAACTGGATTGGAGTTGTACTAACACAATCACGCGGTATGTTAAATGGCACTGTTATAACAGGTTGAACCATGGTCTGCTCTCCACAGGGCTTTTTGTCTTTCGGGAAGCTTCTGGTGCATGGCTAGTGTTTGTTCAGTGAAATGTCAAACAAGAGCCTCCCATCTGTTCACAGAATTGCTTTTTGTATACTGTAGTTTGCACAGTTTTTGTCACACTTTTTATGCGGCTATAAATATCAGTTCATTTGTAGGGCATCATTTCTCTCAATTATAGTATTGGTGCTAAATAACCCCAAACATCAGCTGAGCCCAATAAATACTAATTTGAAAAATAAATCACTATCAAAGCAAAACATGATATTTTGGGTGCAAAGTGTAGACTGATTCTGTTGGTTTTCATTGTGATTGTTCAATATTTAGCAATTTATGCTAGAATAGCATATGTCTTTGCTTTGATAAATCTCCCTCTTTGAGTCTTAGAACATATCTTTATATTTCTTTTATTTTCTGGACAATATATACAAAATCAGTTATAATCATAACATATTCAGGTTGACTACAACTATATGAGACTTATAAAGTTCATAGAAAGGACACAAGGCATGTTGCCTTAATGATGGACTTGCTGAAAATGGTAGTTTCCATGCATCACGAGTGTCTCACAAGTACAACAGTACCCCCAATGTACAGGTTTTATGGGGCTTTGGAAAGCTACAGGGTTAAATATAGGGCTTGACCATTTTAGTTTTTAAACATTGAAATTTGGCAGATTGGTTATGATGCCTTTGAAACCATATAGCAGCCCAGGAATGAAAACTACCCCCATCATGGCATACCATTTGCAAAAGTAGACAACCCAGGGTATTCAAAATGGGGTATTTTTAGTAGCCACCTGGTCACAAACCCTGGCCAAAGTTATTGTTTTATTTGTTTTTTTGCCATTCTTCACAAACAAACTGCCCTTTCATTGATAATATTGTTATTATATGTTTTCCTGCTCTAAAACATATTTCTGATCAGTGAAGGTTTTATGGGGTTTTGGAAAGTTACAGGGTCAAATATTGGCTTGCCCATTTCAGATTCTTGCCAAATGTGGCGCTGTGCTTTATGGCCAAACATCTCCACTTTGGTGTCCTCTGTCCAGAGGACATTGTTTGAGAATTTGTTCAGATGCAATTTTGCAAACCTAAGCTGTGCTGCCATGTTCTTTTTAGAGAGAAGAGCCTTTCTCTTTGCAACCCTTCTAAACAAACCATACTTGTTCAGTCTTTTTCTAATTGTAATGTCATTGACGTTAACATTTTACATGCTAACTGAGGCCTGTAGAGTCTGAGATGTAATTTGGGGTGAATTTGCTGGGATTTCCAGATAAGCAACTGTCTTGAATATTAACCACCTTTGAATAATCTTTCTCACTGTAGATTGATGAACTATGAGTGGTGGAAATAGCCTTATAAACTGTCCCAGTTTGATGGGCAGCAACAATTGTTTCTCTAAGATCATTGCTAATGTCTTCCTTGGCATTGTGTTAACACACACCTGAATGCTCCAGACAAACTAATTGCTCAAACTTTGGCTTTTATAGAGGTGGTCACAATTGCTGATGATCAATAATAAAGGGCATTTGATTAGCAGCACCTGTTTGCTACTTAGCCTCTTATTTCCTATGGAATTTTGGCATTATTAGCTTTTGGCATTATTAGCTTTAAATAAATCATGACGTGGTGTAATCTGTAATTTGTTGTTTACCTAATGGTAAAACCTACTAAGGAACAGGTGATTGTTATTAGGTCCAGACAGGGCCGCCACCAGAAATTTTGGGGCCCCTGACAAAGCACAAGGTCTGGGCCCCCCCCGCCCAGCCCGGCCCTCCCACGAGTCCGCCCACAGGACTCCTACCTAGTCCGCTGACAATGATTCAGGACTGAATGTGGTGTGTATAGTGGAAGTGAATTAGAATGTGTGTAATGGATGTAGTGTTTGTGTGTATTAGATACTGTTTGTGCAGTGAATGCAGAGTGTGTGTTTGTGTAGTGTATGCAATGTGTATAGTGAACGCAGAGTGTGTTTGAGTAGTGGATGTAGTATTTGTGTGTACTAGATGCAATGTGTTTAGTGGATGCAGTGTCTGTAGTGGAAGTAGTGTGTGTATTAGATGCAGTGTTTCTGTATAGTGAATGCAGAGTGTTTGAATGTGTGGTGGATGTAGTGTTTGTACTGTGAATACAGGATGTTTGTGTAGTGGATGCTGTGTGTATAGTTAATGCAGAGTGTGTGTCAGTGGAGTGAATGCAGAATGTATGTCAGTGGAGTGGATGCAGAGTGAGTGTCAGTGTAGTGGATGCAGAGTTTGTTAGTGTAATGAATGCAGAGTGTGTGTTAGTGTAGTGAATGCAGAGTGTGTGTTAGTGTAATGAATGCAGAGTGTGTGTTAGTGTGGTGAATGCAGAGTGTGTGTTAGTGTAATGAATGCAGAGTGTGTGTTAGTGTGGTGAATGCAGAGTGTGTGTTAGTGTAATGAATGCAGAGTGTGTGTTAGTGTAGTGAATGCAAAATGTGTGTTAGTGTAATGAATGCAGAGTGTGTGTCAGTGTAGTGAATACAGAGTGTGTGTTAGTGTAGTGAATGCAGAGTGTGTGTTAGTGTAATGAATGCAGAGTGTGTGTCAGTGTAGTGGATGCAGAGTGTGTGTCAGTGTAGTGGATGCAGAGTGTGTTTTAGTGTAATGAATGCAGAGTGTGTGTTAGTGTAATGAATGCAGAGTGTGTGTTAGTGTAGTGAATGCAGAGTGTGTGTTAGTGTAATGAATGCAGAGTGTGTATTAGTGTAGTGAATGCAGAGTGTGTGTTAGTGTAATGAATGCAGAGTGTGTGTTAGTGTGGTGAATGCAAAGTGTGTTAGTGTAGTGAATGCAGAGTGTGTGTTAGTGTAGTGAATGCAAAATGTGTGTTAGTGTAATGAATGCAGAGTGTGTGTCAGTGTAGTGAATGCAGAGTGTGTGTTAGTGTAGTGAATGCAGAGTGTGTGTCAGTGTAATGAATGCAGAGTGTGTGTCAGTGTAGTGGATGCAGAGTGTGTGTTAGTGTAATGAATGCAGAGTGTGTGTTAGGGTAATGAATGCAGAGTGAGTGTGTGTTAGTGTAGTGAATGCAGAGTGTGTGTTAGTGTAGTGAATGCAAAATGTGTGTCAGTGTAATGAATGCAGAGTGTGTGTCAGTGTAGTGAATGCAGAGTGTGTGTTAGGGTAATGAATGCAGAGTGTGTGTCAGTGTAGTGAATGCAGAGTGTGTGTCAGTGTAGTGAATGCAGAGTGGGTGTTAGTGTAATGAATGCAGAGTGTGTGTCAGTGTAGTGAATGCAGAGTGTGTGTCAGTGTAGTGAATGCAGAATGTGTGTTAGTGTAATGAATACAGAGTGTGTTGGTGTAATGAATGCAGAGTGTGTGTTAGTGTAATGAATACAGAGTGTGTTGGTGTAATGAATGCAGAGTGTGTGTTAGTGTAGTGAATGCTAAATGTGTGTTAGTGTAATGAATGCAGAGTGTGTGTCAGTGTAGTGGATGCAGAGTGTGTGTCAGTGTAATGAATGCAGTGTGTGTCAGTGTAATGAATGCAGTGTGTGTTAGTGTAGTGAATGCAGTGTGTGTCAATGTAATGAATGCAGAGTGTGTGTTAGTGTAATGAATGCAGTGTGTGTTAGTGTAATGAATGCAGAGTGTGTGTCAGTGTAGTGAATGCAGTGTGTTGGTGTAGTGAATGCAGAGTGTGTGTCAGTGTAGTGAATGCAGAGTGTGTGTTAGTGTAATGAATGCAGAGTGTGTGTTAGTGTTATGAATGCAGAGTGTGTGTCAGTGTAGTGGATGCAAAGTGTGTGTCAGTGGATGCAGAGTGTGTGTTGGTGTAATAAATGCAGAGTGTGTGTTAGTGTAGTGAATGCAGAGTGTGTGTCAGTGTAGTGGATGCAGAGTGTGTGTTAGTGTAATGAATGCAGAGTGTGTGTGTGTTTATTAGTGTATGCATGTAATCTAATAATGTAATACATGTTTCTCCGCCCTCCCTGCTTCTTACCTGGTTCAGGGACGGGGGAGATTCCATCCCTGGTGGTCCGGTGGCATTGTCCCCCGGCTCTCTGTACTTGCAGAGGGGGCCCAGCAGACTGCAGGAGCACATTACATCATTTCCTTCTCTCTAACTCCCCATCCATGGTAACCCGTGACAACGCTCTGACATCCATTATGTTATGCAGTGTGTGTAGTGAATGCAGTGTCTGTGTGAATGATGCAGTGTCTGTATCAGGGCCGAATTAACATAGGGGATGATGGAGCTGCAGCTCCAGGCCCAGGCCCATGGAATATGCCCATTGAAAAAAAAACTACACACTACTCTTAGGTTTGCCACCTGACTCGTATTTTAAGGCACAGTCGATATTTGAGGCTGTCTGGCCGTGACTGTATTGCAGTAATACCGGCAATACAAATGCAAATATTTTTCTCAGTATAAACGGAGAGTACTCTGCAATACCAGTAGGTGTATGGAGAGAGGCAGGGATAGGAAGTTACAGAAGCTCCCAGCCTGCAGAGACAGACTACAGCTCAGGTATGTGAAGGATGGGGAGAAAGGCAGCAGGGAGACATGGGGACACTGAGACACTAGGGGACACATGGTGACACCGAGACACTGGGAGACGTGGGGACACCGACACTTGGGGACACTGGGAAACATGGGGACTCTGAGACACATGGGGACGCTGTGTCATTGCTGCACATTGGGACACGGAGACACTAGGGACACAGTGTCTCCATGTCTCCCAGTGTCCCCGTGTCTCCCAGTCAGTGTCCCCTAGTCTCCCAGTGTCTGTGTCCCCATGTCTCTCAGTGTCCCATGTCTCTCAGTGTCCCCAAATGTCTGTGTCCCCATGTCTCCTAGCCAGTGTCTCGGTGTCCCCATGTCTCCCAGTGTCCCTATGTCACCCAGCCAGTGTCCCTAGTGTCTCAGTGTCTCCATGTCTCCCAGTGCCTGTGTCCTCATGTCTCTGTGTCCCTAGTGTCCCCATGTCTCCCAGTGTCCCCAAATGTCTGTTTCCCCATGTCTATGTCCACATTAGTGCCCCCATCTCCCCAAGTGTCTGTGTCTCCATGCCTCCTAGCCAGTGTCCCTAGTGTCACAGTCTCAGTGTCTCCCTGTGTCTGTGTTCCCATGTCTCTCGTCTCTCAGTGTCCCCAGTGTCCTAGTTTCCCCAAATGTCTGTATCCCTGTAGCGGAGAGCTGGTCTTTCACAGGTTAACTCCACTAAAGATCCCAGTGAGGCTCAGGCCCATGTCTCACTGTGTCCCCATGTCTCTCAGTGTACCCTAGTATCCTAGTGACACGGGACACACTGAGACATGGGGACACTGGGAGAAATGGGGACACAGACACTGGGAGACTAGGGGACATTGACACTGTGATACAAAGGGACACTGATGCCAGGCTGGCCTTCCAATTCTTTGGACAGACATGCCCCCTTTTTGGGCATGTTCGCCCCTTTTGACAGTTCTGGTCACGTGATTCGCGTCAGTGGCTCACCCTTTTACCCCGCCCATTGACTTCCTGCTTTACTGGACACTGCTGTTAGGGAGTATGGATTTACTTAAAAGATGAAAGCATAAATTAGATAAAGAGATTAGCATAGAGTATGTGTTTTCTTATAGCTGCATCCTTTGAGTTTCCCTCCAACACCATCTCCATCAGATACATGATGCTTGAGAGGTATGACTGTTTTAGTGTTTTTGGTTGATAAGATCCTGTAATTAGGACCATCATAATTGTCAGCACCAGGCCCACTGGGCTCTGGTGTGTATTGTATGCAGTGTGTATAGTAAATGCATTGTATGCGTGTGTATAGTAGATACAGAGTGTGTGTTTGTGTAGTGGATGCAGTGGATGTGTAGTGGATGTAGTGTGTATAGTGAATGCATTGTGTGCGTGTGTATAATGGATACAGAGTGTGTGTTTGTGTAGTGGATGAAGAGTGTGTGTATAATGGCTGCAGAGGGTGTAGTGGGCGCTGTGTCTGTGTTTATGTAGTTGGTGCAGTGTAGTGGATGCAGTGTTGGTGTTTGTGTAGTGGATGCAATGTAGTGTGTGCAGTATCTGTGTTTGTGTAGTGAATGCAGTGTTGTGAGTGCAGTGTCTGTGTTCATGTAGTGCATGGCTCTTCAAATCCCAGGTCTCCATGACAACTAGGAATTTTGTCCTGGCGCCTGAGATTTGTGAGCCCGTTAAGCTGAGGGGGCGAGAGAGCATTCAGCACTAGCTAATGGAGAGCAGAGGGGGCCGGCCGCCTGTGGGAGAGTGGAGGGAGGCAGCCAGCTGTAATCTTCCTGCTCTGCTTTCTCCAGTGATGCTGGAAGACGGAATATGACATCACTCCAGCCCCGGCATCACTACAGTGCATGAGGTAGCAGAACAGGAAGATGGCTGTAACCCCACGGGAATCCACAGAAAGCTGATTTACTCCAGCTCTCACAAAGGTAGGGTGGCTGGGTGGAATTAAAATAAAATATTTTTTAAAAAATTATAATTTCTGCTTTTTCTGCTTTTGTTTCTGAGTGTTTGCGAGAGAGGGGTGTTTGTCTTGTCAGTGTGTATGTGTCTGTCACTGTGCGTGTCTGTCACAGAGAGTGTGTATGTGTCAGTTTTAGGTCCCCTGTTTAGACCCTCACTGATTGGATGGGAAAGGTGATTTTTCTCACCTTCTTTCCCATGCTGTGCCGGTCTCGCCGTGGCTGGCTTCACCTGAGATGATCAATCTTGATGATCACAGCCAAGCCAATGCTTTCCCATAGGAAAGCATTGGGGGGCTATTATGCATGCGCTAATCAGCATCTCCTCATAAAGATGCATTGAATCAATGCATCTCTATGGGGAACATTCAGCAGCTCAATGCAGACATGCAGAGTGTGAAGATGCTTAATGTCATTGCTGCACTCTGTGCAGAAATTGAGTAGGAATCACCCCTAGTGGCCGTATGAGTGACTGTCACTAGAGGTTTTACTAGGTAACAATGTAAACACTGCCTTCTCTCAAAAGGCAGTGTTTACGTTGAAAAGCCTGACAGGCTATAGACACCAGAACCGCTACATTAAGCTGCAGTGTCCCTTTAAGAATTGTGACTTTGTCGCTGAAAATAAAGATTTGTTAGTTAAAAAAATACTTGACTCTTAACTTTTTTAGCTGGCTACTAGATTCCAAGTAAATTTGTCAAGCCCTTGTGTAAAGGATGCAGTGTATTTGGTGTAGTGCCTGTGTAGTGGGTGCAGTATTGTGCATGCAGTGTGTGCAGTGGGATTGGATAAGGGCTGTGAGGGAGAGATTTTTTTTTATTTTTAGAATTCTGTTTATTCCCCCTGTGATCAGGAATGGGGTACACTAGTTTCCTTGGGGGTCCAGTGGCTTAATCTTAATGAAGAAGGCACCCAGGAGCTTAATCTTGAACCTCCTGCAGCATTAGGTCCTCTGCTCTCGTTAGCTGTGTGAGTTTTGTTGTGGGTTTCCATGGAAACACTCCATGTGGCACTGAATGCATGCCAATAGAGGAGAGGACCTTATGCTGCAGGAGTCTTGCTAGATCACACAACTGGGGCCCTTCTTCACAGGACATGCTATCAGGGGCCTGGGGCTGCATATAAAGCAGTTATCACTATGGACAGGCCAGCCTTGTATATACACTGCCTGGCCCAAAAAAAAGTCACCACCCAAAAAAAAGGTCACACACTAATATTTTGTTGGGCCGCCTTTAGGTTTGATTACGGCACCCATTCGCTGTGGCATTGTTTTGATAAGCTTCTGCAATGTCACAAGATTTATTTCCGTCCAGTTTTGCATTAATTTTCCACCAAGATCTTGTATTGATGATGGTAGAGTCGGACCACTAAGCAAAGCCTTCTCCAGCACATCCCAAAGATTCTCAATGGGGTTAAGGTCTGGACTCTGTGGTGGCCAATCCATGTGTGAAAATGATGTCTCATGCTCCCTAAACCACTCTTTCACAATTTAAGCCAGATGAATCCTGGCATTATCACCTTGGAATATGCCCGTGCCATCAGGGAAGAAAAAATCCATTGATGGAATAACCTGGTCATTCAGTATATTCATGTAGTCAGCTGACCTCATTCTTTGGGCACATAATGTTGCTGAGCCTAGGCCTGACCAACTGCAGCAACCCCAGATCGTAGCACTGCCCCCACAGGCTTGTAAAGTAGGCACTAGGCATGATGGGTGCGTCGCTTCACCTGCCTCTCTTCTAACTCTGATGCGCCCATCACTCTGGAACAGGGTAAATCTGGACTCATCAGACCACATGACCTTCTTCCATTGCTCCAGAATCCAATCTTTATGCTCCCTAGCAAATTGAAGCCTTTTTTTCTAAATAGCCTCACTGATTAGTGTTTTTTTTAAGGCTGTATTTTGATATATATACATTAATATCAAAATACACTTAGAATAAAAATTAACTAAATTGTGTGTATATATATATATATATATATATATATATATATATGGGTGTGTGTATATATATATATATATATATATATATATATATATATATATATATATATATAAATAAAATAAACTATATATGATTTTGCAATTTTTGTCCCATAATTAATGTAAAAAAAATATTTTTATGTTTTGGGGACTGCCTGACAATCCAGGCAGCCCCCATGCAGGCAGTGCTGCTTGCTGCCGATTCGGTCATGTGTCATGTGGGCCGGTTTGGCTGCCTGGCTTGTCACCCCAATCTGGATCGCCATGTTAGGTAAGTAAACCGCGCTGGAGGATCCCGCTTTGCTGGGCATTAAAGCCCATGTTTTGCAGGGCGGCATAGTACACACCTCGTTCTTAAGTTTGGGTGTATAGACCATGCCCCTGAAGTCTCATTGCTCAGTTCTCTGCCATTTTAAAGTTAAATCACTTTTGTTTCTGTCCATGCATCCCTAGCCACACCTCCCCTGACTGTGACTGACACAGTCTGCATGTTTACTTACTTTAGACATTTTTATCACCTGCTCTGTAAATGTAACTTTAATCACACACAGAGGGCTCCTGTAGGGTCTATAATGCTATTAACATTGCAACAGATAAGAAACTCTAAATTAGACACACTGTGCAATAAAGGAAATGTAAACATTAGATCTCTCTTTACAGGAAGTGTTTAGAAAGGCTGTGCAAGTTACATGCAGTGAGTTGTGCATAAACAGTGCTTAAACTCCTACATGGCAGAAAAATGAGCAATGAGACTGCAGGGGCATGATCTATACACCAAAACTGTTTCATTAAGCTAAAGTTGTTTTGGTGCCTATAATGTCCTATTAAAGTTGTTATGGTGCCCAGAGATCCCTGGAGCTTTCTTACCTCAAACGGTTTAACCACGAAGATTGCTCTCCGGTGCTGGATCTCCCTTTCCCCAGGGGAATCCGACTTGAATTGAGTTTCAGGAAGTCCAGAGTGCCGCCGGGCAAATAATATGCTGCCCTCTGGAATGCAGGACATCAGTGTGCTAAATTAGGACGGCTGGACAGGACCCCGATATCAGGACTATCCTGCCGAAATCTGGACTGTTGGGAGATCTGAATGGCTGAAAGCCATGAGTGTGGTGGTTTGTGTCCACTTATATTTATAATTTTTACTGTCATTTTCTCTTTCACATCACTGGAATTCACATCATTTTTTTAGATCAACCATATGCTACAAGATCTTCAAACTGAAAATTAATCTTTGCTATCAACAAAGAGTAACATTACTACTGGGTGTGTAAAATAACTACGGAAAAGTGTGCCTCTTATTAAATTTCTATCACATCTTCCAGCCAAAACTTCAGCCCAGTAAAGCGATCCTGCAGCTCAGCATATGTATAGCATTAGAATGTGCATCATGTGACAAATCAACATCCTCAGACTATTTTATAATGTTTTGGGATTTATCAAGAATGTTTTTGCAAGGAAAACTACAGTGGCGAGCCAACTGAAATCCCAACACTATTCAGAGCTGTACTGAGTTTACAATCGTTGATAGAATTTAAATTAAAATCACATTGTCTTTGCCCATGGAAGGTTTGGGCAGTGCGATGGCTAAATAAAAGCGTTCATCAGCTTGTGCCCTTTCTATGCCAAACAGCTTTTGATTAAGATTTTTTTTCTTACATCTTAGCAGCACTGCTGGTATCCAGAGTCTGAATAATTGTGGGTTTTAACTCTTTTGGAACCAACAACAAAAAGAACTGCTATAATAAGAGATCTAACAACAGTTGTTTTTTTTTTTTTTAGGAAATTATGTTTCTGATACACACAACTTGTTATAGTGCAACTAAGCAACTCTCTTAAGGCTCTGAATAATTTAAAAATATTGTTTTAGCATCAATAGGGTTGATAGATTGTCTTTTAATTATTTTTTTCCAGGAAGCATATGCATTCTGCGACACAGGGCTTGGAAAAGCTGCCCAACAATATGTGGAACCTGCATGCTCTCATTGAAAAATCAATTTATTAATAATGTCCAGGAACCAAACATATTCCTGCATGCAGAGCAATGATCAATAAGAGATACCAGAGTGACCATGGGTATTTAAAATTAAGTATTTGTGTTCTGGGAAAGGGGGTGTAGGCCCAGTACATATATGCACTATTACACTAATGCGTAACTTCTAACCACAGCTGTCCATTTGCAGTCGTGGGGGGCAGAAATGTGTTGTCAAAGACTCGTAGACGTATACTGTGTTTAATGTTACATTCCTGCTCCTTCTATAGGGGGCTTTTCTATGGTCCCAGAAGAAGGATACCAGAAGAAAAATAAGATTAAATTAATATACATTGCAGGAGTTTTATTCAATAAACAAAAAGTTAGGGTTACTCCACCCAAAAAGCAAGTGTTTTGAGAAACCCTTGCTGTGCTGTTTCAAAAGAAAAAAAAACTTCTGTTTCAGTGCTGAGGCAAAGTTCTCCCCTCAGCCTGATCCTCATCTGCTATTGTCATTCCACCTAGCTGCTCGGAGGGATGTAGGGGAGCACAAGCTGAGAGGAGGACATGGGCGGCATGGAGGGGGAAGACATGCAGCCATTGGAAGTGGTAATTGTGCTTGGGGTAACTCCTTAAGATGAATTTTAAAGGTTTTCAATGAATGTATCAACTCGCTTGTTAAAATAAAAAAAATATCTCCACAACTCTCCATTTACTGAATAAATTCTAACTTTTCTGTGTAAACATCTATGTCTGACAAAACTCTGTTCTGTATTCAACGCATCTAATTTTTCTCTTTTCCTTGAACACAAATAATGCTTATAGAAATGAGACCTTCAGTTCCTGAATGATCCGTCACCTTGACAACCACAGATTATTTTTTCCAAGGTTCGCATATTCTCTTTCACTGTTATTTATTTGTATTAATCCATACAAACAGGCTGTGGTGCAATTATATGAGACACATTAAGAAAATCCTGATCTCAACGTGCCTGAAAAAAATTAAATGTCCTCTTCATAATTGGGGGTTAGTGAGGAGCATCAGAGCTGTTGACGTCTTTTAAAACTAAAATTATAGCCGAAAGTATGCTCGAAATTATTTTTAAGAAATGTGTCCTGCTGCATAGCTGACGTCTTCAGGGGTAGTTTATAGGAATGCTCTTAAAATAGCTCATCAAACTTCGGGAAGGAAAAATGAACACATAATTTTCTAAAACTGTTTTCACTGAATTATGGATATGTTAATGATCAGTCTACCTCTTGTGTGGGTGTAGTATTACTGTTTTCCCCTAAAGGGAAACTGTCACTTCCCAGGTTTTATAATATGTTTGCTTTCAGCATATTGAAACATGTATTCTTGAACTGTGAAAAATAAAATGAAATGTATATATCCACACATCGTCAAAATGCAATTGGGTGCCTCTATCTTAGCTCTCTGTCAATCATTGTTATTATTATTATTATTATTATTTTATTATTTATATAGCGCCAGCAAATTCCGTAGTGCTGTACAATGGGGTTATAATTTATGTCCTTGTAGAGTCCGTTTAGAGAAAAAATACAGAGAAATAAAACAATGTCTCTATTTCTCCTTTTCATTTGCAAAGTTTGCTTTTGGTACAGTATGGGTAAATAATAACATCCACCTTCAGTTTTTAGCATGTATTAACAACCGGTATAGGATGTAATTCGCATTCATACCAACATTTCAAATGGACAAAGAGGGACACCTTCATTTTAAGGGTGTGGTGGGGAATGTGGCCATGGGAAGGCTACTGCTCTGAGAAATTTTAGGTGATTTACTAATAACAATTTATGCAACTAGAATATCATTTGTAACAAGAACAATATTCATATTTACACAGCCTGGTTTCTAAACACATGTATTGTAATTTAAAGAAACCTTACTTGGAAGTATTATTGCTGTGTTATAAACTCAGACAAACAAACTATATGGAGTTCCAAGAAATGAGGGACATTAGGGGAGAAAAGAGGGACAGAGGGATATAGGCCCATAATAAGGACTATGCTTCCTAAGTAGAGACACTTGGGAGTTATACATTTGAGTGGTGTTATGACTGTTTCATTATCTGCTTATGTGGAGTTTAATTGCCAAAGAAATGTCTCTAGATGGCACAATCAAACACCAGCTGGGCCATGAGTAATGCGGGTCACCTATAGACAAAAATGTCAGTTTACTTCAGAACTAGAGAAAGAACTTAGGACTTAGGAAAAAAGTCCAAGGTGGGAGAGTGACAAAAAAGATAATAAGAAATGGGCCCTGCCTTTATTTATCCTAAGGACTACAAAGTAAGATAAAAACAGTAAAAAGGGAGAGAAAAGTACTACCCAGGAAATCTAATAGCACCGGGGTCCTACAGCAGAGACATATAACTAGTCAAAAAATCAGCTGGAGTATAAGGACAACTGGTATATGTACAAAAAAACAGGTAAACCAGTACCTGGTTCGACACACGTTTCGGCGTGTCAGCACACAGTCGTCAGGAGCAGTTACTTCAGAACTATAAATTATGTCTGTTTTAGACTATACAGTATGTATTGCATCTTCACGGTAAGTGCTTGTTCTGTGCGATGCTCATTGAAACCTGGCTAGTTTATTGTTTCTCCTCTTGATTTGGACCAGAACTGTCCCCACCTGATATCTTCCAAATATACCTTATGTCTTCAGGCTTTGTTAGCCTAGTCTTCATTTTTGAGTTACTTTTAACTGTTCTCCCATGATACTTTGAAATAATAGTACAAGAGGCAGGACTCAAGAGTGTTTTATAGAGTATAAACCCAGACTGTTCTTCATTTAATTTTATAAGATTTTAATCTTGACTTGTTCTTACAAATAATACAGTAATAAAGTCATGTATATGAAATATGTTTAATAAAGCAATTCATGTTATACAATATATATCATTTTTATTGTCCTTTCCTCTACCCTACGTGCAAAAATAAAATTAATAATAAAAATACAAACGGTATAATAATGTACAATGCAGCTTAATGGTAAGTGTAGTAATTTTGTACGGCTAATTGTCTTTGTTTGATATGTAAATTAGAAAGGGAGCGTGTAATTGCCTACTTTGGTAATTCCCTCTTCTTTTTTTTATCGGTCACGTTTAATCACTTTTTGATGATTTGTGTTCCTTTATATAATTTTTTTTACTGTTTATTTTTGTATTAACTTTTTTAAAAAATGGTTCATAATTATTTATGAGACATATTTCAAAACAAAAATGTTCTCTATAGTCTTTCATCCTTGCTCTGCCTATTTTCTTTTCTCTTTATCTATCTTCTATATATATATATATATACACACACCATGAAATATGTGCATATGTAATATATAAATTGTAATTAGAAATGTTACTTAAACGCAGCTCTTAGGTCTCTTTGGCATGCTTGCACAGATCTTGCTGTAGGTAATCACACATTTATAGGCACGTGAATCACTAAATGGTAGCAGGAAGTATAGCAACGATAATTTAGACCAGATTGAAACCAGCATATCTCTAGATGAAACCTGTGTAGTTCCCAGCTATGTATAGGCTCACATGACATGTTCAGAAATCACTGTCATATTATGTCTCACCATGTCTTACTGCATCAATCTATTGACTCTATCCTGAGGTAGCTACCATGGTCTTATGAATATATAGGCCTAAATAGCTATCCCTATGGTGGTCTGATTGTTTTCCTGCTATATGTATTTCATAAAATTGTAATGATGGGGCGAATACATGAGTGCGCAGTATAAAATATGAATGCTACGTTTTTGTGACATGGTGTTAAAAATATACGCAATTTTTTAATAAAGAAATTTAATAAAAACGTACATGTACACTTGCTCTCTGTCCCACTGTGCTCTTTTTGATTACCCCCTAAATAACAATAAGCAGAAATAAGTAAGGAATGGCATGCCGTGTGGATATGTCCTGCTGGTAGTGTGCCATTGCACTAATAATCACAAGCAGACCTAATAACTTGGGTATTGCTAGGTGATTCCATTATGCCTTGTGATCATCATTTCAATGACCCCCTACCTCCCAGCTTATCCAGTTCCAGATGGAGTGCTAACAGCAGGATAAGCAGTCAGAAAGTGACAAAGGACCTTGAATGTTTTAGTTCTTTTACCCTCAAACTCATGAATGTTCAATGAAATGCTTAAACGATAGTTTAAAGGGAATCTATAATTATTTCTTGTGGCTTTAAGCTTGATTTTATGCAGCACATTGTTCCAAAAAAGATATCACGTCTACTATTTTTGTTTATATTGACCAACATTTGCACTGCCATAGGGATACCTATGAAGGTTGCAAGTCGGTTCAACTCTTATGACAATGTGGCTCTGAACGTATATATAGCAAAATGCCAATTTTTGCTGTTTAATTACATTGGATTAGGAAACACTGGGAAAAATATTTCCAACATATCTTATAGTGGAAAATATGGCAATTAAGTGGTTGTTTTGCAAACTTCAAATTCTTTACAAGGGTTTGAAACTATTGAAATGGAGCCATCATAACCTCTGTTTTGCTCTTAGTTTACAATGATTTGTTTGCCAACTATTTTCTGTCACTTTTCCCTATAGATTAACAGGGTGAGATTGTAAATGTGGGTTTGGGGATATTCAATGAGTTTGCTGAGACGTCAAAATTAGCAGAGAGGTTTTTAAATGGATGGACAATTTCACTGGAGGCTTCATATTTTGCTTATCTCACTTTACAGATCTCCAAACAGCAGCAAAAAATTAAAAATGAGCCAATCAGAAAACAACAGAAAGGGTATATAAGCAGTGCCTATAAGATCACTTCCTCTTTCTTTGCTGCTCCTGTCTACAGGTCAGAGTAGTTGTTATTTGCTCTTCATTGAATTGCCTTTAACAGCAGAGCTGCAATGCTGAGACTGAATACCTCCGCTGTAATCCTCTGGACCTCAAAGGGAAGTGCTGGTTAGTAGATATAGCCCCTCCCCCAGTAACTGGACGACACACAGTTCTGGGAGTCAACTGATTTTATTCTGGTCACAGACGGCTTTTATGCACAGATCTCCTATACAAAAATACAGGGCTTTTCCTCCCAAAATCCTCTGTGCCTGAGAGATAATTAATTGCATGAGGAAAAAATTATAACTCAATTATCTCTCAGGTACAGAAAAATCTAAAATATTTGAAAACACCCCAAAAATACATTTAAATACTTCAGAACCCCACAAAAGTCACATCACTTGTGATACGTAAGCAGGCCACGTCCTTTAATGGACCGCAGTAACGTCCCTTTCTTTGCTCCCGTGCAGCAGCTGTAGGAGGAAGAGATTTCTAATCCCTTCCTCTCACTGCTCTGGAAGCCTCACAGAAGCTTAGAATAGGAGCCAGTGGCCCGCTGCCTTATATCTGTCTGATTCTCAGTAGACCACAAGAAAGCCAACCTCCAACTACAAAACTGTGTGTTAATACTATGTATGTGTGTGTGTACTACCGTGTATATATATGTACAAAATATATAAATTAATGGTTGCACTCACGGTTTTTCCAAGTAAAAGTCCAAAGTTTATTGTTAATTCATAAAAACTGCGATCAACGTTTCAGTCCCACCAAGAGGACTTTCATCAGGATCACATGATCACATGATCCTGATGAAAGTCCTCTTGGTGGGACTGAAACGTTGATCGCAGTTTTTATGAATTAACAATAAACTTTGGACTTTTACTTGGAAAAACCGTGAGTGCAACCATTAATTTATATATTTTGTATATCTTTTGGCCATATATGGTTGGCACCCGGTTGTGAAGGGAAATTCAGCGTGAGTGCAGGAATTAATTTTTAAAGTTTTTTGTATATATATATGTATATATATATCATTGTGTATAGCAGGTTATACATAGAAATGTATGAGTTTATTTAGCAGTTTTGCATAGTAGTGTATGATGTGTATGTAGCAATAATGTGTTTATAGTGTGTGTAATATTGTAGAGAGTTTTTCCTTTTGATGGAGCTCCGGGGCTCACTCAGTCTGGATCTCTTCACCTTGTGGCTAAATAGACAGACTCGTCATTTCTAGCAGGATTAACCCAGGATCGGGGCTTAATCATTTACTGTTTTTTTCACTGATTGCACAGGTGCTTCAGTCCCTACAATGTCTCCAAGTGTCACTTGTGCTAATTACGCCACGGTGACAGAGCCAACCTGGATCTGAAAGTGCTTGTTGTGCTCCCTCTAAAGAGCCCAAGGATTGTGCACGAGCACCAACAATGTATAAACATGTAGTGTAGGCGAGGGATGATGCACAATGATACCCAGGTAGGAATATGGTCTAAAATGGTTTAACTACGAACAGTGGGGGGAAGGGGCAGAGGGACAGGACTCTACTGGCTCCATAATCACTATGGTGAGCTGAAGTGTTTATGGTTTGCTACTACTAAAAGGCTCATTTAGACTCTGCATTGGGATATTCACTATTGGATTGCAAAGACTGCAGAGAAACTCAGTATATAAATGTATACAATCAGAAGTCTGACAGTTATGGTAGGGCAAAGTTATTGCCTCTCCTGTACAATTAAATATAAATCTGGTGATTGTTGATGAAAGATTCTGCTAAACTTGAATCACAAATATAGTTGTATTCTCAAAAGACATGGATTACAAGAAAATAAGGATAGTTTGATTTGTATGCATAAGTAAAAAGCAAAAAGACAGGTAAGGAGTAGGTGTAAAAAATGTCAATCTCTCTGTCATACCACGTGAAATGTGCATCTGTTCTATCTGTGAGCCTGTGACTTTGTGTAAATGTACATATTTATATTTTATTTTTAGGTGTGTGTGTCCAGGCAAAAGTTTGAGCACAATCAATTAAAATACAATTTGACAAAGCTGCTGAAATTACAGTTGTAATCAAAATTATTTACCCCCATTGAAAACCAGTTTTACTGTCACAACTTTGACTTTCAGCTGTTTGCAATGAACAAATCAAACAAAAACAATTAAAATAGTTCAACACAACACATGCTTCAAATGGTTTCCCCAAATTCAACTGAAAATCCAACTTATAATGACTTCTTCAGTCTCAAAATTATTCAACCCTCTGAATAGAATCCCTCACGACTGCACAAATATGCAAAACAGGTGTTGTCTCAAGCAGACCTGATGCAACTAATCAAAGACTTTAGGGCTTGTTGAATGTCACATTTGACTGCATGTTAGAATTATGGCTAAGTCAAAAGAATGGTCCACAAACAAGCAACAGAATACAAAAAGTTGTTCCTAGACACACTGTTGGAAGCATAGTTTGCAAGTTCAGAGTTGAAGGAATAGTGGCTACACTACGAAGAGGGCAGATAGAAATCTGTTTATGGCTGCAACCAGATTAATGAGAAGGCAGTTTGTGAAAATGACTGCAAAAGACCTGCAGCAAGACTTGGTGGCAACAGGAACTGTGGTTTCAGTGTGCACAGTAAGGCGCGTACTAAACGCAGAAGGTTTCCATGCCAAAACTCCAAGACGTACACCACTACTCACCCGAAAAGTTGGCTCCAGTATGCTCAGATTCATAAAAATAAGTCACAGAAGTTTGGGGATTCTTTTCTGTAGAGCGATGAAACAAAACTGTAACTTTTTGGCTCAATGGATCAGCGGTATGTCTAGAGGATGAAGAATAAAGCAAACGCTGAAAAGAACACTGCCTACAGTTAAACATGGTGGTGGCTTGCTGATGCTCTGGGGCTGCTTTGCATCCTTGGGCACTAGAAACCATCATGCTGTCTGTGAGGAAGCTGAAGCTTGGGCATCATTGGCCCTTTCAACAAGAGAATGATCCCAAGCATACCTCAAATTCCACCAAGGCTTGGTTGCTGACGAAGTCCTGGAAAATTTTACAGTGGCTATCACAGTCATCTGACTTGAATCCCATAAATATTTGGTGGGATTTGAAGAAGACAATTGCAGGAAACAAACTCAAGAATATTACTGAACTGGAGGCCAATCCTCATGAGCAATGGGCTAAAATTCTCCTGGCTATGCATCTCATTTGCTGCAGTTCATAACAGCAAAAGGGTGTTCTATATATGCTTACCATGAAGGGGTTGAATAATTTTTCTTTGATACTTACAATTATCTTTAAAGGAGCACTATAGTGCCATGAAAACAAACTTGTTTTCATGGCACTATAGGGTCATTAGGTCCCTCTCTCCCTCAGGGCCCCCCTCCTGCTGGGCTGAAGGGGTTAAACCCCCCTTCAGCCACTTACTTTTCTCCAGCGCCGGGCTTCCTCTGTGCTGGGGAACTCTCCACCCCCTGCCGATGTCAGATCCGAATGCGCATGTGCGGCAAAGTCGTATGTGCATTCTCAAACCACCCATAGGAAACTCCCCATAGGAAAGCATTACTCAGTGAGTCTTCTCACTGTGATTTTCATCAGTGAGACAGCCACTAGAGGCTCTATTAACCCTCAGTGAAACATAGCAGTATCTCAGAAACTGCTATGTTTTCAGCAGCAGGGTTAAAACTAGAGGGACCTAGCACCCAGACCACTTCATTGAGCTGAAGTGGTCTGGGTGCCTATAGTGGTCCTTTAAATCTTCATCCTATAAAAATTCTACTGTTTCCTGGTAAATGATAGAACTCCTCAGGGTTTACCAAAATTTTATATTCAGGGTAGTTTTAGGCTTAGTGTTTAATAATAAAAACAGTTGATTCTGTCTTTACATGCTTATAAATAATTTCACACTGTGGAAGAATTTTTGTTATTGAGGACAGAGTTTGACATGGTATTCCTGGTATTATATTTATATGTAACAAAAAACAAAGAATATGAGAACTCAAAAGCTTAGAGAAAATCAGTAACTTGCCCTTCGGTAAATACCCGCTCAGGTCTCAAAAATAACTTTTGCTCACTTGTGCCATTACAGAGAGAATATATCCCAAAGCATATCAGACTGATCTAACCCGTAAGGGCAGTCCCGAACTGAAATGGCTGCAAGTTCTCCTTGCACGAGAGATACAGCAACCCCAGACGATTGTTTTGGCCTTCTTTAGGCCTTTTATATGTTATATGTTTATATGTACCAGCCTTTAATTAACTAAACACCATTTTCTAATGCAATGTATCAACATAGAGGGCTGGATTATTTTTAGAGAAAGGGTACTCTGTTTACTGAATAACAATTGTCCCTTAAATGTCAATGGACTTATTGCTATTCAGTAATCAGAGTAAAACCCAATAGGACTATATTTTTTATCTTTTAATAAAACACCAGATATAGGTGGTGGGGGGAAGAGGAGGGGAGACATTATTGTGTATAGCATAACATGTATAACTGGTAGACTTCCAAAATGTGATCTGCATTATTTATGATGAACAAGCGTCTTTGACAGTGTTTCCAGCGCAGCCTTTGCAAGTTTTTCACCTTATATGGAAGGTTGCCTGTAACTTATCAGGCAGAAGTAGTATTTGCTGTTACTGCCACATTCCTACAAGTTGGAAGCACTCAAATAGACATGATCTCATGCTAAACATTTGGTTTTCTTTTGCTCCTTTTCAACAAAGATTTTATCCCAACTACTAGGAGTTAAATAAAGCAGCTATGCGTTATAGAGCTGAGTTTCCAAAACCTTTCTCTACCTAAACAATGAGATATACCCCACTCCCTCTAGCATGTAAGCTCATCGAGCAGGGCCCTCAACCCCCTCTGTTCCTGTACGTCAGTGGTCTGATCTCAATTATGTGTCTGTTAGTCCACCCATTGTACAGCGCTACGGAATTTGTTGGTGCTATATAAATAATAAAATAATAATAATAATAATAATAAGAAGAAGAATTTTTATTTCCTTTATCCATCTTTTGTGGATCATTTAGAACATAATGCCTATTATGTTCTTATTGGAATGCAATTAAACCAGGTTGAGATACTTTTGATACGGCATTTAGGTATGTAGTATTAATGCTCTTCCCAAAATAAGGATTTGATTTACAAATGTAGATATATATATATTTTTTATTTTTTTATTATTGTTTACAAAATACCGGTTAAAGTTTTATTGGGTTGGTCTTAACACATGGTTATCGTTGTTTATCTTATTGTTTTTATTTAAATTCCACATAGTTATATATTTTAATTGTACTTTCAATTCCTAATCACAGAGCCTCATTGCACACTTAAGGGACACTATAGTCACTAAAAATTTTTATCTTTACAAAGCAGTTTTTGTGTATAGATTGTGCCTCTGAGGTTTCCCTGCTCAGTTCTCTGCCATTTAACCCCTTAAGGATGCAGCTTCAAAAACTGGACTTACCCTTAAGGACACAAACCATTTTTGCATTTTCTGCTGTTTGTGTTCAAATGCAATTTACATCTCTGTTATTTTTAGAGGGCAAAAAGGGCATTCATTTGACGTCACATATACATAGATAAATTCTCATTAATTATAGAAGAAATGCCAAAAAATGGGAAAAAAATAATATAGCATAGAAAAAGTAATTAAAAATAAATTCATTTATGTGTCTTGATTTATAGAGTACATAATATGCATAGGATTTCAGCTTAGTTTGAAAGTTACAGGTCACAAAACAAAAGGACTAAAATAAAATTTCAATGTGAAACAATTTTAGAAGTTGGTATGTTTGTCTTGTAGGTTTAGTAGCCATCACAGAAAACAAAATTGCCACACAAACGTATATATTTATATAAAGTAGACATCACATGCTATTTACATAAGGTTATTCTCTATTTTGGCATATACACATATAACAAGGTTTTTGTAATGTGTATTTCGTAAGCTGGTGTGTGCTATTCCTGCACAGAACCCCATATGGTATTCAGCTACATCGGCTGATTATAACAATCTTCTTAAAGAAGACATCCCAGGGTATTTCAAAAGGCATATTTTGAACCTTAGCGTGGAATCACTTTTCAGCTAGCTTGTACCAAGTGTTTGAGACATTTGAGACACATCCAGTCAGGTTTTTTTTCAATCTTTGAATTTTTACGCTGTGTCCAGCTCCTATTTTGGAGTATTTTAGCAGGCTATATATTCCAACTATCCTATAAAGGCATACCATTTCTTAAAGGACCACTATAGTGCCAGGAAAACATACTCGTTTTCCTGGCACTATAGTGCCCTGAGGTTCCCCCACCCTCAGGGTCCCCCTCCCGCCCGGCTCTGGAAGGGGGAAAGACGTAAAAACGTACGTTTCTCCAGCGCTGGGCGGGGAGCTCTCCTCCTCCGATCCTCCTCTTCTCCTCCCATGCGGCTGAATGCGCACGTGCGGCATGAGCTGCGCGCGCATTCAGCCGGTCACATAGGAAAGCATTATCAATGCTTTCCTATGGACGCTTGCGTGCTCTCACTGTGTGACTAGTACCAAGTGTAGTGGTAATAAGCATTTTTCTGCCTTTTTGACACACAATGTGAGTTTTCACTGTATATTTTGCAATACCCCCATATGTACCTTTGCTAGGTATATGTGGACATTGAAGGGGCACATTTGAGACACAGCCATTCAGGTTTTTTTTTCAATCTTTGAATTTTACGCTGTGTCCAGGTCCTATTTTGGAGTATTTTAGCAGGCTATGTATTCTAACTATCCTATAAAGGCATACCATTTCTTAAAGGAGATTTTCACAGTGAGAAGCATGCAAGCGCATCTAGCGGCTGTCAATGAGACAGCCACTAGAGGAATTGGGGGAAGGCTTAACCCATTCATAAACATAGCAGTTTCTCTATCCTATAAAGGCATACCATTTCTTAAAGGTGATTTTCACAGTGAGAAGCACGCAAGCGCATCTAGCGGCTGTCAATGAGACAGCCACTAGAGGAATTGGGGGAAGGCTTAACCCATTCATAAACATAGCAGTTTCTCTGAAACTGCTATGTTTATAAAAAAAATGGGTTAACCCTAGAAGGACCAGGCACCCAGACCACTTTATTAAGCTGAAGTGGTCTGGGTGCCTAGAGTGGTCCTTTAAAGAAGAGATCCTAGGGTATTTTAAAAGGCATATTTTTTACCTTAGCGTGGGATCATGTTTTCCAATAGCTTGTACCAAGTGTAGTGGTAATAAGCATTTTTCTGCCTTTTTGACACACAATGTGAAAACTGTATATTTTGCAATACCCCCATATGTACCTTTGCTAGGTATATGTGGACATTGAAGGGGCACATTTGAGACACAGCCATTCAGGTTTTTTTTTCAATCTTTGAATTTTTACGCTGTGTCCAGGTCCTATTTTGGAGTATTTTAGCAGGCTATGTATTCTAACTATCCTATAAAGGCATACCATTTCTTAAAGGAGAGATCCTAGGGTAATTTAAAAGGCATATTTTGAACCTTAGCGTGGAATCATTTTTTTCGCTAGCTTGTACCAAGTGTAGTGGTAATAAGCATTTTTCTGCCTGTGAGTTTGCACAGTATATTTTGCAAACCTTATGTGTACTATGGTTGTAAAATACTTCATATGTTGCTCAGCTATGTCACCTGAGTACAACAATACCCAGTATGTACCTTTGACAGGTATATGTGGATGTTGATGGGGCACATTTGAGACACAGCCATTCATTTTTTTTCTTGGCAACGCTCTCATACTATCAACTGAGAGCTCACGAGAGGAGGGCTCCAGTTCTGCAAGGTGCACAACTTCAAGCGCTGGCAGAGACCGCTGGACCACCAGGTCAAAAGTATTCCCCCATCCCTGCTTAAAGTTGTGCAAGAGGGAGGGAGGCTGAAGGGGGGAATCAACATGAATTAATTTAAGAAAACAAAACATGAAATTGCTCTCCCACCTCCTCATTTAAAGCCTTATGTTCCCCCTCCTACCCACAAATCATCACTATCCCACCCTTACTGTGTTACCTACACACACTCCATAACACACACTACACAATCTACTCACACACAACATGCCCTATACACACACTACATAATCTACTCACACACACACTACATAATCCACACAAACACACACACACACACTACATAATCAAGATGGACGAGGGCATGTGACCATGGAAAGGCGCTGTAAATATTTTTCGCACAGGGTACCTAAAGGCCTAAGGCCTTCCCTGAGGGGAGTGGGTGGTAAGGAACACTATGGGACAGGGGAGGGGAGTGGGTGGTAAGGAACACTATAAGGAACACTATGGGACAGGGGAAGGGGTGGTAAGGACCACTTTTTTTCTACTTGTTTTCCTACTCTAAAAACTAGGTGCGTCTTATGGTCAGGTGCGTCTTATAGATCATGCTATTGTGACTGTGTTAGCATTAGGTTGGGGTGAGTAGCAGGTTATGTATTTGTGCAAGTGGACAGTTGTGCCTGTGTGCATGTGCAAGGAAACTATACTGCTAATAACACATAGTTGTTTTCCTAGCTCTACCTTCAGTGTCCCCCCCATACCTCTACCCTTTGGTGCTGCAAGGGTTAAAACCCCTTCTGTCACTTGCCTTAATTCAGCGCCGATGTCCCTTGGTGCTAGGTCAGGCTCCGCCAACGGCGGCCGGCACAGGGGACCTAATGCGCATGCACAGCGCACATTAGGACTACCCCAGAGGAAAGCATTGCTTAATGCATTCCTATGGGGTTTTTAGATGATGCTGGATGTCCTCATGCAGAGTGTTAGAATGTGCAGGATCAGTTAAGCAACCAAAACTCGCCTAACCACCTAGAAGTGCCTCTGGTGGCTGTCTGGCAGACAGCCACTAGAGGTGCAGATAAACCTACAAGGTAAATATTGCAGTCTTCATTATAATGTAGGGATGTGCAAATGTAGAAGACTGTGTTGCATAATTTGTTACATTGGTGTATAATAAATTATGCTACAAACAAGTATAATATGATACACTATACATGATGTGAAACTAAAGATTGGCCTTACAAAGAGCAACAGGTATCACATTACATTAATATTTTCCTCAAAAAATATAGAATTTTTGTACCCAAAGATTTATTTTATCCCAGACTTGGCTTTTAGTACTCAGATTAAATAAAACCTAGGACTTTTTTTTAGCTGCTTTAAATGTGCTCTTTGAATTATGCTGCTCATTGCCTGTTGTATTAGAATAGTTAGAAATAACACATGGCATGTATTACAAACAGGGAGAGGTTGTCTTCAGTCGGAAGCTCAGTGACAGGAAAGAAATATTTTTTTCCCCCCAGACATTTTCCTACTGTAGAATATATGAATTTATTTAATCATCCACAAGCCTCCACCCTTTGGCACAGAACTGTAGTGTAAACCGTTATTTTGGTGACCTGAATTCTATCTATGGAAACCAAAGCACAATAAGCCTTTACTGCATATATACTGTTTTGTTGTAAATGTCATATGACCTCAGAGTGGCAACACAAACTGTACTCCATAATGATTTGTTCCAGTAGGAAGATCTTCCACTTCCTGCACCAGTAAATTATATTTAGGTTACACTAACGGGTAATACTTCTACATGCAAAAGCTGTGAGTCTAACATGGTGATGTCTGAGTAAAGTGCTAGGTGAAATTAAAAGAAATGTAATTTACAGATCACAAAGTCATCACAGCGTGTGCTCATATAGCCTAGTCACTGAAGATTAATTTGCTGCAGCTGGTTGTAATGTTGTATTTATTTGTACTGAAACATATTCAGAGTTGTAATCCAGAAAGTGAACACAAAAAAAAAAAAGATAGAGAGCACAGTGAGTATACCTGGCAATTTTTAAAAAAGGCTTCAGAGACTAAATTCCTCTTTGAGAGTTAGTCTAAGCATCATAATGACTACAGCCTTTACCCTACTGATGTTTAGTTTTACCACTTACTGGGACTTGCTGGGTATGCTGCTGTACACCCAGAGTCGACCAATGGTAGAGTTCCAGGGCTCGGCCCAGGAAACCACCAGTCAGTATCCCGCCAGACCATCTACTTGGGGCAGAATTCCCGCTGCTGGTTGTCAACTCTTGACGTGCTGGGGTGCTCATTTTGCTGCAACATCTTCTCTCTCACTGAGGGTTAGTCCACTGCCAGGTCTTTAAACCGCTTTATTTCCTCTTTAGCATGCATCCTATTAGTCAAGGAAGGAGTCATATATTTTTTTCATGCAAGGGGGACCATAGTGTTTGTCGCATTGTTTATTTTTTATGTGAAAAGTTATAAAGCAAGGACATCGTCACAACAATAGAAAAGTCAGCATTAGCAAGAGACATATTCATCAAATAATGTATATGTAGGAAACAGCACATTTAAAAAAAAAATAAGATTAAACTATCACAGTGCTAGGCGAATAGAACTGAAGACAAAATAGAAGATGCACTGATAGCAATTTCAACAGGCTTAAAATGGGACATATTGAATCACAGCACCCCCATTGCATATAATCCTCCAATGCGGCCTGGGACTACTAGCCGATACTAAATGCAGGACTGCTGGAACCATACATGGAAATCCCCGGAGCCAAAATCAGACAAGTGCTCACTAAAGTGTGCACTATTGCTTCTCCATGAAATACTCCTAACATCAGCAACATATCATCACCATCTTAAAGGAAGAGGGGTGAATATACAGCAGGATTGTATTCCCTTGCAATGTTCCGCCCTTCTGCAATCTTCAACTTGGAAGCAGGCTTGGACACAGACTTCGAGTGAGGTGTGTCATAGTAAAGAGCTCTATAGGCCTGTTTCCTCAGGAGCGGGTACCCCAGTGAGGTCTACCTAGTGCTGTTTGGTAGATGAGCAGTAGCTGGAGGTGTTGGTAGACCACTCTGTCTGTCCGTTATGTGAGACAGTAAAGCTGCAAAAATGACATTAAGCTTTTACTTAGTTGACCTCAGCAGCATCGCCACAGAGGGCCTGGACATCTTCTCGGCCATTTTAGTGGTAGAGTGCCTCTGTCGGTACAGGTACAGTAGATTATGGAGCTGGTCTCCTAGGACAGAGATTACCCCCAACGGTCCTGAGGGGAGAGAATGTCTTGAAGCACCAGCCAGTAGTGGGGGCTGGAGAGCGTTGGTCTCCCTTGTGCCGCACATGCTAGTAGGCTGCAAAAAGTGATTAAACTATTCCGTTAGAAAGGTCAGCTTAACCCCTTAACTTCTGGAATAAAAGGGAATCATGATATGTCACACATGTCATGTGTCCTTAAGGGCTTAAGTGGCATCTTTGTGAACACCGTGAAGTCCCCTCTTGTTTGGTGACCAAGATTTGTCGAATAATACCCTCCAGTTTCAGATAATCAACTAAATTCCCCATTAAATGCAGGAGCAGCTGTGACTTGCATCTGCTATGCTCAGTGGTCAGGACCCACCACCCGGTTGATATGTTTTCAAAGGCAAGCTGTTGTGGTGTAGAAGTTGAGGAGGGGTGTCTTTGAAACATTGAAGGAGTGAATATGTATATTAAAATTTCCTTCCTCCTGGGAGCAGAATCCTTTCTGTACTGTCTTAAAGAAACTGCAGTATATTTGTGAATGTGTAGTAGGTGTCCCCCAATAGTGCTTTTGGTGATATTCTGTCGAACCTCAGTATCCTTTTTTCCATTGCTCCCCACATTTCAGGTAGAACACATCACCAAGACTTTCCCGCCCTGGCTCCAGATTCCCACCCCAAGCCGTCACCAAAGAAGTAGAAAAAGGTAATTGTAGAGAGGAGGAAAGAAAAGTCTAGTATGGGAAGTGTTAGGCCCGAGAGGTTAGAGAAATGGTTATTGTAAGAGGAGGGGAAAATCATTTGGTTAAAAAGGAACAGGGGAAATGTAAAGGGGTCTACAAAAAGGGACTACTCACCAAAATAGGGAGCAGTTTTTGAACTGTCTAAAAACTTATTCTGAGAGGGTGTAGCATCCACTCTCATTAAAGGAACACTATAGTCACCTAAATTACTTTAGCTAAATAAAGCATTTTTAGTGTATAGATCATTCCCCTGCAATTTCACTGCTCAATTCACTGTCATTTAGGAGTTAAATCACTTTGTTTCTGTTTATGCAGCCCTAGCCACACCTCCCCTGGCTATGATTGACAGAGCCTGCATGAAAAAAAAACTGGTTTCACTTTCGAACAGATGTAATTTACCTTAAATAATTGTATCTCAATCTCTAAATTGAATTTTAATCACATACAGGAGGCTCTTGCAGGGTCTAGCAAGCTATTAACATAGCAGGGGATAAGAAAATCTTAATTAAACAGAACTTGCAATAAAGAAAGCCTAAATAGGGCTCTCTTTACAGGAAGTGTTCATGGAAGGCTGTGCAAGTCACATGCAGGGAGGTGTGACTAGGGTTCATAAACAAAGGGATTTAACTCCTAAATGGATTGAGCAGTGAGGCTGCAGGGGCATGTTCTATACACCAAAACTGCTTCATTAAGATAAAGTTGTTCAGGTGACTATAGTGTCCCTTTAAGGTCATTGGAATACACTCCAAATAGGGAAGATGCAAGAATAATACCAACATGTGTGTGCTGTGTGTAGCTAGTTAGTTTCTCTCAGACAAACCTTGTCTAAAATCAGGGAATGAAAGTGAAGTTTTCCAAAGCATTACAATGTAGACCATAACTTATGCTGTCCAATAGCTTGCCACACATGTGCCATAGTGGGGCATAAGAGCATAAGAGTGGGGCATAAGTAGCAAACTAGCCAACCAGGTTCTATGAGTCAGAAGGACCAATGAAAAGAAACGGGAGTTTGGAGTCTGCCATCCTAAACATCCATATGGGTAAACAGTGAGGCATGATTCATCATGCTGGCCCCAGGCTTCCTCTCATGTACCCATGTGCAAGAGAGCCCCACCAGCATAACCTAACCTGCAGCCGACCACCAACTTAGTGTTGGAAGGAACATGATCTGCCTCCACTGTCAGGGTGCTGATAATAGAAATAGCTGGTTGTGATACCACATGTTATTGTTAATATGCGGTCTGCTCAGCTTTAGGGCCCCCCAACATCCCCAACTTTTAATATTCCTCTTATAAGGGCTCATATCCAGTGGATCAAGAAGCCAGCACTTGCACCATAATTTTGGGTGTTAGCAAGAAAATTATATTTATATGCACCAACATCCATCTTCTTCTTTTGTTCTGGTGAGTGTAATCATTCCCCTCAGGCTTTTTGCAGTAAACACTGTCTTTTCAGAGAAAATCCAGTGTTTACATTACAGCCTAGGGATACCTGCACTGGCCATTTCTCATTTGGCTACTAGAAGTGCTTCCTGGGACATTCAGTGTCTCCACCCTCTGCATGGAGACACTGAACTTTCCTCATAGAGATTCGTTGAATACATTGCTGATATACATCAATATTGACAACTACAGCTCCCAGAAGGCTTAGCGGCCGATAATATCACGCGCATATGATGCGGGTCACATGTCCCGGCTTTAGAAGCTGCTACTACATTCAATACACTTTGTTTACATATTATATTATATAATTATATAATTTTATTTCCCATTAAATGATATATAATTCTTATATTTGCACTTTACAAAAAGTGATTGTATTTGATTGGAGGACAGCCTATGATTGATTTTTTTGCCGCCAATTTTAAATAACCATATCCCTATCTAAACCTTATGTAGCCAGGTTGTATGTTTTTTACCCCATTTGAAAAAGCCACATCGACGAAACGCCTTATTGGATGTTTTACTCTGCACCTTTAATAAAGGAATTCTTTTGGGACAAACATACCTAGGTTTGTGCCAGTTTCCTTTTAATTATTTCAAAGTTATTTTCTTCTTTTTTTTTTTACCTGGCTTTTTATCATCACTCCAAAGAAATCTGAGGTAGGGATCATACCACCAAAGCGGATACTATAGAGCAGTCAGCCTGCTCTACGTTTTGTGAGTATATTCTATATATTTTTTACATATTGTTTTTACTCTATTGAGAACACTATTGTTGCCTCCCTACTTTTATTGTCTTTTGAGCTCCAGTTAAACCTGACATTGAGGATACCTTTCTTTATATCCTGAAGTGGGGATTGTACCACTACAAGCACTAGATGCTAGAGCTGGCCATAGCTCTATAAACTGTGTGTGCATTATTATTACGTCACCATAACCTTTTTATGATACATATTGTACTATTAGGTCCTCTCTTTCTTCTTCTCTCCTTTTTTTATGATTGAATATCGGAGAGACTGATTATGGATACCATTTCCAAACCTTAGGAATCCATATCGCTCGTTGAATATACCATAAAGATACCATTTGGTGTGAACCTAAAGGTTTCCTTTTATATAACTGGACTTCCTGTCATTGATTATATCCTATTACTCTTTGTGGTGCAGCCCATATCTATCTTTGTACACGTCTGTTTTTGTTTAAAGGGTGAGAGGGATTTCCTTTGTTGTGGTTGCTGCCTATTTACTGATATACTAGCGCTGATCCATTTCTTGTGTATTTATGTTAAATGGTACATATGTGTGTGTTCTCCATGCTCTATAAAAAGATGAGCTGTCCAGCTCACTCATTGCACTGAGCTCCAGCCTCCACGTCAAAGCCTAACTACTGGTCCTGGCCCTTTGTATTGTTGTGGCATATGCCACTAAAAGAAAAAAACATGTAAGAAATATACAAAATAAAAAGGGGATGGAAATGCAAAAAAATTATTTTAAAAAGAGTAAAAAAATAATTGAGTATGGGTAATCCATGTAGGTCCAATCGCTGGCCATGTCTCTGTTATGTGTTGTGAGAGTGTACTCACAGCCCTAAGTTTTGGTCTGCTCTCAAGTAGAAATATGCTGTGTCTGTAACCGCTCTAGGACTAATCAGCAGGCTACTCCTCTGGGCCCACTGATGGCCACTGTATGGATACTTTCTCTCAGCATGAGCTGTCTTTGTCAAGATGCCCTAGGTCAGGCATAGGCAACCTTCGGCACTAAATATGTTTTGGACTACACCTCTCATGATGCTTTGCCAGCATTATGGGTGTAAGAGGATTATGGGGGATGTAGTCCGCAACATCTGAAGGGCCAAAGGTTGCCTATCCCTCCTGGAACCAACAACTGTCGAAGGAGGATTTGTGAAGTATGCCATAGGGTGATAAGGCCCTGGTAAACCCTGAAATAGGGAATCTAATAGTATGGTAGTGATGCCTCCTACTGAATAATGAAGATCAGAGAATATAAACTGTGATATGGTATTTTGGATTCATGGAGTCCCAGTGTGACCAGGCTCAGAATCCTGTGGACCAGCAGAGTATATCTGCTATAATTGTATATCATGGTCTTGGAAATGGATTATCAGATTTCTGCACAAAATCTGTAGGAGGCTTGCTTTAATATGCATAGCCAGTCATAGAGCACACAACGTTCCGCAGGGAGCCCCCAATGGAAGCCATTGTTGCAATAGACTGTGTGCCCATATCAATCCAATAGCGGTTTCTAACAGTTGGTCCAACATGTGATTGAAAACATCCTCCACACCCTCTGATTCAAGCAGGCCGCTAACTTGCAAGTTGGTTCTGTGGCGCCAATTGTCAGTGTCATCCAACCATGTAGTTATCAGAGTGAGCAAGAGTTGGTGGTAATCACCTGTCACATTCTCGACACCATGCTTGTGTTTGGAAGCCATTTCTTGTTGTGTCTCAATATTGAACTTGATGGAGAATGTCAAGCGTGGCTTAGATGGCCGGGTTGGCTACATTGCTTGTGGTCTTGCTGTATTTGCCCATTTTGGCCAGTGTAGATAGTGGTAAGTGCTTTGAGGTGCTGCGTGTGCAGTTCCTCAAGGTTTTGCTGCCATCTTCCTAGGGTTTTAGCCATGCCCCTATAATTATTACTATCATTATTATCATCATCACATTACAGTAATTGTTCATGTCTTGGGTCAACAATATTTCCATCAGAATTCTGCTCAGCATTTAATCTTTCCAAGTATACCAAAATTAATACCACTGGGCACTATTATCATGTGTACCACATGACATATTTTGCACCTTCCAAGTGTACCTGTTTAGAAGGGACAGTCCCTATTTTGGAACAAATTCCTTCTGTCCATCTTTTCTATTCTAATGTCCTTTTCTCGGAGCTCCATGTTGTGTGAGTGTTTTAAGGAGATCCACAGCAAAAACACTCAAAGCAATGTGTCTTTAAACTACAATACATGTGTTTAGAAGTCAGTCTGTGTAAATAAGATACACTGCACTTTTTCTGTATTATATTTTAATTTAATAAATTATTAGTATGAAGTCACCTACAATTTCTCAGAACAGCCCTGCCCCTGTCCATTTAAAGTGTTTGGAGGTATGATATCACCTTTCTGATGATTAAATAAAAAATCAAGCAATTCTGAGATGTGTTAAATGTGCAGCAGTTCTGACAGACAAATATCTCCACAGTTTGCACATTATTTACTATTTTGCATAAGTACAGCCTATTTACCCTGGTACAAAACGCTGACTTTGGGAACATCATTTGTTATGGACGGGTAGACCAGTTTTGTCAGGATTACAAACATTAAAGTAAATAAAAAATCAGCAGCCATGATATATTCCTCTTTGATCTGATTTGACTTATAACACAACATCTTTACTGTACTAAACCTGCAATCTAGTAGCCATGTTTGTTCATGTTTAATCCTTCCCTTTTTTAGGCCACATTTATTCTTTTAGCTTCTTATAAACCAATCACAATTTAAAAAAAAAAAAAAATGCACCCACAATTTCATAACATTATATTTCTTTCCCATTTACTTGATGCGATTAGAAAATGCTGATTCCCGTACAAATTAGCATATTTAAAAACAAAACAAAAATTGCAACTAGGATACATAAATAGAATAGATATTTTATAGTCTTATTAAAGGCTGATTTTATCAAGAGATAATGCTTGAATTTAAGGCATGCCTATGGACAGTAAAAACGTGCAAGTGCTAGATGTCAAGCTAGCATTGTCAATCTTGACCAAGTTGAATGGCATTGATGGGCTTAGAAAAAATCAGCTGACACACTGAACCGATTTAATTGACACTGTTAATTAGCAACCTCTGTCCACCTGCTTTAAAAGAAATTGACCTGATAGAACCATAATCACTGCAACAAGCTTTACTAGTTATGGTGCTTAGATCAGGGCTGTCAGAAATGTGAAAGCCATATAACATGCATAAGTATATAACCTTTAAAGCTGAATAATACAAATATTCACACTCTGGGGAGTACACTGGTGGAATAAGGTAGCCAGCAACACAACTGGTCTGTTTTCAGATAATAACGGTATACTTCCTTAAAGGAACACTATAGGGTCAGGAAGACAAACATGAATTCCTGACCCCATCTTGCCCCCCTGTCCCCATCTTACCTCCCTAAATATAGTAAAATATTACTTGTATTCAAGTCTTCAGCTCCTGGCTCTGCCCCTCTGCCTCTAAAACTGCCTGTGTCTGCTGACATCAACAGAAGTGTTGTTCTGAGCCAATCACAATGCTTCTTCATAGGATTGGCTGAGGCTGTCAAGGAGGCAGATCAGAGGCAGAGACAGCAAAAGTCAAACACAGCCCTGGCCAATCAGTATCTCAATGCATCTCTTTGAGGAAAGTTCAGTGTCTGCATGCAGAGGGTGGAGACACTGAATGACAGTGCTGCTTACTCTGCAGCACTGTCCAAGGAAGCAGCTTTAGCACCCATCTGAGGAGTGGCTAATGGAGTTATCACTAGGCTGTAATGTAAACACTGCATTTTCTCTAAAAACAGTGCTTACAGCAAAAAGCCTGAAGGGAATGATTGTACTCACCAGAACAAATGCAATAAGCCAGTGATGGCGAACCTTTTTGAGCTCTAATGCCCAAACTGCAATGCATGCCAACTTTTTTTCCTCAAAGTGCCAACACGGCAGTTACACCTGAATACTGAGGTTTAAGTTTAGAAAAAACAACTCATACAGTTGTCCGAACTTATTACCATCTTTTGTTTTAAAAGAAGAACACAACAGAGAGTATAATGATAAAAATGATAAATAATGATATAAAATTAAGCTTATATTTATTAGTATCTTCAACAAATGCAATACATACAAAAAATACATACACACAGGCTGCTGAATACAGTCAGAGACTGCTGAACACATTCACACACCGACTGCTGAATACACACACACATACTGCTAAATACACATTGACTGCTGAATATATACAGACTGCTGAATACACACACTGCTAAATACATATACAGAAAGACTGCTGAATACACACACACACAAAATGCTGAGTACACACAGACAGACTGCTCAGTACACACAGACAGACTGCTGAATGCATACACACAGTCTGCTGAATACATCCACCAAACACACACACACAGACTGCTGAATACACACACAGTCCACTGAATACACACACACACACTGCTGAATACATACAGACTGCTGAATACATACACATACTGCATTTAGGGGTGCAGTGTATGTGTTTGTGTGTACAGGTGCAGCGTGTGTGTGTGCAGCAGTCTGTGTGTGTGTTTGTGAGGGGTGCTGTGTTTGTGGGGGGGAGGGGTTCTGTGTGTGGGGGGATTGCTGTGTGTGGGAGGGGGTGTGCTGTGTGTGTGGGGGGTGTGACAGGTAGCAAATATGTTTTTGTAATTTAATTATAAATTATAAAAAAATGAATTATTAAAATCTTTATCCCCCCTTTGGTGAAGGAGGAGGGACACAGCCAGCCCTGGTGGTCCAGTGGTGGTAAGTTCGCAGAATGCTGTGTCGAGCATTGCCGTGGTAACGTGCACCAACTCTCCACACAGCCTGTTCACGGGAGGACAGGAGTGCTGCTTCCCAGATCCCTTCCCCTGCCTCCGTGGCCTCCCGATACGAAAGCAGAGTAGGCACCTGCCGTTTTGCATTGCTGCCGACTGGTGCAAGTGTCCCCATTCCCCCCCCGGCGACCTATGGCAGCGTGCCCACAGAGAGGGCTCGGCATGCCACCTGTGGCATGCGTGCCATAGCTTCGCCATCACTGCAATAAGCTGTAATTGTTCTGGTGACTATAGTGTCCCTTTAATGTCCTTGCATGTAGGAGTATGAAATTATACAAATTGGAATAAAGACAGGAACTAATAGTCATGGAACCAGTGAGATGTAAAGAAGAGCATTTATACTTTTATGAGCTACGGTTTAGCTCCAACATATACTCTTAAAGTGCGTAATCCCCACTTGTGTATGAAGTTTGTGTGGAAGTGAACCTTTATGGTAAAATATATTACTGTGAATTGGTAATATTTATTTTTTATCTTATCTCCTGTTTTTATATTCTACAATAAATACTGGTATTTTTAAAAACTCCTTTAGATCTTTTTGTATCACTAGTTGTATCACTTGTTGCCTTCTGAAATCCCTCTGGTGGTGAACACTGGTACCATTACAAGGGCTTGACAAAAGTAGAAGCCTTTTAGCCTTTCATTAGCCATGATGTGTGTATCTTTTCTTGGGGCGTGCCGATTTTAGTATTCCATGAATGGATAACTTCTAATAAGTTTTTTTATATATTAGTAACATTAGTTGGACCACATGATTTACATATCTAATTTTAACTCTGCAATATAAAACAAAACATGCAGTTTTACTTACTGACAGCCACTCGAGGCACTTCCACAGCACTGACCAAGTAAAACTGATTGATTTCATTCTTTCTTATGTGGAAACTTGGATCCACGCTTGGTGCTTGTCTTGCATGGGCATCAGGTCCCCATGCTCCTCTATGAGGAACATTGGATTGCATCATCATGGAGAAGTCCATGCCATGATTTTGTGGGAAGAGGAGTGGTAAGCTTTGCTGATGAAGTCTAATCCTTGAAAAAGGTATGCAAATTCTTTATTTTATAACTTTTTATCACAAACGGGGGAGGGGGGAGGGGCTGTATTTTACTAGGGAATGGGACACTACAGGCTTGTATTGCTTACTCTTTAGTGTTCATTTAAAGCGGCACTGTCATGCCGAACTTACCTTTCCCTAATCGCTATTTTTACCTCCATCCTTGTAATAAACTTAACGAATGAACAAACGAACACCGACATTTAGTGTTTGTTTGTGTGCCTGACATTTATATTCATTCATTCATCTTTCTGACTTCCGAATTTCGGACAATAGCGAATTCCCCAGTGTTTAACTGGGCATGCGCGGGAATTTCACAGCACATCTAGTGTGGGCAGATGACGTGTCCCACAGGGCCTTCATCTGCCCACACAAAGATGGCGGCTCAGGACCTAGGTCCATACACAAGATAAAGATTATAAAGTAGATAATATGAGGGTTTAGGGCATTTGTGTGTGACTAGGGGGGCAATTAGAGGTAGTGTAGTCGGGAGGAGGGTTAAAAAAAAAAACCTGAATGTGGCCATGACAGTGCTGCTTTAATAAATCACTCCTAAGATTTACAAGCCTGCTACAAGGCTTACCTCATTGACTGAGAGCAATCGGCTGTCAATTATAGGCCATTGGTGATAGGCCCTTGATGAAGGCCAACATTGCATACTGAATAAATCAGTCCTAAATAACAGTACTTGTTGGTAAGTTTCCTAAATCTGCTTCTTTTTTTAACCATTAAACATATTTGCTATAATTATTTAAGTACATTTTGTTTACTGGCTTCAACAGCACAATTTGCTTTGTGTGAGATAAATAGACCACCAGACCCCCTGACATCTGTCCTACTTCATCTTTGTTGCCAACGTCAAGCTGTACTGATATAGATTTGCAACATGTATATTATCTTTTAAAAGAATGACTGCGTACTGTGTACAGGGAGTATGGCACAGCAAATGGAATCTGCATTATTTTCTGTTAAAAGAAAGGAGTTGGAGCATACAAATATATTTGAAGTTTCACAGCTGCTATTGGGTACAAGTAACTATTCATTTTTCTTTCTTTTTTTCTTAAATTCTTTATTTTTGTTGTGCGTAGGATTTATAACACTTGTTTGTGAGGTACCCCAAAGGCAATCCTCCAGCGCATTAAAACAGTAGTTAAACATATAGGTACATGATAGAACAGGCACATTTTTGTTTTTTGGCTATAAACAGTTATGGAGATAAAAAACAAATAAAAGGCTGCGCTTAAATAAAAGTAAACAGTAACAGAATATATAAAAAATATAAATAAAGTCTTAGCTGAAATAAAATCTTCTTTAAGTCCAATAGTCCGTAAAGTTCTAATTTTTTTAAAGTGCTTGTCCAGAAGGGAGTATCCTTGCTGTTTTTCTTCAAAATAATTCAATAGCTTGAAACGAAAAAAGCAGACACACAAACCAAAATAGTGTAATACGTCCTATATAAGGCGGGATATAATGTAAAGAAAGGTATTACACTCACATGAAGTGGAGCTGTGACTTGCTCTTATTATAACAGGTTTGCAGCGGTATGGATATGGTGCAGAATTCTTACAGGATATGGTGCAGAATTCTTGATCCACGAGTGGGTAGTATACTCAAACGAGAATAAAAAGAACAACCAATAGTGCTCACTGACTGGAATAAAATAATTAAAATAAGATAGAAAGGTACTCACAAGAGTGGAGCAGGCAAACTGCTCCTTGGAGGTAGCGTCGGTGGTATGATCCCCACCTGAGGATTGCTTGGAGTCCAAGTGATAAAAATGCCAGGTAAAAAATAAATAAAAATGTGTGTATAAAATGTATATATAAAAAGATGATTGGTACAAGTTGAAGTGACCAAAACAATCTTTAATACAATAAAATGCACATATAAAATATCCACAAACGTGTTTCACCAATACGGCTTCTTCAATATGGAATGTTCCATGTTCCATATTCCTAACACATTAGAGTTTCTAGCTGTTCCTATTATTAACTAAATGTCTAAGTTGCTTTAAAAAAAAAAAAAAGCAAATGATTAACCTTCCTCCTTCAGATTAAGTTCCTGTTGCTCTAAAAATACGACATTACGTCAGTTATCAGAAAAATATACTTTACCAGACTAAAACAGGCTCTCTACACCAAAACCTCTACATTATGCTTGAGTGATTCTGTTGCTTAGAGTGTTCCCTTTAAAGGGATATTATAGGCACCAAAATAACTTTAGCTTAATGAAGCAGTTTTGGTGTATGGATCAATCGCACAGCTCAATTCCTTGCCAATTAGGAGTTAAACTTTGTTAGTGCAGCCCTCGCCTGTGATTTATACCTTCCTAAGCACTTCATGTGAAGAGAGATCTAATATTTCAACTTCCTTTATTGCACAGTGTTTTTAATTTAGAATATTCTGTTCTCTTAATGGCCTGAGAATGAGCAAAAAGGTTGCAGGGGCATGATCTAAAAACTGCTTCATTAAAACTTGCATTGTTTGGAGCCTATAGTAACCCTTTGGATAGTTCAGTGGTGAATTATCAATAGGTGCAGCATCCCACCCGATAATTGTTGTCATAATAAAAATAAAATCTATTGCCAGTAAAAAGAAAAGAGTGAAATACTGACATTGTATCTCTGGGGGCAACATCCAAGCTGCAAATTTAGTTTTTTTGGTTAAACTTTTAAATAATTAATTTTATTAATAATATTTTTGGGGGGGCGAATGTAATGCACATTTATATAAGAAGATACTATACAACAGTGTGCTACAATGAAAATGTTTATTGCCATATACCATAGTAACATTGATGGTATTTCAATTGTAATGCTATATGTTAAGTCTATTCTTTCTTAAGCCCTGTTTCGGGAATAAAATTCGCCTGTGTGAATTCACCATTTTTAATTTGCTCAATTGATGAATTAAACAGGTAAATTAAAACTGGGTGAATTAAAACTGGTGGGAATTCGCCAGAACATTTAGAATTTTGCCCTGAATGTAATGCCTTTACATGTTCTAACAACAATCTGTTAGCTTGAGTGCTTTTTTTGCCTAAATCTTTCATGTGAGGGGCTGGCCCCAGCCCCTTATGAATTAGGTCATGTCTATGTAATTGTGTAAAATATTTCTGTAATTCTGAGAGATCTAATGTAAAAAAAAACACGTAATCTATCTGATCTAATATAAGCTATATAAGATATATAAGCCTGAATTATTTTTTGTCTAAAATTGTTATGTGGGGTGCTATACCCCTTCCAGTATATGCCAGTAATAACATGAAATATTTCTGTAATTATATGATATCTAATTTAAAAAAACAAAACACTTGATCCTACCTGATCTAACAAGGTAAGCCTAAATAGTTTTATAACTAAAACTTTCATGTGGGGTCTTGTCCCCATCCCTTATAAAATACCTAGTTTATTTGTTATTATGTGAAATTCTTGATTATACCTTAACAAAGATCTATGCCCCTTATCTAGATCTATCAGCCCCTTTATTAAATACTCATAGTTCATGATACCTGATCTAATAAATAGCTATCAATATAGCTAAATATTGTTTTTTTATAATTATTATTTATATAGCGCCATCAGATTCCGTAGTGCTGTACAATGGGTGAATTAACAGACATGTAATTGTAACCAGACAACTGGATGTACAGGAACAGAGAGGTGGAGGCCCCTGCTCAATGAGCTTATTTATTCAATAATACTAATATTTATTTAGTGCCAACATATTTTGCAGTGCTTTACAATCTAACACAAACATATAGGTTTAATACAAACAACAATTGATCTAAATTGATCTAACAAAAATCTTTTGTTATAAGGTTTTTGTTCAAAATTTTAATTTGGGTGGATTAATTTAGCTGTGTTCAACCAAATTTACAATTGAAAAGAATCTAAAATCTAGAGAGCATTGCACACATTTTATAGTGATATGTATTCCTGATCCCAACTTAATTTTACTAATGGGCATGTTAGGGTAACAAATATTGTATGCTTTATAGTGGTTTGATTTATGAAGCCAGGTTGAATGTCGTTGGAGACAAGTACTATAAAATTGTGAATGCCTCTTTCCATAGAAACCATTGACCCCCCACCTTCTCCCCCCACCTCCCTACACCATCCATTGAATTGTAAGACACAGCCCTTGCGTTTGGCCATCTGGATAAAGTTATTCTGATTCTGAAGCTTTGGTTGCAAGGCAAGCAGGTTGTTTTTTTAAAGGCCAATAACTCTTTTCATCTAAGCATAACATTTGACTTTTAATGAATGGAAGCATGGATTGTCTTGTGTACTGGAATGCTGCTAGTCTGAGCAGCCAGGCACAGATGACAGTATTGAAAGTATGTTTGACGAATATGATGCTTAGGTTTAGAGGGGTTTTTGCAAATAGCTTACACTGTCCATGGGGACTATTAGAATTTTTTTTATAGAATATTTATATGTTTGTATAAAGTCACAGGCAATTGGTTAGTTAGAATGTTAGCAGTGAAGTACTATTTGAGAATGTTCACTAAAACACCAAATTGTAGTAAACTGATCCAAATCACAAAGTTAGGCAAAATAACCAAGCAGAGTTGGAGAATTTGTCAAAAAATTTAACTTCTTGTCCAACATTTTTAGAGGTTTTCAATTTTTTATTGGATAAATGCATGTGTAAAACATCTGTTCACAAACAACAAGATTGTTTTTTTTTTATTTTTTATTTGCTTAAAGAGATTGTTGTAAGGTGAATAGTTCACACATTATGTTATGCCTATAATGTATTATTTTGGCATCAGTTGCTTACAAGTTGTCTTGTATTTGCCATGAAACTGATATCTTAGAAGCCTTTGAAGTAAACATGATAGTATGATGGGGCAGACCAGAGGTGAAAGTGTTAAAAGGGAATTCTTTTCGGTGTGTCCCACCCTTTAGTCCAAATTCTATGCTGTGTCCCGAGTGTAAGGATTTAAGTCCCTGGAGAGTGGCCCTCAGTGACCTTTTTGAATGCTTACATCTGCTACAAATGTGCTTTATTCTTTCTCTAGTAAGAAAGGCATCACATTTTTGTTTTGCAGACTGGGATAAGGATACTCTTGAAGAACGTCTTTTGGAATGGAATAAGCTGTTCTGCCCTGTGAGAGCTGCAGTTTAGCACTGCTAGAACTGTAAGTACTTTCTGGATTTTTAGGAGACAGTGTAGATCGTATCTTATGTATTTTATAATTTATAAGTTAATATTTGGGGCACTCTTTTTTTAATGATAATATTTTTAATTTGTTTTCAAAATAAACCTATGTTTGTATTAAGTGTTAAATATACATAACACTTGTAGTACTTAATTTCTTGAAAAAAATATACTTTTTATATGGAGGGAAAAGTCCAGGATTCTGTTTGAGTTTCTTTGAGTGTTTACATAAAATCTTCAATGTTTGACAGACCCCTCTTATAATTAGTTTCTTTTTTTTAATATTCTTTACATTGCATGGATAGCATTACCAGAAATGACATACTGAGGATACCATGCATTGCAAGTTATAGGCATCAAAAGTTTGTGATTTTTTTATATTTTGAAAACCAAGCAGAAAACAAGTCTAAAAGAAAATCGGATAGCAAATAAAAGAGAAACACAACTGTAAAGATATAAAATAAATATGCCACTGGTGAATTTTACATCTCGTGGAGTAGACAGGAAATCCCAACGTTATGACGTGCCCATTGTCGCATTAAAATATTATTATTTTTAACCCCATCATGATTCATGAAAGATGACTTATGACTGTCTTGGTAACATTTGTTGTATAGTTGTTTTGAAATAGTTAAATACTGAGAGTTTCATTATGGAGGCTTGTGTTAAAGTCTCAGTGTTTTATATCTACAACCTGGTAAGGCATTTAACTACATGTGTATATTATATAATATAATATATATATATATATATGTATATATATATATATAATTCTTAGGGAAATAGAAAAATTATCTACCATTTCATATTTAAACCCTTAAGGACAAAACTTCTGGAATAAAAGGCAATCATGACATGTCACACATGTCATGTGTCCTTAAGGGGTTAAAGAATGTATAAGATTTTTATTTTTTTTAGATGTTTTAGTTTTTTTTTTACATGTTAACCGTTGGTGAGATGCATCTGTTTATTAATACACTAGCTGCAGTGCCAGGGTCTGTACATGGCAGAGTCTCCGGATGTTGCATGGTAAAACAGCTTAAGATAAGTTTAACTTTTAATCACTCATAGGTTTATGTCACTTTTAATGACAGTTAGTCTGTCACGATCTGGCCACTGAATCAGTACATATTTGTTGTTCTATTTCTACTAATGCATCATCAGAAAATCATATGGATGCTGATAGTGAACTGGTCCAGCCTGCATTGTGGATTGCATATTGTAAGGAAACCAAGTATATTTAACCTCATTTGGTAGTTTCCTCCCAAACCGCCAGAGCCTTAGTGATTATAGCCCTCCGTTCGGTAGTTAGGGTAGACGAATCCTATAGCAATTCCAATAGTCTCACCAGATAATTCCCTCAGTGAAACACACGAATCCCCAAACATCAGCCGAAGTCAAGAAGAAGGGTACAAAATGAACTGTCCTTTAATGGGTGCACACAGCTTTTATGCAAGTCCCCATGCAAGGGGACAGCCCTCAGGTAGGGACAAACAATAACCAATCACAAACAGTAAAATGTTAACACACACCTACAATTCCCTCCCCTAGCCCAGGAGATAATTTAGTCTGATAAAATAGTAACTTAATTATCTCCGGGCTGAAAAATCACTTTTTCCCCAGCTTTCAGAACACCCCTCCTTTATACTGGAGGTATCCCCATAAATTATGTGTCCCCTGATAGCCCTGATCTGGGTGACCAGCATATTCAAATTTCACCCAGATCGGTTCAGGGGTTTTCATGGAAGTCTTGTGTGGCCAGCTCACCCTGGGCTGCATGCCCAAAACATTTCCACGAATTTGGTGGGTTTTGCCGGTCACTTTCGAAAAACATAAAAATGAATAAAAATACCGAATGGATCCCTCTGGCTCCTAGCAGCATTCGTGCCCCTCTGTCGAATGCACCAAAGTACCGAATAGCGCTCTTCTAGCTATTCGGTAAACAGAGTTCCAGCATTCGTCTGTTTGGGACCGGTGTTCGGGAAGTTGAGTGTCCGTAAAACAGTTCCATGCACTCGACGACCAGGTCCCGCTGCCTTTGCTCGCATTAACAAAGATGGCCGCGGTTTTCTCTGTCACATGGTGTTCGACTAACGAATGCTGGCCGCACAGACAGAGGTAGCAATTTCACCTAAACCTTTGATGTTTAATGAGCCAGAGGGTGGTCCTTGTTCGGTAGTTTCATCTACCGAATGCAATAGGCAGCAAATAGAGGGTACAAAGGGAATGCAAACAGTAAATAACATAGGGAACAGGGGGGTTTCTTCACACATATTGTCTTACTGATGCTGTTTCCTTACAATTAAACTATACCCTCCACCACCTCCCCCATATTAATACACATTATTGATGGAGTAAGCATAGTATGAATACTAATGCTGTAAATCACTATATTTTATGATTTTGATGCAGAGCAGCAACATTCAGTAGCCTAATTAAATGCAGATACGTTTTAAGGCACACTCCGGTAACCTAGACAACATTCATGTGTTTTAAAGGAGCATGCACATCGGGCGTTATCAATATTTTGATACACAGACCAAAAATAGTGATTTTGTAATATGCAGTGTTGTAGTGAACACTGATTTTCTGTAGTATGTGCAGTCCTCCACAGGTGCCTTCATGAAACCGCTGGATGATCTTGAGCTATGTGTGTCCATAGGAAAGCATATAATCTAACTTGCCCTTGTGCAACATTATCTGTGGGTATATATATTCAGTGTTGCTACCATACCCATGGGAGAGCAGAGCACTGATTGGCATCATGGAGGAGCAAAGGCCCTGTAATGCAGAAATTCAGCTGAGGAACATAACAGAGCTATTCAATAATTTAAGAATTGTCGGGACATTAAAAATAACTAATTTCAAAAGGCATCTGTGCTTCTAGTTTGGCAGTTTTGTCTTTGAATTAGAATTTTCACTGTAGTAAATATCCCTGTAGGTTTTCTACTTACCCCAATGGAGTAGAATTTACTAGGATACTATGAAGGAAAGAAAAACTGTGACTTCTGGCAGTGACAGATCCTTTTTGAATGGCATTTGCCAGGATGATGTTGGATATTATGGTGAAAAGGAGCAGCTTTAATTTAGAGCTCATGTACTAGTTTAATTCCCTACTAGGGGGATAGAGACATTAGCAGATAACCTCTCTTCCTTGATCTTCTCCCATCTCATTTACCCAGCTGATGCTATCATGCCCCCCAACCCTGGGAGGTAAGTATTCCAGGAACGGGAGATGGGTGAGCAAGAAGGGGTCAATCTCCTTGCGTGCCCACTAAAGGTTTTCCAGCTGGCCCCAGTCAAGGCTGATTGACCTGAGTTTATTCAGTAAATTATGTGTAACGATGTTCTTAGGCCGCACTAACTGGGAACAATTCCATGGGGTTCCCATGTGCAGGACACCAGGGTAAATGCCTGCACAGAACTCTAAATTCAGGATTGTTCTTCTGATTCTAAGACATTTGGTGAGATAGGTACCAGGGCAGAGAGACAGTAGTAGAGGAACAGATGCCTGTTTCTCTTCCCGCAGGTTTTGTATTTGACGCAGGTGACTTGCTGTGGAGTTTCAACACATATTCACAGTGGAATTTGGTTTCCATTATTAATGGAAAATAAATAATGAAGATGTTGTCATCCTTGTAAATTGTTGTGTTTGAAAACACAATCTGCCTTTTACATTGATATATAGATCATAAAACATATGTGTATATGAGTGTTTCAGTTTCCTGACAGGGTTGTGTGTTATTTCTAAATTTATATACTAAACAGTTGGAGAATTTTTTGAATGCCTACCTTTGTTTATTCTCCTCTAGTTGGAAATAAAAATTAAACAAGATTAGGCTACACAATACGGCATCTTAAAGGACCACTATGGTGCCAGGAAAACAAACTTGTTTTCCTGGCACTATAGGGTCTTTAGGTCCCCCCATCCTCAGGGTCCCTCTCTCACCAGGCTGATGGGGGCTGAAGGGGTTAAACTGTTACCTTTCTGGGGAACTCTCAGCGTGCGCATTCAAACAGTCCATAGGAAAGCATTTTTCAATGCTTTCCTATGGACGCCAGCGTCTTCTCACAGTGATTATCACAGTGAGAAGTGCGGAAACGCCTCTAGCGGCTGTTAATGAGTCAGCCACTAGAGGCCGGATTAACCCTAGTGTAAACATAGCAGTTTCTCTGAAACTGCTATGTTTACAGCTGCAGGGATAACCCTAGATGGACCTGGCACCCGGACCACTTTATTGAGCTGAAGTGGTCTGGGTGCCTATATTGGTCCTTTAATGTTGAAATTAGATCATAGTATATGTGTTGACACTACTACCACCTGGTATGGCATTTAACTACATGTGCTTGTCAGTGTAACAAGATTATTGTGTTGATATTAATTTTACAAACTAGATGCCAAATCAGGATGGTGAAGAATAGTGTTTTCATATGCAAACGGTTACACAGCAAGCTATAATAAAATGCTACTTAAAGAAAATTGAAAATAGCATCTGTTTACTTTGTGAACAGACAATTTATTTTTACTGGTCATTAAAGCAGCACTGTCATGCCGAACTTACCTTTCCTCAATCCAAAGAACTTTCCCACGCTGTGTAAAATGACACAGAACACTGTGATTGGTTAGATTCCAAGCCCACCAATCAGAGTGCTCTTTGTCATTTTACACAGAGTGGGAAAATGCTTCCAACGCTGTGTAAAATGACAAAGATCACTCTGATTGGCTTAAACCAACCAATCAGAGTGTTCTTGCCTAATTGCAGGGCGGAGCAAGGCTTTATAAACCTTCCCCCGCCCTGCAGAGCTCAGTCTGCGCAGAGCCCTCCATGGGTGAAGATGGATTAATTTTTTTAGCGTAGTTTTTTTCTTTTTCGTCAGGTTTTTTTTGGCGTTCGTGTTTTTTATTTTATTTTAAGTTCGGCGAGTATGATGTCTTTTTATTTGGCCTTTTTTGGGGCTGAAAAATGAAGATTTTAGAAAAAAGAAGACATCAAATGGTAAGTTTAATTTTTGTTTAAAGGTTAGTTATTTTATTCCCCCTCACTATTTTTAGGGTGAGGGAGGTAGGTAGGGGATAGCTTTATTTGGGTGAGGGGGGGTGAACTAGGGGCTTGGGACCTTTAGTCACCTTGATTTTTTTTTTAGGGCCCCCGCCCACCGCTCAGGGTTGGGGGCCGGGGGGGAGGACAGTAGGTCCTCCAACTTATTGTTCTTTAGGGCCCCCACCCACCGCTTAGGGGTGGGGGCCGGGGGGGAGGACAGTAGGTCCCCCCCTATTGTTTTTAGGGCCCTCAACCACCGCTCAGGGGTGTGGGCCAGAGGGGGAGGACAGTAGGTCCCTCCCCCTTATTGTTTTTTAGGGCCCCCACCCACTGCTCAGGGGTGGGGGCCAAGGGGGGAGGACAGTAGGTCCCCCCCACCATTCTTATATAGGGCCCCCACCCACCGCTCAGGGTTGGGGGCCATGGGGGGAGGACAGTAGGTCCCCCCCCTGTTTTTTAGGGCCCCCACCCACCGCTCAGGGGTGGGGGCCAGGGGGGAGGACAGCAGGTCCCCCTCCTGTTTTTTAGGGCCCCCACCCACCGCTCAGGGGTGGGGGACGGGGGGGAGGACAGTAGGTCCCACCCTCCTTATTGTTATTTAGTAGTTTTTTTTTTAAACAGTGAAGAGCCACTTCTCGCTGTTTAGTGGACATGCCCCTACTCACGGTATAGCGAGTAGGGGCATTGGGGAGATTTTAATCTCCCTTATGCTATTATGGGGGTCATATTAACCCCCATAGAGTGAGTGGAGGACCTGTGGGGCTTATGAAGTGGCGGGGAGCACAGCTCCCTGCCGCTTCTATCTTTACATATTACAATGAGGGACCTGCGTGCCGGTAGCTCCCTCCTTGTAATAAACTGAACGAACACACGAACACTGATACACAGTGTTTGTTTGTTCGTCTGACATTTCTATTCATTCATTCGGCTTCATCTACCCACACAAAGATGGCGGCGCCCTGAATATAGATCGGTGCAGAAAATTATTAAAAATAGGTAATATGGGGGGCTTAGGGGCATTTGGGGGTGACTAGGGGGGTCAATTAGAGATAGTGGAGGCAGGAGGGGGGTTAAAAAAACAAAAACGGGATTCGGCCATGACAGTGCCGCTTTAAAGGACCACTATAGGCACCCAGACCACTAAAGCTTAATGAAGTGGTCTGGTTGCCTGGTCCAGCTAGGGTTAACCCTTTTTTTAATAAACATAGCAGTTTCAGAGAATCTGCTATGTTTACACTGGGGTTAATCCAGCCTCTAGAGCCTCTAGTAGCTGTCTCATTGACAGCCGCTAGAGGCGCTTGCGTGCTTCTCACTGTGAAAATCACAGTGACAAGACGCCAGCGTCCATAGGAAAGCATTGTAAATGCTTTCCTATGAACTGGCTGAATGCGCGCGCAGCTCCGATGACGTCGCTAGGAAGGAGGAGAGGAGGAGGAAAGCTCCATGCCTGGTGCTGGAGAAAGGTAAGATTTTAAACCCTTCCTCTCTCCAGAGCCGGCGGGAGGGGGACCCCAAGGGTGGGGGCATCCTCAGGGCACTATAGTGCCAGGAAAACGAGTATGTTTTCCTGGCACTATAGTGGTCCTTTACAGATTTGCTCACCGTCAAGTAAGGCCACAGTTTCCTGGCAGTACAAAGAATCAAAAGTGTGAAAATATTTACATTTCACATGAACTAGACCTTTTGGCATTTATTGCTTTTGCCCCCTTTATTTATTTAACTTACAATGAATAAGTGCACTAATCATGATCTGTTTAGCTGATTCTGTGTATATATGTATATATATATATTAAACAATGAGTTTTCTAGGAAATATTTGACCACAAATTATTTTCAACTCTATGTTCAAAATTGTAGATTATAGTAACGTAGTGTACCTGTAATCTTAATTTTAGTAATGACAGGGGGCGAATATTTGCACAACTCTCTTTCCTGAAAATCTCCAGCAGCACAGATCATAAACAACCAATCAGAAAAAAGGAGGATGTTATACAAAAGGCCTCGAAAGACCACACCCTTCCTCTTTCTTTGTAGCGACAATAAAACCAGGTAAAAAATACATAAACCATAAACAGGTAAAAAATACATAAACCATGAACAACAAATGTATGGCAAAATTCCAAATAATCAATGCTGTATCCTTGACTCCAGAAGTGAATCAATTACACTGAAAAAAAAAAGAAAAAAGTGAAAGGCATCTGAAATAGCCGATTGTCTGCATAGATTGAACCATTGCAGATTAACAAATTTTAAACTCTTTAGTTAAGAAAAACGTCGCCTGAGAGGGGATATGATAACATTATACAAATATATTCGGAGCCAATAAAAACCATTGTGTGGAAATCTATTCACAAACCAGACCTTACATAGAACACAAGGTCATGTGTTTAGACTGGAAGAAAGAAGATTTCATCTAAGGCAAAGAAAAGGTTTTTTTTACTGTAAGAACAATAAGGATGTGGAATTCTCTGCCTGAATATTTGGTTTTATAAGATGTTTAAACAGCTACTAGATGTATACTTGCAAAAACAGAATATTCAAGAATATAATTTTTCAATGTAGGGTAATAACTGCTTGATCCAAGGATAAATCTGACTGCCATTCTGGGGTCAAGAAGGAATTTTTTTCCTAGCCTGTTGCAAAATTGCTTCAAACTGGTTTTTTTGCCTTCTTTTGGATCAACAGCAAAAACAAAAATGTGAGGAAGACTGAACTTGATGGACGCAAGTCTCTTTTCATGTAACGCATGATGTCGGAAAGGGACGCTCCCGCCGAGAAAGCCTAAGATGCTGCCACACCTCTGACTGAGTGGGCCCCGAAACAGGATTCAATGTCAGCTAGAGATAAGAGCCAGCAGATACACCTGGCCAATGTCATAGTCGACACCGGACCATGTGGCTTGACATATGAGATTAAAACTTGATCCGACACCGAAACCCTGGGTGGAGTGGTGATGTTTGTATAACGCATCAAAGCTCTTACCACGCACAACCGTGGTTCCGCGAGGAAAAAAACGGATAAAAAAACTAGTGCAACGGGAAATAGCAAAGGAAACTCCTTCTGGAAAGAAAGAGAAACCGTCGACATCGAAGGCCCTAACGTCCGCAATGTGACAAAAAGAGATTAGGCACAATAATAGGGTAAATTTTGCCGACAATTGTCTAAGAGAGAGACCCGGGTTATCCGACCAATCTCCACAGCACCACTTCTATGTCTCAGAGATAAGAATATGTAAGAGCTGATAGGCTGGATAGCTTAGCTCCCCACAACAAGCAACATACCAGAGGGTCGTGGCTCACTGGGACGCCTTGTATGGGAACGTGTGCCGCAGAAATTGCTAAATGTACCACATTCAGTGAGCGGTACGATCGTCCTTGGGAACAAAGTTATGGTAACTAGTTCAAGATGAGTGGGGGGACGGAATCCTTATCCAGACACCAGCAACATCAAGAGAACCATGCTGAGATGTAGCATTTCCTGGTGCCGGGGCCCATGAGTCCCATAAGAGGTCCTTAGCCGCTTTTGATAGGTCCAGGACCGATCAGGATCCCTGTAAACCGTCCAAGCCATTAGGGCTAGTTTTTGATCCATGATGAGAGGTTGAGGTTCTCCTCTCAGTCCCATCAGAATCAGAGGGAAGGATGGCCGAAGAAGTGGGTGATCTTGTGACATCTCTAATAGATCCGGGAACCATGCTTGGCTCTGACAGAGTGATGCTATGAGGAGGAGTGAATGGAGCATGGAGGGAAGCATTGTTCCGCGTAGGCAATTGATATATTGCACCTCAGACATGTCTGCAGTTTGACATGTCTTTGGTCACACTGAGAATTTCGAAGGCCCCCGCGACCAATTCTAGGCAGTTGATGTGTAGGCTGGCCTCCTGGTCCCGCCAAGGTCCCCTGTAGAGGAATCCATCTAATGAGCCCCCCAAGCCCCAGAGGCTGGAGTCCGATTCCACTAGGAAAATCCAGAGAGGAGCCAAAGACCGCTTTGCCATGCCAGGCTGTCATGTGTAGGAGCCACTAGTGGAGCTCTGACCTCACGTCTGTTGAAAGTGTTATTCAGTGGTCGTAGGACTGTCCGGAACATAGGCTGTTCACTGTCAGGCATTGCATCGCCCTGTAGTGTAGTGGTCCCGGAATTAATCGCCTAAATTGTGTAAGACAGAATATCCACTATACAGGCAAGCATCTGGAGGGGAATTGTCTCCATACAAAGAACCCATCTGATCTCTTTCCGGAGGGATGTAATCTATGAAGCTGGAAGGCGAAGTACACAGTTCAGCGAGTCGATTCTGAAACCGAGGAACTGGACTGTCTGCGAGGGGGAGAGTGGCGACTTCTGACTGTTCACTACGAAACCCAAGGATTCCAGAAAGTGGATGACAAATTTTGTTTGCAATCATCAGCCTGGACGTGGACGCAGAAGATTAGCACATTTTCCAAGTACAGGAGAGACCGCATGCCTGCGGATCAAATGTGAGCCATCACCGGTTTCAGTAGCTTCGTGAAACATCACGGAGCCAAACTGAGACTGAAAGGCAGACGTGTGAGCTGGCATGCTTGTCCTCTCCACTGAAATGGAGAAAGCGTTGTCATTCCCAAGCAACCGGCATGCGTTCTTCATATCCAGTCGGCTAAACCAGTCGTTTTCGAGGAGGAGGTCCTGAAGGAGATGTATCCCTTCCATTTTGAAGTGTCTGAAAACAAAGTATTTGTTGATGTTCTGGAGCTTTATAACCGGTCGGTAGTCCCCTGCTTTCTTCTTGACTATAAATATGTTGCTGAAGAAACCATCTCCGTATTGCACCAAAGAAAAGAGACAGGTTGCCAGCGGTACAGTTGGAAACAGGTAGGCCAGAAATAGGACTCGCCTGTACAGAAAACGTCCACAACCTCTGTTTCTAGTTCCTCTTGCTCTGTCTGAGCCCCTGTAGTAGGAGGACCAGGTAGAAGTTGGATGAAGGAGGATAGAATCTGGAATCTGGAGCCTGTAGACCAGAAGTGGCTTGTGGCTTGGCTCCGTTGCTGACCAACCCCCGCCCCCAAAAAAAACCACCCCATATTTGGTGGGGCGCAGAAAACCTATTTGAGCGATGATTGCGCCTTACTTAAGGTCGTAAACAGGTTGACATGCTTTTTCAATTTGACAATGAAAGGTTCCCCGAAGAGAAGACCTTTTGCCAGGGGCCTGAACTCTTTTGATCCTAATTCCAGCAATTTCATGTCAGTTCTCAGCTGTGCTGCTTTGCGCCCTCTGGCACAAAGTGCAGCATTGATATTGCCTAGCAGGCAGATTGAACGTTAGGCCCATTCTGGGAAAGTGTTTTGGCCAGCTTGTGTACCCTGGGTGAGAGCCAGCTCAGCAAAAAAAAAAAAGTATTTTTGCTATAGGGTAGAGGAGATCCAGAAATTTGTCTTGTGTGGCTTTAAGACCTTTTCCAATCCCGGCCTGACCGACACCTAAAGACCGCTACAGTGGTGTCGAACTCCAATGTAATGGCCACTTTGTCAGACAATAGTGGTCTTGGGCATTCAGCTCTGAGGCGTGCCCGAACCTCTTTCTCCATGGGTTTTATGGAGCCAGTATTGTACGAACCGAGCCAGATGATCTGGGAGGCTCCATTCCGGTTACCTCGGGAAAGAATAGTGGGATCCCTTGCACATCTAGGAAGCATCCATCTTCAGGCACAGTGGTCACCAGAGGGCTTAGGATGCCCTTGAGTTAACCTTCTTCCTTCAATACTGCTTCTCTGACATACTTAGAATACATCTGAGTCCAATATTCTGATCCTCCAGGTGTAGGAGATGGGATTCACCACAGTTGTACACCAGAGCTTGTGGTACGATCAGTATGCCGTGCACGTAACAAGCATTGATACTAGCATATGGGGACTGATCCCAGTTTGATTTGCATCAACAGGACCCATATGTGTTTAGCTGGGGGCTCACCCCAGGTGGTGTGCCTTGATAACCCAGAGGACACCCACATTAGTAGATAATATACTTGGCATAATATGGGAATGATATGATTAACTGGGGGCTCACACTTGGTACAGTATATAATATATCCCCATTAAAGGGTAGTAGTGATTGCCTTTAGACCGTATATAATACACTCAGTCCAGAAATTCCACATACATCTTATGTCCAATACTGTTTTGGTAGTCTTGTATCAATTGAAGAAATGACAGGCAGTATAAACAATCCAGCAAGGTGAAGTAAGTACCTTTAGCTGATATACAGTACTTGAATGGGGACATTTAGTGGTAATCCTAGTCCTGGGGTCTCCTGAAGTGTGGATCGAGTGAATCCCGATCTGGAATGAAGATCTGAGGCAATCAGAGGAGAAGTGGCAGAGGAACAAGTCCACAATGTGTCAGACTCCTGGTACAACAGGGGCATAGAACCCTGGCACCGGGCAATGTGTCGTGAGTGTAGTAGGTGCCAGCGAAAGAGGGCTCACCCTCTAGTGGTACAAAATGGGGTTTCCCTTGAGTGATATGGGAGATATAATAGTCTCATAAAATTGGGGTTCACCCAATAAGACCCCTCCGTGGGGTTTGGTACCTGAGAGGGGCTCATCCTCTAAACAGACGCTCGGAGGCGTGTAATTATATTCAGGGTCACCCCCGTTGTACTCGAGAGCTGTACCTCCTTGGTCAGCAAGAGTATTCAGCCCAATCACATAGATATTAACATTGCAAGTAAGGTGAAGTCTGCCCCAGCAGAGCTATACGTAATAATCTGGGGGCTTACCCCAGGTGGCGTGCCGTGGAAAACCCAGAGGACACCCACATAGTAGTAATACACACTTGGCACAGTACAAAATAATTCCTGTGGATGAACAGGTCTGTAATGATTTCCTGGTATTGTCTTTAAGACAGCCATATGTAGAAAACTCAATATAGAGTTGCAAGAAAAAGTATCTGAACTCTTTGGAATGATATGGATTTCTGCACAAATTGGTCATAAAATGTGATCTGATCATCATCTAAGTCACAACAGACAATCACAGTCTGCTTAAACTAATAACACACAAAGAATGAAATGTTGCCATGCTTTTATTGAACACACCATGTAAACATTCACAGTGCAGGTGGAAAAAGTATGTGAACCCTTGGATTTAATAACTGGTTGAACCTCCTTTGGCAGCAATAACTTCAACCAAACGTTTCCTGTAGTTGCAGATCAGACGTGCACAACGGTCAGGAGTAATTCTTGACCATTCCTCTTTACAGAACTGTTTCAGTTCAGCAATATTCTTGGGATGTCTGGTGTGAATAGCTTTCTTGAGGTCATGCCACAGCATCTCAATCGGGTTGAGGTCAGGACTCTGACTGGGCCACTTCAGAAGGCGTATTTTCTTCTGTTTAAGCCATTCTGTTGTTGATTTACTTCTATGCTTTGGGTCATTGTCCTGTTGCAACACCCATCTTCTGTTGAGCTTCAGCTGGTAGACAGATGGCCTTAAGTTCTCCTGCAAAATGTCTTGATAAACTTGGGAATTCATTTTTCCTTCGATGATAGCAATCCGTCCAGGCCCTGACGCAGCAAAGCAGCCCTAAACCATGATGCCCCCACCACCATACTTCACAGTTGGGATGAGGTTTTGAGGTTGGTGTGCTGTGCCTTTTTTGCCACACATATTGTTGTGTGTTTCTTCCAAACAACTCAACTTTGGTTTCATCTGTCCACAGAATATTTTGCCAGTACTGCTGTGGAACATCCAGGTTCTCTTGTGCAAACTGTAAACGTGCAGCAATGTTTTGTTTGGACAGCAGTGGCTTCCTCTGTGGTATCCTCCCATGAAATCCATTCTTGTTTAGTGTTTTACGTATTGTAGATTCGCTAACAGGGATGTTAGCATTTGCCAGTGACTTTTGTAAGTCTTTAGCTGACACTCTAGGATTCTTCTTCACCTCATTGAGCAGTCTGCGCTGTGCTCTTGCAGTCATCTTTACAGGACGGCCACTCCTAGGGAGAGTAGCAGCAGTGCTGAACTTTCTCCATTTATAGACAATTTGTCTTACCGTGGACTGATGAACAGCAAGGCTTTTGGAGATACTTTTATAACCCTTTCCAGCTTTATGCAAGTCAACAATTCTTAATCGTAGGTCTTCTGAGAGCTCTTTTGTGCGAGGCATCATTCACATCAGGCAATGCTTCTTATGAAAAGCAAACCCAGAACTGGTGTGTGTTTTTTATAGGGCAGGGCAGCTGTAACCAACACCTCCAATCTCATCTCATTGATTGGACTCCAGTTGGCTGACATCTCACTCCAATTAGCTCTTGGAGATGTCATTAGTCTAGGGGTTCACATACTTTTCCCACCTGCACTGTGAATGTTTACATGGTGTGTTCAATAAAAACATGGCAACATTTCATTCTTTGTGTGTTATTAGTTTAAGCAGACTGTGATTGTCTATTGTTGTGAATTAGATGATGATCAGATCACATTTTATGACCAATTTGTGCAGAAATCCATATCATTCCAAAGGGTTCACATACTTTTTCTTGCAACTGTACATGCTACACTCATGTGAAATGAATTCCAAGTATAAACACGTAGTAATCCTCTGTACAAGCAGATTCAATAGTTTTAGTAAGCAGTACATTGATAGCATCAACAGTAGGTATATTTGGTAGCAGGTTGTGAAATCTGTATCCTCAGAGTCCAGACCAAGTGATTCCCGATTTGGAATGACAGGAATAAGATGGCCACTATGATTCTCGCGGTATTCGCAAGATCCAAAAACGCAACAGTCCGCCACACCGCCCAGAGCAGCCCCCAAAGGCAGTGTCCCTAGAAGGCAAATAGAGCCGATCGTGGCAATGGTCGCGCGAAATACTGTGAAGAATAGGGACAGAGTAAAACAGACCTGAGGGGAGCAGACAGAGGGTAGTGGAGGATGGAAAGAAAAAAACTAATAAAGCACAAAATCGGTTGAAGGACAGAAGTGGGGAGACAGATAGGCAATGAATCAATCTAAATAAATCTAAGTAACCAAAATAAGGCTAAAATTACACAGTAAAACCAATAAAGCATAGGGAGAACAAATTACTCTGACCTGTTCACTTGTCTAGAGCAGCAAATTAAGAGGAAGGGCGTGGTCTTACAGGGCCTTTTGTGTAACATCCTCCTTTTTTCTGATTGGTTGTTTATGATCTGTGCTGCTGGAGATTTTCAGTAAAGAGAGTTATGTAAATATGAAGCCTCCTGTCATGTGGTAAGATTCTGCAGGATTAAGTTAAGGACTTGGTTTACAATACTTAATTTCTCAAGTTCTCAGTTATGTAATGAAGGGAAGGAAAATAGTTTATGTCTCTATCCTGGGTAATGCTATGTTTGTAACAAAGAAAAGAATGAGACAGCGCTAAGTAACTTATAGGCAGCAACCTTTTAAAAGGGGATCCCTCAGACCCTTTAGAGCTAGATAAATAGAAACAATAAAAAAAGGCTGCGCACACAAATAAAAATAAAGTCCAATTTAAAAAAGAAAGGAAAAGTCCAACTGTTTTATCCTTACAAATGGTCTTTGCTGGTGACGTCTTCTACTATTGTAGTGGTTCCACTTATATGAAAGATAAAAAGGGAGAGAAGGACAACCAATAGTGCAGTACGTAAAGTTCTAATGTGGATGTGAAGAAATAATAGTATAAAACTCACATTTACCAGAGCTAATGTCCTAGCTCTGGAATAAGGCGCATACAGCGGTTTGATCCCCGCTTATAGGATTTAGATGGGTTCCTCTCTGTGATTGGTGTCCAATTCTAGAAATAAAAGAAACAGCCAATAGTGCTCACTGTGTAGCAATATTGATAAAATAATAAAAGAATGTACTTACAATACAAGAGCAGACCAACTGCTCTGTGATGACAGCTTGGGTGGATTAATCCCCACCTAGGATTTCTTTAAGTGCAGGAAACTTCCAGGGATTTTCAAGGTTTTTGTAAAACCAATAAGAATAAAATAATTTTAAAAAGCCAGGGTAAAAAAAGAAAAATTATGTGTCTATAAAAAAGATTATTGGCACAAACAAATGACCAAAAATACTTTAATATATTTACAAACACAATAGTTAAATTTCCATAACGCGTTTCGTCAAAGACTTTTTCAAATGGAATAACAAATGATACCTGGCTTGTAGGTGTTATATAAGAGCATAGCTAGTTTGAATTTGGCGCCAAAAATTGGTCCATCCAATCAGAAATGAAAACATATTTAAAACTTTAAAACATGTCCATAACTTAATCAGTATACAATTTATAGTGTTACAACTTATTTCTGATAGTTAAAAATCAAAAACGAGGGTGAGAAAGTATAATTTTGAACATTAGAAGATAATCACGTGACATACGGCACTTCCGCATTTCGGAAGTTTAGCCGCAATGCCACATGGGAAATGTAGTCAGGAATTAGCCGCGACCGGCGGCCGCATACAAAATAAAAAGGCATATATATAAAAATAGTTTGGAGAGGTCTGATGCCATTACTGAGATTTATATTATAAAACGAAAATTATAAGCTGTAAATTTAATAGATAGATGGAGGGACACGTGATTACTCGGCACTTCCGCAAATCGGAAGTTATAGCCGAAATGCCTACTGGGAGATGTAGTTCCATCAATATCATCTAAAAATGAATAGAATTTCAATAAAAAATAAAATATAAAATATAAAAAGTGTCCCATGATATAATAAGGAAGTTAAATACTGCATATTAAAATGAAAAGCATTAACATTGAATTATAAAAAGATGCAGGATTAAAAACTTAATTTTAAAAATACTGGCATCATTTACACAATGAAGAAAAGTATATAAGAAAGTATATATAAGAGACACTTATATTGTAAACAGCATTAAAAACTTAGATTTCAAAATACAAGTATTATTTTACATACATAATCATAAAAAATTGTATAGATCAAAATCTGCATTAAGACCATGGGGTATAAGAGTCTGAAGTTTATACACCCATTCCATCTCTGTTTTTCCGAGCAGTTTTTTTATATCACCTCCACGCCAAGAGGTGGAACATTTTTTTATACCAATGCATTTTAGTAGGCGTGGGTCTTTATTGTGCATAATAAAATGTTTGGATACTGTATGATTTAAGTATCCATTTTTAATATTTCTGCAATGTTCGCTCAGCCTTATTTTTAAGCACCTTGTGGTCATCCCCACATATTGGAGGCCACATGTGCACTCAAGCAGATAAATAACATTTTTCGTATTGCAGCATATAAAATCATAAATATTATACACTCTTTTTGTCCGATTGGACATGAAACTTGTGACTTTAGATGAAATAAAATGATCTGTGGTTTTGCATACAATACATTGTTTACATTTATAAAAACCTTTCGTCTGGGGGAAGAAGGATGAATTTTTGGGAGGAGATTTTTTAGTAAAATTTGTAGTTAAAATAGATTTAAAATTGGGTGCTCCTCTAAAAACAATATTTGGATGAGTAGGTATAATAGGATTAAGTATCTCATCGTGTTTAAGTATGTGCCAGTGTTTTCTTATTATTTTTTTAACATCATTACTTTTATTATTAAAATTAAAAATGACTGGGAGTACTATTGATTCATTATTTTCTTTATTTTTATACGTCAGAAGTTCTTTTCGTTCTTTTTGTTTGACTGTATTAATTGTAGTATTTAAATTTGATTCTAGATATTTTTTTTCCATAAATTTATTTTTTAAGAAATCTGCTTGCTCATTAAAATCTGTAAGTTCTGAACAATTTCTATAAAGGCGTAAAAACTGGCTTTTTGGGGCACTCTCGAGCCAAGGCTTATAATGGCAGTTAGATCTATCTATAGCCGTGTTTACACATACTTTTTTGAAGAAAGTTTTTGTTTGGAGTTGTCCCTTGTTGATAAAAATATTAAGGTCTAAAAAATTGATACATTTTTTACTAAATTCATGTGTAAGAATAATACCCCTATTATTGGTGTTTAAATGATTGATAAAATCAATAAGATGGTTCTCTGGCCCATCCCAAATAAAAAAGAGGTCGTCTATGTATCTGAAATAAGAGACTAGGTTTGCCCGCCATTGATGGTTGCCCCAGATAGCTTCTGATCCCAGTTAGCCATAAACAAATTGGCATAACTGGGGGCAAACCTAGTCCCCATAGCAGTACCTCTTTTTTGCAAATAAAATGAGTCTAAAAACCAGAAGTAATTGTTTTTTTAAATAATATTTATACCTTCTATTATAAAATCTATTTGGATATCAGGAATCCTAGCTTCATGAGTTAAAATTTATTTTATAGCTTGACAGCCAATATCATGAGGGGTAATGGTATAAAGAGACTGTACGTCACATGTAACTAATATAAAATTATTTTTCCAGGTAAAATCACTTAAAAATTTTAAAAGTGACATAGAGTCTTTTAAATAGGATTTGATGAGTTTGACCGAAGGCTGAAGAAGGGTATCAATATATTGGGAAAGGTTACATAAAAGTGAACCTATCCCAGAAACAATAGGTCTACATGGGGGATGTTGTTCATTTTTATGGATTTTGGGAAGAAAATAGATAACAGGAGTAATCGGGAATTCTTTGTTTAAAAAATTTAATTCATGTTTATTTAAAATGTTTAAATTTAGACCTTTATTTAAAAAAATTAAGTAAAATAATTTGTATATTTTTAGTAGGGTCAGTTTAGAACTTTCTGAGAGAGATTAAAAATGCCATTGGTAAGAGGTATTATTGTCTTTCCAATCTTTCTCTTTTGTTCCCGTCTTCCACTTCGTCTTCCTCTAAGCTTAAAATTCTTTTTTGGGAGCGTGATGGGTGTGGTGTCTGGGCTAGTGTGGGTTGGTGAGTGCGTATCTCTAAAAAAATGGTCCTCATTGTCAAAGTCTGAATCGACTGATAGTAATTGATACCTATTGGTGTGATTTGGGATAATAGGTGATTTTGAGTAATTGGAGTATACATTGTGATCATTAGTATACCTGGATCTTTGTGGTTTTGGTGAGGAATTAAAACCAGAAGAATTTTGATATCTGGGTGATCGAGGTGCAGAATTGCAATTATGATGAGGAAATTTCCTTTGTTTGTGTGAGGGTAGTTGGTATGTGTTGGTGTTACCTTGGTAAGGTAATTTAGGGGAAATGTGAGATTGGTGAGAGAAGGTTTTTTGAGGTCTCAATGTGGATGGGGATTGGTGATGGGGTCTCCGTGTAGCATAGTTCTGATATTTAGAAGGTGGTTGTTGTGACATATTGTTGTAAGAATGAGAATTGTTATGCGTATAATTTTGGTGGTTTGGTCTAGAGGAATAGTTTTCTGAAGTATACTTTTTTTTATAATGGTAATGGTATTATTACTCCTGTTATCTATTTTCTTCCCAAAATCCATAAAAATGAACAACATCCCCCAGGTAGACCTATTGTTTCTGGGATAGGTTCACTTTTATGTTATCAATCATTTAAACACCAATAATAGGGGTATTATTCTTACACATGAATTTAGTAAAAAATCTATCAATTTTTTAGACCTTAATATTTTTATCAACAAGGGACAACTCCAAACAAAAACTTTCTTCAAAAAAGTATGTGTAAACACGGCTATAGATAGATCTAGCTGCCATTATAAGCCTTGGCTCGAGAGTGCCCCAAAAAGCCAGTTTTTACGCCTTTGTAGAAATTATTCAGAACTTACAGATTTTAATGAGCAAGCGGATTTCTTAAAAAATTAATTTATGGAAAAAAAATATCTAGAATCAGATTTAAATACTACAATTAATACAGTCAAACAAAAAGAACGAAAAGAACTTCTGACGTATAAAAATAAAGAAAATAATGAATCAATAGTACTCCCAGTCATTTTTAATTTTAATAATAAAAGTAATGATGTTAAAAAAATAATAAGAAAACACTGGCACATACTTAAACACGATGAGATACTTAATCCTATTATACCTACTCATCCAAATATTGTTTTTAGAGGAGCACCCAATTTTAAATCTATTTTAACTACAAATTTTACTAAAAAATCTCCTCCCAAAAATTCATCCTTCTTCCCCCAGACGAAAGGTTTTTATAAATGTAAACAATGTATTGTATGCAAAACCACAGATCATTTTATTTCATCTAAAGTCACAAGTTTCATGTCCAATCGGACAAAAAGAGTGTATAATATTTATGATTTTATATGCTGCAATACGAAAAATGTTATTTATCTGCTTGAGTGCACATGTGGCCTCCAATATGTGGGGATGACCACAAGGTGCTTAAAAATAAGGCTGAGCGAACATTGCAGAAATATTAAAAATGGATACTTAAATCATACAGTATCCAAACATTTTATTATGCACAATAAAGACCCACGCCTACTAAAATGCATTGGTATAAAAAAATGTTCCACCTCTTGGCGTGGAGGTGATATAAAAAAACTGCTCGGAAAAACAGAGATGGACTGGGTGTATAAACTTCAGACTCTTATACCCCATGGTCTTAATGCAGATTTTGATCTATACAATTTTTTATGATTATGTATGTAAAATAATACTTGTATTTTGAAATCTAAGTTTTTAATGCTGTTTACAATATTAGTGTCTCTTATATATACTTTCTTATATACTTTTCTTCATTGTGTAAATGATGCCAGTATTTTTAAAATTAAGTTTTTAATCCTGCATCTTTTTATAATTCAATGTTAATGCTTTTCATTTTAATATGCAGTATTTAACTTCCTTATTATATCATGGGACACTTTTTATATTTTATATTTTATTTTTTATTGAAATTCTATTCATTTTTAGATGATATTGATGGAACTACATCTCCCAGTAGGCATTTCGGCTATAACTTCCGATTTGCGGAAGTGCCGAGTAATCACGTGTCCCTCCGTCTATCTATTAAATTTACAGCTTATAATTTTCGTTTTATAATATAAATCTCAGTAATGGCATCAGACCTCTCCAAACTATTTTTATATATATGCCTTTTTATTTTGTATGCGGCCGCCGGTCGCGGCTAATTCCTGACTACATTTCCCATGTGGCATTGCGGCTAAACTTCCGAAATGCGGAAGTGCCGTATGTCACGTGATTATCTTCTAATGTTCAAAATTATACTTTCTCACCCTCGTTTTTGATTTTTAACTATCAGAAATAAGTTGTAACACTATAAATTGTATACTGATTAAGTTATGGACATGTTTTAAAGTTTTAAATATGTTTTCATTTCTGATTGGATGGACCAATTTTTGGCGCCAAATTCAAACTAGCTATGCTCTTATATAACACCTACAAGCCAGGTATCATTTGTTATTCCATTTGAAAAAGTCTTTGACGAAACGCGTTATGGAAATTTAACTATTGTGTTTGTAAATATATTAAAGTATTTTTGGTCATTTGTTTGTGCCAATAATCTTTTTTATAGACACATAATTTTTCTTTTTTTACCCTGGCTTTTTAAAATTATTTTATTCTTATTGGTTTTACAAAAACCTTGAAAATCCCTGGAAGTTTCCTGCACTTAAAGAAATCCTAGGTGGGGATTAATCCACCCAAGCTGTCATCACGGAGCAGTTGGTCTGCTCTTGTATTGTAAGTACATTCTTTTATTATTTTATCAATATTGCTACACAGTGAGCACTATTGGCTGTTTCTTTTATTTCTAGAATTGGACACCAATCACAGAGAGGAACCCATCTAAATCCTATAAGCGGGGATCAAACCGCTGTATGCGCCTTATTCCAGAGCTAGGACATTAGCTCTGGTAAATGTGAGTTTTATACTATTATTTCTTCACATCCACATTAGAACTTTACGTACTGCACTATTGGTTGTCCTTCTCTCCCTTTTTATCTTTCATATAAGTGGAACCACTACAATAGTAGAAGACGTCACCAGCAAAGACAATTTGTAAGGATAAAACAGTTGGACTTTTCCTTTCTTTTTTAAATTGGACTTTATTTTTATTTGTGCGCGCAGCCTTTTTTATTGTTTCTATTTATCTAATGCTATGTTTGTATTATTTGCAATTCACGGATGTCTTCATGTGATTTTCTTTTTTTCACTTACATTTATTTTCTGCATTAGAAATAATTTTTCCATTTTAAATATGTTTACTCGGTCTTAGAAGCTTCAATGTAGCTGTTAATGCTTCTGAATCATTTTGATGCTGAAGGTCTGTTTAATTGCATTACTCTCCAGCGTGGTACTCACGCCACACATCTCTGCAAAGGCACCTGCAACGCATAACCCTTTCATATTTCTAATGAGTTCATAATTGTTCAATTACACCATTCTAACACAAATTTTGAAGCAGATGGAGTATTTCTCTGGTACTCCCCTATTCTTGTATTTGATAATAGAAATTAAATGATGTGACATGTGCATATATGTACAATGTCTTAATTTACTAAACATCTGCTGTTTGTTAGTATTTCCAATAAGTCTCCTCATTGTAGATTAATTAATGGCACGGTGAAACAAGTAATGATGCAAAGGTTCTTCAGTGTTTGAGATTTCAACCTATCGGAGTGAACTGGGAAAATGGATCAATCAGATTCTTTTGAATATATGTTAATCTTTTAATGCAGTGCACATCTGTTCAGAACTGTCACGTACACGTTTCTTTTTTAAGAATAGGGCTTATATTGACATATGCAAAAAAAAAGGCCATGATTAAATACGAAGACTTGTCATTTTTGTGCAATACTCTGGTTTTCCTTGACAAGCTTAATTCACTTTGCTAAGGGAGTGTAAGGAGGCTGCAAATGTGGCATTGGTGAATCTGTTGCTAAGCATCCTTCTTAGTCACCAAGTGTAGCATGTTTTATTATACATCATTCAGTGGTAAAGCTGCGTCAACCACGAGAACATTTGTTCCCCTAAAAATTATGTGTTTACTCATTGAACAAAATGAGTCATCTATTTTAAATATAATTGATCACTTAAAGGCACCGTGAAGGCTGCATATGGTTTGCAAAAGAAAAATCTGGCAGTGTTTGCTGTTAAATTCATAATCATGCCCTTTTTTTGGTTCTTTTCTTTTTGTTGTGGAGTCAAAATATATAGCGATAGGTAATTATGGACAATTTAATTTGACGGCTTGGATTCTAAATTATGCCGTTCTCTAATGAAGTAGTATTTCAGTATATCCATGTGCTAAATTGTGCATTTCAAATAAATGTGGTAAAGGATAGTGATCTCAATGCCCAATATTTTGTTATTTTTTTCACAATACATTTTTAGGATATGATTACGCTGAGTATTTGGTATCTTGCCAATGAAATCTGAAGCCACTACTGTGAATCCGAGCCCTGGTAACATTGCTTTTGTGTTTTCGTGATGTTTAAGAAAGTCACTAGTCACAGTAACTGGTACTGGAGTTCATATTACGAATCAGTCAGCCACAAAAATCTATTTTATATCACATACCACAAGAAGGCTCAAAGAACAACTAGAAATATCTCATTAGTATCATTGCTTGGAAATGTTAACACATGAATAAAAAAAAAGAAAAAACATCTATAGTGTGTGAAGGGAGTATATAGGAGTCAAACTACCCACTGTAAAACGCTGCAGAATTTGTTGGCGCTATATAAATAATAACATAATAATAAACAAGGGAAAGATGGGACCATGTCCTGAGACCCAGGTCCTCAAGCTTTTTTTCTCTCCTGACGGTATGACTCATAAATTTTGAGTAAATTTGTAGCCCTTGACAAAATTGCTTGTCAAATTCACTATTCACTTAGTTTCTTCTGGCTTTCTTGTGGAATTGCTGGAATTGAGCAATGTGCCTTATTGATTTTGCCTGGGGATGGTTCAATTGTCAAATGTGAGTTTTGTAACCAAGATAAACAAATTTTCTTTAGAATAAAAGGCTATAAAGAAAACCATTTTGATGTATATCTAGTCCATCTCAACGTTTTGTAAACGAATAAAATGGTGTCAATTATAAAGTGGCCCAAAATGACTATTAATCACCTGTCAATTCAGTTCAATTCAGAGTGAAGACTACAGCTCTTTGAGTCCCTGGAGACTACCTTATCACAAAGAGCACTCTTCTTGTGTTTCTAATCCAACATGTAGCAAATATAGAGCTCTACCATAAACAGATTCCCTGCTTCATGGATTGTCTCACAGTTTCCCCCGTTTTTCTTTTGGGAGTGGCTTTGTCACAACAGATAAAAAATATTTGTAGAGTTGACAATGTTTATTTAGAGTAGAATAGATTATTGAAAAGTTTTTTGATAGTGTTACAGTTCAATCACAGGTTACGGGTTCTTTAATTACAGACAGATACTGTTAACCAAACACCCAAGGAGTTACAATACTTAGAATGAGCCTTAAATGTCAGTTAATAAAACCATTAGACTGATGGGTGTACGTGTACTTTGTTTTTAATGGGGTTCTGGAATATATCTTTATGATAATATACTGCACATTTTTTCATCACAATGTGGTCAATAAATTATTATTTTTTTATAAGGAGGCATATATGTGATATTGCAACATAAAAATACCCAACATATATTCTAATCAGGACACAGGCAACATATTCTCAGCTTATAGAGGAAGGGGCATCATTTAAAACAGAAAAAAGTTAATAAATGGTATTTTGTATTTTCCAATTTGTAATCAGAGTAATTAAAAATAAATAAATACCGGTAATGTCACTTCTTACCAAGAATTGGGTTATCTTGCCTTTGATCAGCATATTTCCTAAAATAATGATTTCCTGAAATAAAATGAAAAGAAACAATTGAGTTTTTCCCAAAAATAGAACTTTTACGAAAAGCTATTTTGATGTGTAGGAATTTCTTTAAAAAAAAAAAAAAAAAAAAGATCTATTATATGTCACAAATGTGTGATTGCACAAGAGTGTTTGAAGCTCCTTGCAGATGAAGTCATAGGAAGATTAAGACATTTGGTGGCGATAAAATGGCAAGATCTGGGAGGGAGATTTTTATGTAAGCATATCTCCTTAATTATAATCAGGGGTTTCACAGCACAACAGTGCTTATTTGTGAGGAGATATAGACAGTAGGAATGATTGCTGAAACAGGCTACTGGAGAAGTCACCAGGCCATCAATGCAACACCACCACAGGGAAAACACAAAAAAGTGTAACTAAGCAGAGCTACTTGTGGGGATAGACCCCCCTGCAGTGGACCTGCATGGCAATCATTTACATCCCTGTACTGGAAGAACATAGTCTATCAAACATTGGGGCACACACAAGGGAGAGAGTTCAACTATATTTACATCTGATTTTCTCTTGGTTACTGCAGTTCTACAACTTTGGGACCAAGAAGTAGCTTCAAATTCAACAAGCAATCTTGGTGTGTCATTTATTTTAGATCTTTATCACATGAACCTCTGCTTAGAAGATATGAAGCTTTTTGCACTCCAATCTATTTATTAGTGCTTAAAGGAACACAGTAGCTTTAGGAATACAAACCTGTACTCCTAATGCTATAGTATTCCTGTCCCTAATTCTATACAGGTCATTCCCCCCTCCCTCCTGTGTGTAATGACATTTATAAAATAAATGTTTTACTTACCTTTTTCCAGTACCAAAACTCCCTCAGTGCTACTCCCCTCTCCACCTCAAATGTTGCTCCAATCCAATGTTCCTTATAGAAGAGCAACGGGGACATGATGTGCATGCACGAATAGAGTGTCAGAACTGTGGCAGTATCTCTAGTGACTATCAAGAAGACAGCCACTAGAGGTGGATTTAACCTTGCAATGTAAACATTGTAGTTTCAAAAAAATTGCAATGTTTTACATTGCAGGGTTAAAGGGATAGGGTCATTCTACCCAGACCATTTCATTTAGATGAAGTGATCTGGATGTCTTTAGTGTCCTGTTAAGGTACATAGACGATTCCCTTAAAAAAAAATAAAAAAATGAATAATTAATATTGTTGCTGAAGTCTACATACATCAGCAAATTGACATTAAGGATCCTCAGAATGTAGTCTCTCAGCATGCACCGTGGAACCATTAACTTCATAGAGTACAGTAGCACAAGGGAGACATGAGAATCAGAAGAGTGTTTTCTTCAGAAGTCACCTCTAAAGTTATTCTATTTGATCTTTAAAATATTTATTTCTTAATTTTGGCCTAAAAAAATAGGGGTCGTCTTATACACGGAAAAATATAGTAAATTGAGACAATATTTTTAAGCTGTGCACATTCATGCGAACCCATGACAAAGGAAAATTATGATAAATATCCCCCCGAAACATAAGTATTTCATAAAGATAGAATGTTTATAAAAGAGTCATTATGACTGTGTTGGAATTTCACTGAAATTCTAGCCCAGTCAAAAGATATACAGAGATAAATTAGGGACTAATTTGTCTCTGTATTTCTCCTTCGCTTGACTTATCTTGACGCAAAGCGGAGCCTATGTGTCAATCCCTGCCGCCGTCACTGGGAATTGACTGTGTCTATGGGGGATCCCCCACAGACCTCAATGCTGGACTCTTGCGCATGTGCGAGAGAACAGAAGTGACATCAGCACCGAGGAGGACCCCGCAGGACCAAGATGGCGGCGCCTGCGAGTGACAGGCTCAGGTAACTAAATATAACGTTAGCTTTCCCCCTCGGCCACTGATCCCCTAGCCGCGATGTCACTGTCAGGGGATTTTGTAAATTTGGCAAAGTCCCCAAACGGTGACAGTGCTGCTTTAAATATTGTGCAAATTATTTGGAATGCATCAGTTTTGAACTGTCATAATGCTCAACAAATATCTTCAGTTATACTAAATTGTTAAATAGAAATTAGAGGTTTGCCATTTCTGTTCCTGGCTAGCCCGAGATAAGAAACATTCTAAAAAATCTCTACTATAGGGAAATTAGATGAATCAAGATTAATTAGTTTGGTTATGGACTATATGCCTGACCTTTGCCCAATGCTTTTCATCCTTAGTCTTTTAAAATACTTGCAGTCACATTGCTAAATAGTTTGTTCAGAAGTAACCTGCCACAGACAAAATCTGATAAGAATGTTCTGCTTTTGACATCTAACTTTTAACCTTTTAAATGCTATACTGGAGTTACATCCATGTGCATAAATTGTGAGTGTTGTAAGAGTAAAATATACATATGTCAGTTAATAATTAAAATGTTTTTTTTTTTTTTTGTTCCTAATTAGCTGCTTTTTAAACATATGGTCAAAAACAGGTGTTTGAAATTTAAAAGTCACCTAAAAGTGTTTTTATTCTCACCTTTGGTTTAAGATGGGTTATGAAAAATGCCAGTGGTGGCCTGTCTGCTTCTCAAGGTAGCCAATACAAATCTTAGTTTACAAGCTTTAGTGCTAAATATAGCCTGGCAGAAGCTTTGCAGTAAAAAAAATAAAAAGTTTTTTTTGGTGGTGTTGGTGGGTTATTCCTGGGGAATAAAATGTGGAAACTCACCCAAGATCCACCCCCTCTCCTCCCTCGTATGCATATATAAATGCATGCACACACACTGACAGGTGCGCACACACACTCAGACACACACACACACATAGATACACACACAGACACTCATACACACACACACACACACTGCCACACATACACTCACAGAGACACTCACACATACTCAGACACACACACACACACATACACTCACAGACACACACACATACACTCAGACACACACATACACTCACAGACACACACACACTCACACACACACATACACTCACAGACACACACACACATACACTCACAGAAACACACAAATTATTATTATTGTTTAAAAATTAAAAATGTCCCTACCTGGAGAGCTGGCGTGGACCTGTCCTTGGGGTCCAGTGGGGCTTCAGTGAGGCGGGCGCCTGTCTCCCTGTCAGATGCGGCAAGGGAGCTGTGCTCTCTCTGATCTTCTCCCTCTCGCCGTGCAGGCTGTCTACTGATGCCGGGATATTCCGGTTCTTGGCATCAGCAAGTGGCTCGCAAGGGAGCAGAGCTGGGAGAACACAACTCCCTTGCCGCGTCTGACAGGGAGACAGGCGCCTGCCTGGTGGTCCATCAGGTGCCCCCCCCATGACAGGGGTAACACGGGGGGCATTTGGGGGTGGCATTTTTTGCTGCCCCCTGAGTGCCTGCAGGAACAATGGGAATGGTGTTCCTGCTGTGAGAAAAGTGCAGGAATGCCGTTCCTGCAGGACTCGAGCCCTGCTCTAAAGCTTATCCAGACTTACCTTTCCTTTGATATATATTATAGAGCAAAAATGGCTGTCACTAATCCTTTTTTGTGAAGATAGTCCGGATCCTTGCATGTCTGCCAAACTTCAGCCTAACCAAGACTAAGATATTGGGGTTTGAGTCTTTTACATGGCATAACAGTGTACTGAATACAGCTTGAATGTATTGCTTAAAGTGACCATAAGGTAACCTTAAGCATTAACCGATGGCCCAGGGATTTAACATTGTCTTTGAAAACTAAGGTGTGGGGCAGTTTGCTCCCCAGTGCCCTGTGGGATCCTGCTACTGCTCTGGTAACTTGGATTCATTGAGATATTTGTAGGAATCTGTAAAACATGCACTTAAAGGGGCACTGTCACTCCGTGGCTGCATCTTGCAGCCATTTAGTAGATAACCCCCTAATTCCCACAGTATTAGGGAGCTATCTACTAAAAAGCTGAAAGATTTCTTAGTATTAGTAAATAAGGTGAATACGGGAGTTTATCATCCCCCTCCTGCCACTACTCCAGGCATAGCATGTCTACTAAACAGTGAGCAGCCTATGGGGCACCTACTGTATTTAACCACACAATAGTCGCCACCGTATAATAGTCGCACCCTGGTTTTTCTGTCCAAACATTTATTCAAATTCAATTTATCACTAATAGTCGCATAATTGACCATTGCTGTTTTTGTTGTGAGACATTCTTATTGTTGAGACATTCTTATTGGCGAACATTCTACTGATCTTATATTGAAGAAAAGGTTTATTACCCATCAGTTTATTGTATTTTAGTGCATTTTTTTTCTGGGATCAGGATCAGAGTTTATGTAATGCATCAGAAAATATGTTATCAGCAACTATAATGTTAGCAGAAACTGTTAAAAAAAATAACAAAGCTTTGCAGAATATTCACATATAATATCGCAAAAAATAACGCGTCGCATAATGGTCGCGCACCGCATAATGGTCGCACCCCCATTTTTAATGAAAGGAATTAGGAAAAACATCTGCGACCATTATGCGGTTATATACGATATTCAAATAATTAATGGGGGGACACTGTACCCCACAAATGGGGGCTATTAGACTAAACAGGGGACCTAGTGGCTAAATGTCACAGGCTGGTCACTGTTTAGTAGACCTGCTCCTACTTGCAACATAACAAATTTCAGACAATAGCGAATGCCTAGGTGTTCAACTGGGTATGTGCGGGAACTTCACAGCACTATATAGTGAGGGCAGATGACGTGTCCTGCAGGTCCTTCATCTGCCCGCACAGAGATGGCGGTGACCAGAATCTAGGTCTGGTCACGAAAAAACGTTAAAAACAACAGGTAAAATTAGGGGTGTAGGGGCATTTGCTGGTGATTAGGGGGGCAATAAAATGTATTGTAGTCGGGAGGGGGGTAAAAAAACAAAAACAAATGCAGCCATGATAGTGCCGGTTTAAGCTCCCAACCCTGAAGTAAAGTAGCAATAATAGTGCTCTCTTCCCTCCTACCTGCTTATATAAGTATGATATATATTATTTTACTTTTTCCTGTGTGCAGACAGTTAATTTTTAATGTTCTTACTTTGTGGCAGACTGGTCAGCTCTGGTTGAAATAGTGGTCAGTGGCGGCACAGTTAATGGATAAGGGAATTGGAGACCACTGTGGACCATAGTTTTAATCAATTTCAGTAGGGCTTTCATGATTATTTCGAGACTACTTGTAGGCTTTTTTTAAGACAATTTACATCTGTATTCTACCAGTATTAACAAAGTTACCTTTCTTCAACAGCTATTTGAAAAGTTGGCATTAAAGGAACCCTATAGTGTTAGGAATACATTGTTTTATTCCTAATACTACTGAGTCCCTTTGCCCCGCACCCCTTCCTCGCAGCAATCAAAGAGTTACTTAACATTTTAAACACTTACCTGATTCCAGCGGTGAGGTCCCTCAGCACTTGCTCCTTCTCCACCTCCTCTAACATCAGCTCGAGGGGGAACTTAATGCACATGAGCGGCGATTGCTGCGCGTGCATTAATCTTTATCTATAGGAAAGCAAAACCTGAGGATGCCCAGTGTAATTTTACAGAGTTAAACTCTGTGGAACTGCAGGAAGTGCCTTTAGTGGTTGTCTGCTATACAGCCATTTGACACAGTCTTAACCCTGCAATGTTTTCAGCTGCAGGGTTAAAGGGATCCTATAGTGCCATGAAAACAAGGCACCTTCAGTCACTTACCTGAATCCAGCGCCCATGTCCCTGGGTGCTGGGTCAGGCTCGGCCCACGCTCCTCCCCTGCCCACGCCACTGCTTTCCTATTCAAAAAAATCAAAGGTCTGTTTTGATTCCGAAAGACCTTTAGTGGCAGTCTGTTATACAGCCAAGGCAGACTTAAAGCTGCAATGTAACATTGCAGCACTAAGTGCAAAGGGAAACAGCACCCATACCACTTCAATGAGCTGAATTAGTCTGGGTGCCTATAGTGTCCCTTTAAGAAGCTAGACCCTGGATAGTGGGATTAAAGGACCACTATAAGCACCCAGACAGCTTCAGCTCAATTAAGTGGTCTGGGTGCCAGGTCCCTCTAGTTTTAACCCCGCAGCTGAAAACATAGCAGTTTCAGAGAAACTTGCTATGTTTACACTGAGGGTTAATCCAGCCTCTAGAGGCTGTCTCACTGACAGCTGCTAGAGGCGCTTCTGCGCTTCTCACTGTGAAAGTCACAGTGAGAAGACGCTGACGTCCATAGGAAAGCATTGAGTGATGCTTTCCTATGGACTGTTTGAATGCGCGCGCGGCTCTTGCCGCGCATGCGCATTCAAAGCTGATGTGGGGAGAGGGAGGAGAGTTCCCCAGCGCCAAGGGAGCCCTGTCCTGGAAAAAGGTAAGTGTTTAACCCCTTCAGCCCAGCGGGAGTAGGACCCTGAGGGTGTTGGGGAGACTTAAGACCCTATTAGTGCCAGGAAAACGAGTTTGTTTTCCTGGCACCATAGTGGTCCTTTACGTATTATATCTTTTGCCATAGCATTACCATCTTATGCATATCAATAACATAGGTTTAAAATAATTTTCCATATCAGGAGGAAATTGTAGCATATCTGGCGGCTGCGCTAATGTTTACGTAAATATTTCTTGCAGAACTTCAACAATAATAATGTGATTTTTATTGTAGCTCAGTTTTCATTTTATAAATAGCTTTTTTTGGTAGCTAGATTGACTTTTCTAAACTGTTGTTTAACGTCATATATTAAGTAGATATATAGTCCACGCGATCAGCACATGTTTTTCGTCAACAGATAATTGTGCCCAGACTGTCTCACTGCTATAATTTTTAATGGAGTACTATCTTATAGCTGTCACTAGAGTTATTTTTAAAGAGGCTGCTCAGCAGTTCACCACATGGTAATGCATTAGCTTTGTCTTTGTATACAAACAGTAAAACTTGGTGTTCCTCAGATGTGGTGTCCTCTGTTATTTTGCAGTGTCTGCTCTTACAGTTGCATAATTATACTTTTGATGGGTCTAGACTTCGGTTAACAGTTTACATTAATGGGAGCCAGTGACAAAATTGTAAGTAGTGGTTAGAAAAGGAAATTAAAAAGTATATACCGTATATTTTTTTTGTATAGACTAATGTGCAATATATCTGCAATACATCCTATTACAAGGTAAATTACACCCTGTTCCAAATTATTATCCAAATTCTATTTAACTGTCCCAAAGTTAAAATATTTTGTTTTTCAGTTTAACTCATGGATGGCATTGTGTCTCAGGGATCTTTTGATCACTGAAAACAATCTCGGACACCTGTGGTAGTTAGATTGCCAGATGAGCCCAATTTAAGGAAAAACTACTAAAGGAGGGTGTTCCACATTAATAAGCAGAGAACCATTTTCATGCAATATGGGGAAGAAAACTGATCTCTCTGCTGCCGAAAAGAGTGAAATAGTTCAATGCCTTGGACGAGGTATGAAAACGTTAGATATTTCACGAAAACTTAAGCGTGATCATTGCACTATTAAGAGATTTGTGGCTGATTCAGAGCACAGACGGGTTCGTGCAGATAAAGGCACATTGAGGAAGATTTCTGCCAGATCCATGCATCGGATCAAGAGAGCAGCTGCTAAAATACCATTACATACAGATATTTGAAGCTGCTGTTGCCTCTGGAGTCCCACGGACATCAAGGTGTAGAGTCCTCCAGAGTCTTGCAACTGTGCATAAACGTTCTATTCGGCCACCACTAACCAATGCTCACAAGCAGAAATGGCTGCATCGTGCAGAAAACTACATGAAGGCTAATTTTCAAACAGTCCTGTTCACTGATGAGTGTCGTGCAACCCTGGATGCTCCAGATGGATGGAGTAGTGGATGGTTGGAGGACGGCCACCTTGTTCCAACAAGGCTGCGACATCAGCAAGGTGGTGGTGAAGTCATGTTTTGGGCCGGAATCATGGGAAGAGAGCTGGTCGGCCCCTTTAGGGTCCCCGAAGGTGTAAAGATGACCTCTGCAAAGTATGTGGAGTTTCTGACTGACCACTTTCTTCCCTGGTTCAGAAGGAAGAACTATGCTTTCCGTAATACAATCATCTTCATGCATGACAATGCACCATCTCATGCTGCAAAGAATACCTCTGCATCGATGACTGCTATGGGAATAAAAGGAGAGAAAGTCATGGTGTGGCCTCCATACTCCCCTGACCTCAATTCTATTGAGAACCTTTGGAGCATCCTCAAGCAAAAGATCTATGAGGGCGGGAGGCAGTTTACATCCAAACAGCAGCTCTGGGAGGCTATTCTGACATCTTGCAAACAAATTTAAGCAGAAACTGTCCAAAAACTCACAAGTTCAATGGATGCAAAACTTGTGAAGCTGCTATCAAATAAGGGGTCCTATGTTAAAATGTAACGTGACCTGTTAAATGTTTAAAAAGTTAAAGGACCACTATAGGCACCCAGACCACTTCAGCTTAATGAAGTGGTCTGGGTGCCAGGTCCATCTAGGGTTAATCCTACCTGCTGTAAACATAGCAGTTTCAGAGAAACTGCTATGTTTACTTTAGGTTTAATCCAGCCTCTAGTGGCTGTCTCATTGACAGCCGCTAGAGTCGCTTCCGCGCTTCTCACTGTGATTTTCACAGTGAGAAGACGCCAGCGTCCCTAGAAAAGCATTGAGAATGCTTTCCTATGGACTGGCTGAATGCGCGCGCGGCTCTTGCCACGCATGCGCATTCAGCCAATGACGACCGAAGGAGGAGGACAGTCCCCAGCGCCGAGGGAGCCCGGCGCTGGAGAAAGGTGAGTGTTAAACCCCCTTCCTCCCCCTTCAGCCCGGCGGGAGTGAGACCCTGAGGGTGGGGGCACCCTCAGGGCACTATAGTGCCAGAAAAACGAGTTTGTTTTCCTGGCACTATAGTGGTCATTTAAAATGTTGTTATAAGTTTGCTTGAAATAGCTTTTGATTTCAGTAAATATGCTGCAAACACAACAAATGGCAATTTTCAGTTCTTTACAAACTATAAAGTGTTTTGAAACTTACTGCGTAATAATTTGGAACAGTGCATTTATGTAAAAAAAATACTGTTATCATTAGGAAGTTTGTTCAATAAAATTTGAATTGTACTCTTAATAGTTAACATGAGAATTATGCTGACTGTTATTTACATCAATTATTTAGGTAAATGAGAAAAATATAATTTGCATAATAATTTGGAACAGGGTGTAAATGTGGTGTTTTCTCAACAATCCAGAATTCTATAGCAATATGGAAATTAAGACAATATTTTTTCCCCTTAACAGTTTTTGCAATTATTAACTCGTCAACCATGTTATTCAATCAATGTAAATATTATCAAACTCGTCAACCATGTTATTAACTCGAAATAAGTATCATATAAGTCATATTCAACGAATACCTACTCACCTGTGTGCCGTGTATGATCTTGTACCTACCGTATTATGTCATCCAAGAGGCCCCATGACTGGCCTGCAACTTAATCACCACCCTGGATAGGGTGGGTGGGAATAATACTCGCCTCCCTGTCTAGACACGGAGGCTCCTGTTATGCTGTTTTAAAGCTGAGCAACCACCAAGCTGGAAATATGTTGCACTGGGCGAAAATAGAAATTACGAAAAGTAGACTCATTCGACCAGTCGGCTGCTCGTAGGATATCTTCCAATCTACAACCTATCATGGAAGCCTTAGAAGCCATAGCCCCGCGAATGGAGTGTGAGGAAAAAATTGAAGTGTCTATGCCTGCCATGGAAAACAACCATTTGATCCAACGAGCTAAAGTAGGAGTAGATACTGGTAGGTGAGGTACTTTGAATGAGATGAATAATGGATGGGCTCGATCTGAATAGAGCGAGATCGTACGGCGCTCGTATTCTTTCAGACATAACACTGGGCACAGATTTGGGTTGTCTGGAAATGAAGGGTAGAAAACTTCCTTAATCGTGGATTTCGTCCTACGTGAAATATTAAATGATACTCCGTTCGGGACCAAAACGCGTGCACGCCAGTCTAACGCTCTGACATCAGCAACCCGTTTACATGACAGTAAACAAAACAGCATCAACAGCTTCGAGAAAACGAAAAATCACATTAACATCCCAAAAGGAATAATATCGAGCCTGAGGGGGTTGAGCAAATCGGATGCCCTTGATAAAACGACAGAAAAGGGCATGTTTACCTATTGGAGTACCATCCAACCCCATATGTCTCGCCGATATAGCAGATCTGTACAGGTTTATAGTAAGAAAAGCTTTTCTTTCTTCAAAGAGTAGAGTCAGGAATTGTAGGATTGTTTTCACAGGAGCTGATATGGGATCCACTGATTCTCCCACGCACCAATCAGTCCACTTCCTCCAAGCCGACCCGTAGGAACGTCTGGCACCTGGTGCCCACGACTCTGCCAAGAGACTGAGTATCGTCTGCGAAACCTCCTCGAGATTCCATGATCTCCTGAAATGAGCCATGCCATCAGATGAAGTAGACCCTAGTCGGTCAGATCGTGACTCATTCCCTCTGGATTGGTCAGGAGGTAGGGTATGTCCGGCAATAGCCGTGGAAAATCTATTGACATTTCCAATAACTGTGGAAACCAAGGTTGTGACCTCCATATTGGGCCAGAGTCCATCTGGAATATCGAAGGACTGCTAGGGTCCAAGAGATTAGGTTGAAAGATGGAAAAGCATGATTCCTGCCCTTGGTCCAGTCTTGTAAGGATGCATCTGTTGCCAGAGCATCTGGGTCCGCTCTCCAACTCAAGAACCGAGGAAGTTGGGTGTTCAGTTGAGACGCGAAGAGGTCTATATTGAAAGGCCCCCTGAGTCGAGAGAGACGTTGGAAGATCATTGGGTGGAGATGCCAATCTCCTGCGTCTCAAAGGTATCGAGAATTCCAATCTGCCAGTGTATTGTCTCGTCCTGGAATGTATTCTGCTATTACCAAAATGCTGTGTTTCAGGCAATAATGCCAAAAATCACGAGCCATCAGTGCCAGAACTTTCGACTCTGTCCCTCCTAGGTGGTTGATATAACGCACCACTGAGACATTGTCCATCTTGATTAGGAAGATCCGTAATCTTCTGGGTCGCAATGTTTGCTTTCATTTCAGACCCAGAATCTGAATATTCCGCACTGTAATGGTCCATATAGGAATCATCATATTCCTCCTCCAAATTCCGGTCCGAATCGGACAAGTCCTCATGAGCACGTTGTAGCGTTACTTACCTTATCCAGGGGCCGGCTGCGGTCCTCTCTTCGAGCCGCGCGCGGTCCTGCTGCTGCACGAGCCGTGCGCTGCTCATCCGACGGCTTCAATAGGAAGGCGGGCAGTGACCGCGAGAAGCGGTCACGTGTCCCGCCTGAATCTAAGAGCGCGCCGCGAATCTTGGGCGCGCTCTTAAAGAGACAGTGGGAGCCTAAATTGTTAAAAGGCTCCCATTGGCCCCTGTCATGCCACACTCCCCATACACTTACCTTTTGGGGGTGTGGATATGACAGGAGCCAATCACATTAGTTTAGAAGCTATTTAAACTTACCTCTCCCTTTACTCCCTGCCCTATCGTGGTTTCTGTTTCAGTTCCCTTTAGCGCTTGTTGTGTTCAGTTGGGTTTTCTTCGTATTGACTTTGGCTTTGTTTCTGACTACGTTTTCTCTTTATCCTTATCTGTTCTGGTTGCCGGCTTGCTGTTTACTGTGTACCAGACCCCGGCTAGTCCTAGTTTACGCTGTCTCTTTGTGCCCTTGACTTCGGATCGTTCCTGACTCTGTCTCCTCTCATATACGTCGAGTCCGGCCATTCTAAGGTCCGGTAGACGTATCTCTCTTCTGTGTTGTCTTCTGTTTAGCTGAATCCTGCGTGTTGGGGTATATTCTCGTTACACACGTGCCCGCTTCCAAGCTCTGGTCGTTTTTTTTGCCCGGCCAGGGGCTCTATTTCGCGGTGGTATCGCGTGTCATTCCGTGCAGGCTGAGCCTGCAGTTCTGGAGGGGAGGCCATATGTTTGCTTTTTGCCAAAGCTTTGCGTCCTGGTTGTGAAATTGGACTGAAATTGGACTGAAATTCCTCCGATGCCATGAGGCTGGCATCATCCTTACATTCCCCGCCTGCGGGGGGAAACCCCTGGTGTGGGACACACAGACCCTGCAGGTCTCTCATTCTGGTCTTGCATTTTAGCAATAGTATTGTTCACAGGGAATTATATACCCAAGTATAACTCAAGGTCAAAATATCGGGCTCAATAAAGTAATGCTATTAGTAGTAGCTGACTGATTAAGGAGAAAACGGTATCTGAATTAACCTGTTAGGGAAATAATGCTAGCTAGATAAAAAACAAAAAGGGGTGTCAGGATAGATTAATCCTCCATACCAACACTTACAGTGTGACCAGCAAATGACAGCAATGACAGTAATGACAGCAATAATAGCTCATCCTGGGTCTGGGAGTGCGCCAGAAGGGTAGGAGAAACCGCTATCAGCCTTAAGGATCGATCCGCAGTAGTTTCCCGCCTAAAGCCGCACCTAAAATGGCTGCCGCAAGTGTAAAATAGTGGGAAAACAGTAAAAAAAAAGGCGATCGCGCATGTGCGGACCGCCCTAAAACCGCGGATTAGACCACGGACACAAACGGAGATCAGCTCAGGTTATTCCGGCTGTACCACATTAGAAACTGCACAGCAGGGAAAGAAATAAGGGGAAACACTGTCCCGAGGTGAAAGAAACTGGGGTTCCAGAGACCCTAATAGGCAGCACTCCCAGACACCAGTAAACCCAGCAATAATATAAGCATGAACTGAGCAAAACATACATTAAAGCATAATTCTGCCACCAAATACACATAAATGTACAAGAAATCACAAGAGTAGCAAGAGATGAGGTACTTAACTTGTCTGAGGGAGCAGCAAGAAAGAGCACCACAAGGAGCACCACACCCATATGGATAATACTGGGTGCTGATTGGTGCAGCTGTTACCAGGCTATTGTTATGTTTTTTTCTATGATTCTCTCATACTTCCTTTTCTTGCTGCTGGGAGTATAATAAAGAAAGAGAATGCATAATAGGAGCCTCCGTGTCTTTAATAAAGTTGTATTCTGGTAAGTATAATCATTGCTTCACTGAAAAGACAGTATTTACATTACAGCCTAGGAATACCTCTACTGGCCACTCCAGTGTGCAGCAATACCATTCAGTGTCTCCACCCTCTGCACTGGGCCGGACTGGCCCACCGAGATACCGGGATATTTCCTGGTGGGCCGCGGCACCTGAGGCCGCATAGCGCTCAGACAGCTTCCCTCGGATTCTGAGGGAATTAGCAGAAGCAGAGGGAGCCCCTGCAGGCGGTTTCATTTACATTGCACCGCATTAAGGGTGAGTGAGGCTCAGCCAAAGAGGGATGGCCATGGCTGGGATCAACAGTTCCATTGCGGCCAGTGGACGCAACAAGTGTGATGATGGTGGTGCTGCGGAGCCGGTCTGGCAACACACTCAATTGTAATGACAGCAGTGCAGCTGCTGGAGGACTGATTGAGAACAACAATGTGCTGTTCTTTCTCCATGTCATGCTCCATCCCGGTTCCTACAATTCCCAACACAGACACATCATAGAGTAGTGATTACTCCGAGTCTATGATGTGTTGTTGCAGGAAATTGGAGGAACCGGGAGGGAGCATGACATGGAGAGAGCACATTGTTGTCAGTGCTGTTCTCCCAGAGCTACTACTCCTTCAGGCTGCAGAACAGAATCATTGGCAGAGGCAGCCCCCAGTGTCCAGCAATAGAGATCCAGGCTGTCTGTGTGCCCTGTGCCAACAAGTGGCCAAAGTTAAAATGGCCACCACAGTTACACTGGGAGCTGTGACCACCCCCTGAGGCCCTCATCTCACTCTCATGTAAGAGAGGTTTGGAGGTGCAGCAGGCAGCAGTCAAGGAAGAAGAAGATCATGAGGAACTTGGAAGTACAGTCAGAACATAGACAATGGTGAGTAACTTTTAAAAATATATATATTTGCATACATAGACACTCACACAAGTACACAAAGGACAGAAGGATTTAGGGCCCAAATTATCTTTTGTCATATATATCTGTGGATTTTTAAAACTTATGTTTGCTATTCTCTTGTGTGGCAGTACACTAAAAACATATTTTACTTAGAGTAACCCCTTAACCACCACTTGACGGTGTATACCATTGTGAAGTGCAGGTCTTTAACACCACTTGACGGCATAAACCATCATGCAGTAAAGATGCCAGCAGGGATTAAATCCCTGATAGTGCCAAAGAACCCCAGGTATCATTTAATACCTGTGGATGCCCACGGTCAACTGAGTTCACAGCTAATGGCCCCAGATTGACAGATGAACTATGTGCAGTACTCTAATTGAGCGCTACACAATATATATAGAGAGAGGTTTTTACAAATATATTAATCTACATGTATATATGCATAATAAAGAAATATTTATACGGTATATAACATATGTGCAATAAGCATGTATTGGCCCAGTCTTGTTGCCAGGTGCACGCCACAGCACAATAACATATTTGAAAGTGAACTTTAAAATAAACAAGATAACTTAATTTTCTACAACTGTACAAAAGCATACATTCACCATTTCAGTCCCATTACCAAACTTTCCTTAATATGTCAAGGTAGTTGGACTGAAAAATTGTTTGTATGCAAATAGACGTCTGTTTAAAATAAATATGCACCTTTGTTTATTTTGAAGCCCTATGAGTGGTTTCTTTCACGCTAGAGTTTTCTATTTTACGTTATCTTTTCCACCTCTCTATCTGCACACTATGCTGGCGAGGCACGGTATTGGGCTGGTATAGACATTTTTCCAGGGCTGCTTTTATTTTCCAATCCGGCCCTGCCTCTGCATGCAGACGCTGAACTTTCTTCATAGAAATGCATTGATTCAATGCATTTCTATGAGGAGATGCTGATTGACCAGGACTGTGTTTCGCTTGTGCTGGCTCTGCCCCTGCCCCTGATCTGCCTCCTTGACAAGTATAGCCAATCCAATATTTTTCATTGGGAAATCATTGTAATTGGCTCAGAACATCACTTCTGATTATGTCAGCCATGGAGGCAGATTAGGGGCAGAGCCAGCAGCAGCTGACTGAAATAAAAGTAATATTTTGCTATATTTAGAGGGGCTAGGGGGCTAGATTGTGGTTTTAACACTATAAGGTCAGGAATACATGTTTGTGTTCCTGACCCTATAGTGTTCCTTTAATATCGGCTGTTTAAAAAAAAAAAAATTAAAAACAGATATTAAAATAAGGGGATACAATTCTGTAGAATAATCAGAATGTATACATGTTAGTAGGAAAATCACTTGTTAAAAACAAGATTAAGCAAGCTGAAGTGCTTTCGGTGTCTGGAGTGTCCCTTAAAAGGTGTCAACGCATTTAATTATTCATTGCAAGTGTTGATAATTTTAGATTTATGCAACATATTTATTATGTGAAAGTTGTGTTAGTGGGGATGGGGAGCTGTGAAGTGTGACAAAGCACTGTGTTTACTCACATTACTAGAGTCACTGAGAGATATAATTTCTTGGGTTTCAACACCTGTTTGAACTATGCGTGGGATGGGACTTCAAAGTTAGAATGTACATGCCTCATTACCTCTTTTTAAATATAATAATCTTGAAGTTAAAGTAGCAAAGATAAATTTGAGCTACTTTTACCAATATTTGAGTACAGGTACTTTTAGGACAACATAGGCCTCCTGTTACCCTCTGAGTCACAAGTGACTAAACTGTATATTTTTTGACAGTTGCTTAGCTAGATAAAAATGTTTCCGACTAGCTTAGTATTTTTTCTTGTATGCCTAAGTTTTGCTTTAGGAAAGCTAATAAGCACTTAGCCAGTATAAGAATATTTATCCATTTACCTTGTGTTCATATTCTGCAAAGTGTTCTCTTGGCTCCACATAATTACGCTGTTGCTCACATTAATTTCCCCCCTCTCTCCTTATTGACAGGCCTGGTCAAATATTGGGGATGGATAGACAATGCCGCTCTCTCTCTAGCCTAGTCCCTTGTATAGTTTATCAGTACGGGGAGGGAACAAATTAAAGTTGGCTGTTGCAAGTTTTGGTTGTGGAATGGAAATACCACAGTGAGGGCAGTGTTTGAGTGCATAAATAAATAAATAAATACATACCTACATACACAGGGCTTGAAATTTCAATTCCTACACAACCAAGCAGAACTTAAAGGTTGCTAGACATTGCAAGCCTGGAGGATTCATGATACACTTATCAGGGCTGAATTTCTACTCGCCATGGTGGAATGTTCACTTGCCAATGACCAGGGGCAGTGGGCGTTTTGAACCTTGATATATAGATATATAAATAGCTAAATAGAAGAGCAGCAACATGCTGGACCATGATTCTGCTTTGAGAAAAAGTCACTTAATGCTTAACCCCTTAAGGACGCAGTTTCAAAAACTGTACTTACCCTTAAGGACACAAGCAATTTTAGCAATTTTTGAATTTTTTGCGGTTTGTGTTCAATTCACTGGCGGATCCAGGGGGGGGGCAACGGGGCAATTGCCCCCCCCGAGAAATCCGCCGGTCTCCCTCCCCTGCCAGCCGTGCAATGTGCCTGCGGACCGGAGGGGAGATCAGAGCTCTCCCTCCCCGGTCCGCAGACACTGTGCTGACAGCCGGCAGGGGAGGGAGAGGGAGGACCCGGGAGCTCAGTCAGCAGCTCCTCCGGGTCCTCCTCTCGTGAGATTTGAAGCGTTGCCGCGGTTACCACAGCAACGCTCCAAATCGCGCGGGCTAGAGTTCACTCTGACCACCTGACCACCAATGAATCCCCACTGGGACCACCAGGGATCGAAATATGTCCCCCCTCCTCCCCAGTAAAGGTAAGAAGGGAGGGGGGACATAGGATAATATTTATTTTAATTAAATAAAAAAAATATTATACTATAAAAAAAAAAAAGCCACCCTACCCTGATCACACACACACACATAGCCCCCATACTGCCCCCCCCATACACACATACTACCCCCCCATGCTGCCCCCCCATACACACATACTACCCCCCATGCTGCCCCCCCATAC